>JASPKZ010008289.1:0-600000 GCA_030220185.1 Diploptera punctata
ACGAAATATTAATGAAGATGAGAATAATAATAGAAATACGTATTGTATGTTTATACGGACAAGTCCGCTCCAGTTCCAAGGCTCCTTTTTGCATTATATTAAATTAGAAGAGCGTATGGGCTCGGGTTATTATGCTCTTAACACGACAACCTTGTGTAGTTTTATTGTATTAGAGGGCCCACCGTTGTTATGAATGAATGTAAATAAAATATAGTACGGTTTTTTTAGTATTTTATGGCGTGACTCGCTTCAACATATCGGGCATTCATACATGTCTCACATCGCCATTTTCTGGCTGGGCCCAGGACCTCTTGGAGGGGCTATAACCCTCCATTTTGCCCTACTCTGTCCTAATTTGTTTTATACGCTCAGAGTCCTAAGGAAGTACATGAATGTTCCTCTCGGATCAACACGACCACATATTATAAAACCTGTGGTTTGCCATACCACACTACTTTTCCTAAAATAGTTGAGGTGAAGGGTGAGATTAAATTAGTGAGTGAATGAAGATAAATGACACGATAGCGGAGGGAAGAGAAATGGAGAGTGTTGGTGGGATGAAATTCAGGAAACGGGAGAAACCTCGGAAAAACCAGAAACATTCCGGTATGGGCTAAGACCAATGCCCCTCCAGAACCACCAGGATTCGAACCTGAGATCTCAGTCGAGACATGTAATTATCGAGACGTTTAAGGATCCATTTTGTTAGGCGTTTTATCGAGCTAATAGTACGCCAGAACGCTGGCCTCCTGACCACTCCACAGTTGGTCCAAGAGTTCATCCAACTTAACCGTGAGGACTGCTAAGCTCTTACAATGCTTCGCAGATCTACTGACCTTTCACCCTTTACGCCAGCAGGGGATGTGTCCTGCCGATGAAGTGGGACCTGCGAGGAGCCTGTCTGCAAAACATGCTCCACTGTATAAGCCTTTTAGTATAACAGAGCATTTAACCACTTGCGAAGTCACACATGGTCCACGAGCTCTTAAACTGAGCCGGGAGTCACCGCAGAGACACCAAAATACGCAGTTCCAGCGACCGTGCCCCGGTCCGCCAGCTGGGAAAGCGTCCTGCCGCAGTTGTGATACCAACATGGAGCGACATCAAAATCCAAAGGGAGACACATAATACGACATGCCGCTCATCTCCTGCCGACCACACAAATGGTCCACGAGTCCATGGGACTTAGCCGAGAGGACTGACAAGCAGATCCACCGACCATACCCACTGTCCTCCAAACGGGGACATGTCCTGTCTCTGTTTTGGGTTCAGCGCGGAGCCTGCCAGGAGATCGCAATAAATAGTCACAATATTATTCTTTTGGTCGCTTGTTAAATACTTATTTTGGAGCTTCAAGTTTCGAGGAAAAGCAAACTATTTTAATAAAATGTAGGCCTATTCCGGACGTTCCTATGAAAAACTATGCGTGTAGTTTCAGATATGAATACTACAATTATTAGTCAAAACCGCTAACTACACGTAAAATCAAAAATAAATTACACTGAGGAACAAAAAAGAAACTTTTTTTTTTGTCTCAAAGAAAAATATGTGATTCTGACAGTATTTTTTCTCCTGAATTCAAATATGATATCGGTTTTTCGCCATAACCAAGGTTTCCGAGAGAGAGGCATTTATAATTTCTAACACTTCAATACTTTCTACATTGGTAACTACACAATATTCGAACATTCGGCTCCCACAGAAAGTAAAAAATGACGATTTTCTCCTATATTTCATCTGTGGAGCATACCTCTTGATGGACCAACAATAATCGGCCAGCATATTAGGATTCCATTTGCCTTGATATTACTTTTCCTTAGCTGAAATGTCCTGAGTTAGCTTCATTTGGTTTCTATTTACAATGGACAAATTGGCGAAAAAAACGTTTATTAAAAAATAATTATTTAAATCCATTAATTGAAATTAAAAATCTGTGGGTGATGGAGAAATTCCGAATACATATTTGAAAACACGATAAAAACTGCATTAAGTACAATTATTGATACTCATGAGACGAAAATCATGTAGACCAGTGTTATTTTGCTAGTCTTAAGTTGTCTTTGAAACCGATAGTGGAGTACAGATTCCTTGTGTATCAGTTTTATCATGATGTAATCGATAAATTTGCTTCGAGAGGAGTAAGCCGTTTTATGTAAAAATGAAGTAGGGATGCTTTATTATTCGTTTTAATACAATATGCATAAAATATTTTACTACTTTTTATATTTATTTGTATTTGGTTTATTAAATAGTCTAATGCAGTTCCATTAATATCGCTCTCTAAAAAAGAATATAACTGCACACCACTGGAATCAATCTATCCACTTAACTTTGCAGCGCTGTCTGACTGGAAGACCAATATAAAACTTACTTTGTAAGTATTATAACTTCAACAGCCGTTTAAATCACATCCCGCAACGCAATGTGTTCACTTCTGACAAGTTTAAATCTTTATAATGTAGTTAGGAATATATATTTCAAAAAGTTTCTCTGCTTTGGAAGTACTCTACTTACACTTGGAATTTTAACATTTGATTTGCAATATTTGAAAAAAGAGAGACGTCCTGTGATGCACAAAATCAAATTCGTAACGTTTTATTAGCATTCTCAGCTGCATAATGTGACCCCTGTTCAATAAAAGATCATGACTACTTTTTTTGTCAACATATCTTTACTAATACACAGAATGCTAATGGTCTTTCTCATATTAGTCTTCTATACGGGATTCTACGCCACAGTACAACCTACATAAATTGAAATCAATAAAGAGAAAAAAACAATTTTTATAGCAATATTTGAATAATTAACTAACTCACTGGCACTATCGAACCCGTGGGTTCATGGCCGCGCGGACATAAACACTCCATGCATCCATATCCTTAGCTAATGTTTTCCAATCATTCACTGTATAATCTACTTCCCTCAAATCATAATTAATGTTAGTCTCCGATCTCATTCTTGGTCTGCCAACTGGACGTTTTCCCTCTGGCTTTCCTACAAGAAACATCCATGCACGTCTTTCATTCCCCATACGCGCAACATGTCCTGCCCATCGCAGTCTATGGGACTTAATTGTTCTTATTATATCTGGCTTCCTATAAAGACCATGTAGTTCACTGTTATGTAGTCTTCAACATTCACCTGTCTGTTCATCTCTCTCTGGTCCAAACATTTTCCGAAGTACTTTATTGTCAAATACTCGTAATCTCCTTTCCTCCCTTAAAGTAAGAGTCCATGTTTCGCACCAATATAATATAACTGGTAGAATAATAGTTTTATATATTTTGAGTTTAACATTTTTTGAAAGGAGTTGGGTCATCAGAAGTCTCTGCAAATGCATAATAGCATGCATTTCCAGAATTGAGCCTGTGTTTAATTTCTTTGTGTATCTCATTCCTATTTGAGAAAAATATATTTGTTGACTTTTTTTACAAAAAATAGTGAGAAATGCCTGAAAAATGAAGTGAGAAGTTGAGCTCAAATTCGCCATATTTACAATGTAAAATATGTATGAGTCATTGCTCAGACAGTGTAGCAAACTTATCACAATAACACGACAACAAGCACTAAACTATTCAAGTGTAAAATAACTAGCCCATTTTCGCCCTAACTTGTCATATATATATATATATATATATATTTGTATTTAATCATTTATTCAGCATAGTGGAATTAATGCCATGTGGCCTTCTCTTCCACTCACCAGGACAAAAAGATGTTATATCAGGTGGACTCAGGGATTGATACCTGTTATATGTGAGTAAACACGTTGGCAATTGACTCTAGCGGGAACGCGTGGCATCATGTTGGACAACATGACGCTAGCAGTCACTTGTTCTCCGATCGGATATTTACAGGTCGTACAATGGCGTAGAAGAGCCATTTTATTTCCATCCAAAGCACTTTTACCAGTTTCTCTGTTAGTCAGCAAAGAGATGCCGGAAAAACGTTTTTGACAGGTCTTTCAAAACCGCCTCTGCAGGCTTCATTATTGTTTCTGAAGATGGAAAACATCTCCCGCGGACGTTTTTCTTCAGGATGGAGAAAAAAAATGTCACAAGGTGCTAAATCCGGGCTACAGGGAGGGCGAGGTACTCACTTCACTTTGATTTTTGTAACATATTCAGCAACATTTGCGTTTAGCGACATCGCACTAATATAATAAAAAATAAAAAAATAAGTGAGTTTAGCCAAATTATTTTAAACCAGGAGATTACGAGTATTTGAGAATAAAGTTCTTGGGAAAATTTTTGGACCAAAGAGAGATGAAAAGACAGGTGAATGGAGAGGACTTACATAACCGTGAACTTAATGGTCTTTATAGGAAGCCAGATATAATAATAACAGTTAAGTCTCATACACTGCGGTGGCCAGGACATGTGGCACGAATGGGGAGTGAAATACATGCATGAAAGCTTCTTGTAGGAAAACCGGAGGGAAAACGCCCAGTTGGTAGGTCAAGAATGAGGTGGGAGAATAATGTTAACTATGATCTGAGGGAAGTAGATTATACAGGGGATGATTGGAAAACATTAGCTCAGGATAGGGATGTATGGAGAGCTTATGCCCGCGCGGCCATAAACCTGCGGGTTCGTTAGTGCCAGTGAGTAAGTTGGTTATTAAAACCTGTATTTACATAAAATATTGCGAAACTATACAATTTTATGTGAAATTGCATTTCGTATACATATTAAGGGTTCTGGTTTGGAATCTCCATCTTAGATTTAGTCATCTATCTATAAGCAAATATATATATATATATATATATATATATATATATATATATATATATATATATCCATCCATAGTAATTCTGCCCGAGGGCAGGCCTTTCACAGCAATCATAGCATGTGGTTTGCAGCTTTACTAGGAAATTTTAGATGTGATAGCTTCCCGTTACCGGTGAGAGATGATGATGATAATAAGGATGATGATGGCCAGATGATTTTCGAGGACCGTTGGGCCCTAAGCATCCTGACATTATTCTTACAGGATATGCAAAACCCAGAAAAAAACATCAACCAGGAGCCTGTCCCGACCGGGAATCGAACCCGTGCCCGCTCTGTGTCAAAGCAGCACGTTTCCTCGAGACCACAGCGGTGGACACACACACACACACACACATATATATATAATTTATCTATTTGACATGAAAATAATAAACGCCTGTACCGGGATTTGATCCCGAAGCCTCTAACTTTGTACTTTAGCGCGCTACCAACTGCACCACTCAGGCATTCCAACACAAACATTTATTTTTCCTTCCTTACATTTGATTCTAGTACACCGCTGTGGTCTCGGGGTAGCGTGCTGCCTTGTCACGCAGCGGGCCTGGGTTCTATCCCCGGTTGGGGCAGTTTTTCTGGGTGAGGTTTTTATCGAGGTTTTTTCTCACCTGTAAGATATCATCTGGCAATCATTATCATCAATATCATATTCACCTCATTAGATTAAGTTTAGGCTTAAGGCCTCTCTAAGGATTACAACGCCAATGCCAGGAGAGAATACCTGAAATGGCGAATGACAAACAGGTGGCATTGAAAAAAAAAATCATTAATATAATGCTATACTAAATATAACCCATTGAACTAAACGTTAGGTTTGAATTCCGTCGAAGCATTTCGATAGCAATGCTGTCATTCTGAAATATTGTCATTTTTAGTTCTGAAAAGATAGAATTGCTATCGAAACTCGTCGAAGAGTTTTAAATGTAACGATTCATGAATGTGTTCTATTTACGAAGAAGGCATACTAAACTAAAGAAATCAGTTACCGTATTTTACGGACTATAAGACGCACATTTGTCTTCGAAAAATTGCCTCCAAAATTCAGGTGCGTCTTATACCCGAAATTAATATAAAAATGTCCAGTGTTTGATTTAAAATTCCCGCTAGTCTTAAAAATGGCCATATATTCGATGCCGCGGGAAATCTATCTCTATCTGGCAACATTAGATTCAACTGGCAGCAGCAGTGCACCGATGCGACGAACATGAGTTGCGGGGATTCACATTCTGTCTCCGTCCCGACCCGCCATCACATACCCAGAACACTGTCTAGCCTGTGATGCGTAATTGCGGTTTACGATGCCAGTCAACTTTAACAAATGGATGATGGATCAAACCCAACATGAATTCACGCCGAAGGGAGTTTTAAAACGACATACAATCAAACAAGTGTGTTAGTGGATAAACATTCGTGGCCTACAGTGAGATAAGACATTATTGTTAAATCTTTCAATAGGGCGGCGTAAGTGACGCTCTCAAATGGCACTGAAGACCATCTTATACATAAAGAGGACGACGGTGACGACGAAGAGGAAGAAGAAGAAGAAGAAGAAGAAGAAAGTTCAGATGACGATTTTCAGGGATTTTAAAGACCGTAACGGATTTATAAACTAAGATTTTTTGGTCTGGCTTTGCAATCTAATAATAAAAATGCTAAAAATATTATTTTAAAAAAATGCTTAAAAATTAAGGTACGTCTCATAGTACCTAAAATACGGTATAATCTCCACCAAGAAGAATCTGTACAAAGACGTAATAAAATCATATTCATTTGAATGCATTCATCTAACTTACAAAAATTCAAATAAAAGAAAAAAAATACAATGAAGAATGAGAGAAAGAAAAATGCTTCAATAGTATATTCCGTAGAAGCCAATATTATACAGAAGTTGCGATTTCTCAGCTTTTGAAAATTCTCCTTGTTCGCTAAGAAATACCAAGGGCCACCCAAAGAGATCAACAAATATAATCATCTCATATTTAGCGTGGAAAAGCAATGACTGGCACAATGGAATGGGCACGATTCTCTTCTCTAGATAAATCCAACAGATAGACAATAAAAAATGTAAATTAATATTGCAGTTAGTGAATATGGACATTCAATGAAGCAATATTATCGTTCAACAAGTGTCCCTTGCATGATTCAACCATCCCGATTTCTGTTCATAATCCCGGTGTTTATTTAAAACACTCGTGTAGTACAACTATTATTTGCATAATAGCATATCGTTGCAATTTCTTGATCTACCGATATACTTCCCACGCCTGTACACGCTAAAGCCCGCAGTTCCACGAATATAGAATCGGCGCGTCAATATATTTTCTTTCAGAGGCTTAGTCCCGTTCGACAAGTGGTTTCCATGGACGCATCTGTACCCGAGGTTCGCGGATTCAAACCCGGTCGGGTTCGATTAATTTTGGGGCGTAAAAATTCAATTTTTAATTATCTGGAATACAATGTGTCATATAGAAAAAGTGAAGACATTGAAAACAAAATTAATACATTTAATTAACTTATAATCGACCGCGGTGGACTAGTGGTTATGCTCCTTGCCTCTGGTCCCAAGGGTCGCGGGTTCAAACCCGGCCGGGGACGATGGATTTTTAGGACGGAAAAATCCAAGGAGCAAGTCCTCCGGGAGGGACTTTAAACCGTGGGTCCCGAGTCTGAAGATTTTCAGGCTCGTAAAAAATCCTTAAGCCCGAATGAAAAGGCCTCTAAGCAAAATTTACCGAATTTTCCCGTCCTAGTACTACCTTGGTTTCCTAGATGTCAGTATGAGGCGGAACGCTGACCACATACCACTCAAAAATGACATCTATACGAAAACAAGTGTAACGAAATTAGTATGGTTCAAATTCTTCCCTGTAGGGGGAGAGCCTCTAAATCTCTGTAAAGGGAAAACAGAGGCTTACAATACAATACAATAATTAACTTATACGTGTGGCACCATAAAATGAAGTCTGAAACGAACTAAAAATGAGACACTTTTAAAATGTTCTAAAAAAATGGTGGTTCCAACACTACTGCATGGATCGGAACACTGGGTTTTAACCAAGAACCAGGAACGAAGAATAGACACGTCAGAAAAGAGATCTCTGAGGAGTGTAGCTGGCTATAAAATAACAGATCGAAAAGAAATTAAAATATACGAAGTGAACTAAATATATTCAAACTATTAGATACTGTAGAATTGCACAGTACAGAGATGAATGGATGGACCACATCAATAGAATGAACAACAATAGAATTCCGAAACAGATTCTTCATTACAAACCACTATCCATGCATAGTAATTCTGCCCGAAGGCAGGTCTTTCACTGCAATCATAGCATTTGCATGCTATGCTTTGCAGCTTTACTAGGGAATTATAGGTGTGGTAGCTTCCCGTTTCTTTCCACACCGATGAAGGATGGTGATGATAAGATGAATATGAATGGTGATGATTTCGGGGACCGCTTGGGCCTTAAAGTTTTCCTGACATTTGTCTTAAAAACCTCACCCAGAAAAACTGTCCCGAGCGGGGATCGAACCCGGGCCCGCTGCGTGACAAGGCAGCACGCTATCTCGAGACCACACCGGTGGACACAAACCACTATGATGAAGAAATATTGGAAGACCTAGTAAAATATGGATAGACCCATTCTACAGAACGGATCAGACCTTAAGGGCTAATCTTTGATGCTAATGATAATTATGGAAAATTCTCAGCTTGTTTTCCTTCGGAATGGAAGAAAAGTCGTGGGATTCGTGTCATAGGTTTACGGAACGTAAAAGAAACAAAAGACTTAAAGAGATCACTGAGCAGAATTGTAGAGTTTTTATGCTCATGCGTGGCGCAAGAGGTTAGACGCTTACCTCACAACGCTGGGGTCCCGAGTTCGAGTCTCGGTCACTCCATGTAGATTCCGTGGTGGATGAAACGGGGCTTGGGCAGGTTTTTCTCGCGGTTTTTCCCGTTTTCCCCTGCCACATTTTCAATTCACCATTTCTCTATACTCATCTCATCCATTTCGTTTCATTTCGTTCATCGTGGTCGGCTGGCATCCTTGTCATTCACAGACCTCTATATAGAGGCACCATCCCATCTTATCTCTCGACCCGACCCTGAGTTGGACACGAAATGAGGATACATACATTTTATGTTCACCTGAGAATTGCAACGCTAAAAATCTGACCATTATTCTATAAAATGCCACTTATCCGTAAGTCTACACCAGGGCCGTTAAACAGTGCTTACTTGGTGTAAAAATACGGTCCCTCATACTCGCATGCAGGTGCACTCCCAAAGAAACAAAATGTCTGACAACTGAGTAGCTGTGTCTTACTTAGTCAATGTATCCGATGTAGGGTTTAATAGGAGGGGGAGGGACGTCTCGTCACATCTAGTGAGCACTGTTTAAATGCCGTTAACCCTGAAAGTTTGAAGCACTCACGTGACCGTTGGGGAAATAATCAGTTGGTGGGCGGTCCAATAGTTTGGGTTACACTAGTCTTAATCCGAGTCGACGCCGCTTCGAAATTACTAAATCAAGGGAATTTTACCACGTACTATCACTAGATGAACTAACTCAAGGAAGTCCAATAGTATGACCAACTCCCACGCCTTCCTATTTGCGCAGAACTTGATAAGTGGTATGCGGAGCAGGTCAATTTTTATCGTGTTTATTTATACGTACCTTTAGAGACTATGTTCAGCATGGAGATTAACAGATTTCGGAATAAAATAAGCACTATAACTATATAAGTTTTTCATTGTAATAAATGTTTGATCCCACAAAATACGGACGAAATGTTTTGTTTTGCAGATTTCAGGACACGAGAAACATGTTTCACGTAATTAACTTTTTGAGTTTAAATCAAACGCTTGAAGAGAGGGCCTAAAACAATCCAAATTATATATAACTAATTACACTACCTCACTGATTCTTTCGGACCCGTAGGTCCATGGCCGTGCGGATATAAGCTCTCCATACATCACTAATGTTTTCCAATCATCCACTGTATAAGCTTCTTCTTCCTTCCAAGTATTAGGCCAAGGTCTATTACGATCCTATGGAAAATTTTCCCTCCAGCGTTTCATAGGACGGCCCAGAGATCTTCGTCCTGTTCCCTCAAATCAGGCTTAATATTAATCACCCACCTCATTCTTGGTCTACCAACTGTGCGATATCCCTTTGGTTTTCTTACAAGAAGCTTCCATGCACCTTTCCCCCATTCGTGCCACATGTCCTGCCCATCGTAGTCTACGAGACTTAACTGCTCTCATTATAACTGGCTTCTTATATCCTAGTGATATATAACATTTTAAATAACCTTTGTAACCTCATTGTATAATGATCGTGCATATGATATTTCGAGCACAATGACTAAAATCAGGTGGGGCATATTCAAAGTTCTATTTTTGTTTAATCTGAGAGTACTAATTACTTTAATGGTACAACCTTATAACAGGATGATTTGACTCCACGAGGCACAAAATGGAAAACAAGTAAATTGGATAAGTGATTGCAAAATGAAGGAAACATTGATCAACTACACCAACTGCTCGAGGCTAACAAGTGGGACTCCCATTATAGCAAGAGACAATTACAAATTCAAGTTTCAGCCGATACCGTCACATCTTTTCGTTTAACTGCATAGTTCTCATAGAGGCTAGAATGTTGGCAGTTGACCATTACATGTTTTATATTCTGTTGAAACATTACGGTAGCCCTTATTGCGAAAGCAAAACCCATTGGCGGGGAATCTTATTATGTAAGTGCCGAGAAGGAAGATTAGACGTAAGCCCAAAAACAACACTCCGTGGATGTGACATATTAATATGTTCCCTTATACATATATCACCAGATTTTCCTGGATGTAAGGCGCCTCATCTTGTCACGTAGGCCTACTCCTAGACCGCCGGGATTATTCTATTCCGAAACCCTTCTCTTATCCCTATTATTCTTACTACCATAATCTCTACACTAAAATTTTATTTATTCTGACGACAAACATTAACTTAAGACGGGAAATTGTGTCTGTATATGTGTTCCAATGCCACCCACTACACTTTATGTGCTTCGAGTTCCGCGCTGCGTGGATAGATGGTGTTAATGTGGTTTATTTTCAATTTACCCACCACTTCGACAGACCATTTTACGTAGATGATGTATTCTTGTACTGTGACTGATAGGAGTGCAGGATGAGTGTGTGTGTGTGTGTGTGCTTGTGTATTGTAAAGTGTTTTGTATGAGGATGATAAAAAAAAGGAAGGAGGTGAAATCCGGTGCCGGCACGTAGCATACTCCTATCGATAAGCACCAAGGGGGTCGTCAGGCTTAAAGTCTCAATCCGATGGACGAATTGCTATCGACAGTGCCACATGCTTTCTTAAGATATTAACTGCAGATACGTTTGCAATTTAAGGTGAGACGGTAGGCCCTATCCCATCAATGTTAAAACATGTGAATTTGAGACCCATTTTCTCAGGAACTACTAGATGGTTTATAATGAAATTTTACAGCATATTAAATTATGCTTGTAAAAGATTAATGATCTTGAAATGATTGCAAAAAATAGGAACATTAGAGAATTATATCAGGGAATTAGTATAGAGAAGAGAGGGTTTCTGGCTAGAACAAACATAATTCGGAATGAAAATGGGGATATGATTGCAGATTCCAGGAGTATATTAAATACATAGAAAAGTTACTTTAATCAGCTTTAAATGTACATACAGAACAGGACATTGAGGAGGATAATTTACAGACAGCAGAAATGCTAGTCACAGAGCCAAGTGCATTAGAGGTTGAAGTGGCGATTGAAAAATTGAAGATGTATAAAGCATCAGGTTCAGATGAGATCCCAGCAGAACTAATAAAGTCAGGGGGAGAAAAATTGATGGACAAATTACGCTGGTTGCTTAGTATGATTTGGGAAAAAGAAGCTCTTCCAGATGAATGGAAGGAATCAATTATTGTACCAATTTATAAGAAAGGAGATAAAACTGATTGCAACAACTACAGGGGCATCTCATTACTTTCAACTTCGTACAAAATTCTAACAAATATATTAGTAAGCAGACTTACTCCCTATATTGATGACATTGTAGGAGATCATCAATGTGCATTTAGAAGAAACAGGTCTACAACAGATCAGATTTTTAGTATAAGACCGATTTTAGAAAAGAAATGGGAATATAATGGCACCGTACATCAACTGTATGTAGACTTCAAAAAAGCATATGATTCAATTAAGAGGGAGAAGTTATATAGTATCCTGCTGGAGTTCGGAATTCCTAAAAAGTTAGTTAGACTTATACGAATGTGTCTAAATGGCACAAAGAGTAGGGTGCGTGTAGGCAAACAGTTTTCGGACACTTTTGAAATCCAGAATGGGTTGAAGCAAGGAGATGCACTATCTCCTCTACTATTTAATTTTGTACTAGAGCATGCCATTAAATCTTTAGAGAATGAGGAAGGCTTACAACTGAATGGTATTAATAAGCTGTTAGTTTATGCTGATGATGTAGTACTATTGGCCGATAGCGAGGAGATACTAAAGGCCAACACGCACACACTATTGAGTAACACTAAGAAATTAGGACTGGAAGTAAATATCAATAAAACTAAATATATGGTCACACGTAGAAATACATTATATAATGGAAATGGACAGCTAATGACAAATGAGGGAAATTTTGAGGAAGTGGCTGAATTCAAATACCTAGGAACAATAATCACAAATAGGAATGAGATGCACAAAGAAATTAAACATAGGCTCAATTCTGGAAATGCATGCTATTATGCATTGCAGAGACTTTTGATGTCCCAACTCCTTTCAAAAAACGTTAAGCTGAAAAT
Source organism: Diploptera punctata (assembly GCA_030220185.1). Taxonomy (NCBI): domain Eukaryota; kingdom Metazoa; phylum Arthropoda; class Insecta; order Blattodea; family Blaberidae; genus Diploptera; species Diploptera punctata. The sequence continues at coordinate 12,635 of JASPKZ010008289.1, forward strand.
ATATAAAACTATTATTCTACCAGTTATATTATATGGGTGCGAAACATGGACTCTTACTTTAAGGGAGGAAAGGAGATTACGAGTATTTGAGAATAAAGTTCTTAGGAAAATTTTTGGACCAAAGAGAGATGAACAGACAGGTGAATGGAGAAGACTACATAACAATGAACTACATGGTCTTTATAGGAAGCCAGATATAATAAGAACAGTTAAGTCTCGTAGACTGCGATGGCCAGGACATGTTGCGCGTATGGGGAATGAAAGACGTGCATGGAAACTTCTTGTAGAAAAGCCAGAAGGAAAACGCCCAGTTGGTAGACCAAGAATGAGATGGGAGAACAACATTAACTATGATTTGAGGGAAGTAGATTATACAGGGAATGATTGGAAAGTATTAGCTCAGGATAGGGATGTATGGAGAGCTTATGTCCGCGCGGCCATGAACCTACGGGTTCGATAGTGCCAGTGAGTAAGTAAGTAAGTAAGTAAGTACTAGTCTTTTTTTTATTTACAAAATAATTTTAAAAATCATAAGAGAAGATCTGTACAAGAGATCATCATGATTGTGATTCCACAGCTCTAGTAGCTATAGGGTATCCCAATAAGAACGCCGGATTTGAATTGGCAGCCATTTTTTACTACGAGGTTGGCAGCACTCTACCTACACTTTTTGTTTTCTATATTTGTTGCAATTACTGGATATGGAGTGTTATACTGCTGAACAATGAGTTTTAATTGTGAAAACTCATTACCAGAATGGTGTGTGTTATGCTCAAACTGTTCGAAGGCTTCGTGCTCTTAGGCCGGAATCGCGCAGAGGTGACCACCAAGGTCATGTGACTTCTTTCTTTGGGGGTTTATCAAATCACAGGTTTATGAACACAATTCCCGAACCATACAAGACCTGAAACAGGAAATTCGACGTGTTAGCGCAAGACTGTGCAAAAGTGATCACAAATTTCATAGAGTCACTAGCTGTAGAGCGTCTCGTGATGGACATATGTCAGATGTCACTTTCCATACATAAATCGGAACGTATACCCTTTATTCTCATGTATAAATATATGTCATTTCTTTCAAATATAGTTTATTTTGTGCATTATTAAATCCGGCGTTCTTATTGGGACACCCATTATAACTAGGTTCACTATCTGTAAACATTTCATGTAAATATCTCAAATAGTCCCTGAGATAATGAGATAAATGTTCGAAAATTTTAACTTTCGAGAAAACAAGGTTTAAAATATAATGATATTGCAGGCTGACAGCTGTCAATTAAAAAAAAATAACGCACTGATAATCGGCGTTCAGTAAAAAGTCATATATAGAAGTGTTCAGAAAAGAAAAGACTACTTAATTAAGATTTTTTTTTTTTCAAATTTTGGCCTACCGTTTTACCTTAATGTAGCAGTTTGGTGCACAATCTAGCGACTAAAATTGCACATTGGCAACTCTCTTTATCCCGGAACTGACAATTTTACAATTAAATTAATTATAATAAATTTATTTAACAATTAAAATTGTTCGACCCCTCCTGGTATCGTACCCGGGGACGCTAGTCAGGAAACACTCAAGCTACCGCCTGAGCCAGCATGGCGGAATAGGCGAGAAGTTGTACATTTCATGATTTATTTTACCACGTGCGTGACATTCATTATATGAAGATGTATGCGTTTTGGACGAAAATATCATTTTTTAGCTAGAGGATTATTGGTGGAGAAACTGCTAGTTATTTCAGGTGTATAAATGAAGAGAACGCAATAAACAAGAGGGTAACTCCTGACAGTGTCTGTATCACAGGCATAATTCTTCACTTTTGTCATGCAGCTCTGTTGACGATACTACAACATGATAAGACAGCTATACGACTCAACTATACCGCCACTTGGCTCAAAGCTGGTTTACTTCAAACTACCACAGTTTACCAGCTGTCTTAAAATCTGCTTTAACATACACAGAATTAAGATTATAACATTTTCACAGTTATGTTCCACGAGACACCAATAAAAGACGCATATTCTACTTTATACCATAATGTGTGCTCTGGCGAATTTGACAAGTTTACCTAGTAGATTGTCTATGCAACTTAATAAAAATATATCACATTAAAAGGCCATTAAGTCTCTATGTGACCTAGAAAGTCGGTGGTAGTATGGCTGGCCGCACAATCCGCCTTTGTCCCCCGGTAAAACCTCGCTAATAATTTTATTGGAAATATAATTGGTCCCAGAACACGTTTAAACATTGGTCAGCGCACAAGAAAACTCCACATCATATTGGCAAAATATCTTACGATATACCAAGCCGAAGATGGGCTGATATCTTCCAAGAATGTGTAGGAAGCCATTGATAAAGCAGAGAGAGAGAAGAGAAATATGAAATAATAGAATGACTTAAGAAGGCTAGCGAACAGAGACAGAAAGCAGTGTGTTAGAACTAATTAAATTGACAAAATCTAAACAATGCGAAAGGTAAACCAAACGAACAAACCATAATATGCTGTTACCTCTTTATACGGAATGCTTGCCACATGAGATATGTAGACCTCAGCCACTCAAACATTTTAGACTAATCGTTTTACTTCATTAAAGTTAACAAATTAAACTACTTCACACTGAAAATAGTACATGAGGTATGGCATTATGAAATTCGTATTAGTTCTTACTTATGTTGGCCTGTTATGATTGGCTATATGCATGAAAATCGATATTATCAATTTAGTATTATCATTAATATTATTATCACGTCCACAGCTGTAGTCTCGAATTAGCGTGCTGCCTTGTCACGCTGCGGCCCGAGTTTAAATTTCGGTCGGACAAGTTTCCTGGGTGAGTTTTTTTTCTGCTTTTTCTTTCTCAATTCCCAGAAAACATTAGGACCCAATCGGATCCCGAACATTATATGGCCATCATAATAATCTTTCAAGTTCGCCTTAGATTAAGTTTAGAATTAAGAACTCTCCAGGCGCACCACAATCACCATCATCACCCATTATATCATTGGGGCACCGTAACCTCGCCATCCAGGCGCCCACAACTTCTGATAGTGGAAAACAATGACGCCAATGCCAGAAGAAAAGAAAAACACCATACATGTCGAAAGTGACAAAACCTAGCGATAATGAGTAAGGTAAAACGAATGTTATCCACTATTGAGTTACTACTATAAGTTGTATTGCCATTTATTTTTATTGTTTGTTTTTGGTCACAGTGGCCCTCGGCGAGAATGTCGTCTCATATGCAGAGGGATTGAGATCAATCTTCCGTAGCCAGAAGTTTCCATGAACCAGGATTTTTCGTTTTTTTTCTCACCCAAATGGTCCCCGAATATCATATGGGTATCATAATCATCATTAATGTCGTGTTCGGACTGAGTGAATGGTGAGTCTTGTCTTAAATGTTCGTGATGCCTCATTCACTGAGGCCTTCCATGTCCTTACGTGGTCGAAGTATATCTGCGATTAATCCAGAGTTACAAATCCTCTCACGACAGATCGTGCCCGAATTGCGCGGGAAACTTAAAAATATATACAATGGGAGAGGCTAAACTAAGGCAAAGAGAGATTACTCTTAACTGTTATTATTGTTGCCATTATTGTTCTCGTTGTTATTGCTATCGTTGTTAGGCCTACTATTTTATTACTGCTGCTATTGTTGCTGTTGCATGTTGTTATAATTATTGTTGTTGTTACTGATATTGCTATTGTTATTGTTATTAATATCATTATACTTAGAAAAAAACTTATGTGGATGGAAATGGATTTCATAAGGAGGAAATGGATTTCATAAGGAGGAAATGGATTTCATAAGGAGAGCAACAAGATGTTCAAAATTAGAAAACAAAAAATAAGAAATACTGTCGTAAGAGAAAAAATGAATATTAGATATTCAATAGTAGATTATATAAGATGTAAGGTCCACCGCTGTGGTCTCGAGATAGCGTGCTGCCTTGTCACGCAGTGGGTCCGGGTTCGATTCCTGGTCGAGACAGGCTCCTGGATGAGGTTTTTTTCGGGGTTTTTCCTCACCTGTAAGACAAATGTCAGGAAGCTTAGGACCCAACGGTCGCCGAAATTCATCCGGCCATCATCATCATCATCATCATCATCCTTCACCTGTGTGGAAAACAACGGGAAGCTACCACACCTATATTTCCTTAGTAAAACTGCAAAGCTTAAACTGCAGTGAAAGACCTGTATTCGGGCAGAATTACTATGGATCGATTAGGCCTACTATTTTATTACTGCCGTTGTTGTTGCTGTTGAATGTTATCATTATTGTTATTATTGTTATTACTATTATTATATTTAGAAAAAACTTATGTGGATGGAAATGGATTTGATAAGGAGAGCAGCAAGATGTTCAAAATTAGAAAAAAATAAGAAACACTGTCATACTAGAAAAAAATGAATATTAGATATTCAATAGTAGATTGTATAAGACATAAGCTATTAAATTGGTATGGGCATGTGCGAAGAATGCACGAAGGAAAGTTACCCAGAAAAACATTGGTATGGTGTCCACCTGGAAGAAGAAGGAAAGGAAGACCTCGAAACTCGTGGATGCGAGAAATAAGAACTAGAATGAGAACAAGAGGACTGTAGGGCATGAAGTGGAAGGAGAGAGACGAGTGGATTAGATAAATAAAACTTTAGGGACAGAAAGATGTGTAAACATTAAAAATCTGTATATAAATGAATTATTATTATTGTCATTTTTATTATTATTAATATTATAGTGGCTTTGGTGAATTTTTACAGCTTGTTCATGAAGTGTATTTAATATATTGCTGGTCGTATGGCTTGTCTTATTACACAGAAATTCACTTACAGAGACATAAGTATCCGCGTTGAGTTATTAATAGCGTGGCGTCGATGACAGGTACCTCCAACTGCTATCCTTCAACAGCGGTGTATGTTTACAAGAACACAGGTGAAGAACATACTCCATACTTTAACACACACGTCAGTAACAGTGATATCATTTTAATAACTCATCCATGTGTCCGTTGCTGCATGAATGTACCAAAATATAACTGTTTAAAGAAAGTTTCAGATTTGTCAGTCACGTGGTCATTCAAATCAATAAGTCACTTTCCTACGCACATAAACAACAATAAAACGCGTTTGCCTACTGTCAATAGACAGAGCTGTGCAACTCTTCAATGCAAAAATTGTGCCAATAATCGCATATGGGATAGAGATAGTTTGAGAACATCTGAAGATAAGCGACTTGAATCTGAGAAAGCGTCAAGGCCTCCTTTCTAAATAAAATTCTATGTCTCTAGATTCACTCCCTCGAGCTTGGTCAATATACTAGCAAGAGAACAGTTCTTCCTGGAAGACCTCAGAATGTACTACCTGCCATCCAATAAAGCATGCGAAGAACTGATACAAGATAGAACACAAAAGCGGGATGACATTCCTGAAGAATTCTACGGCACGTCTGCCACGATATATAGGAGCTGGTCTGAACCAAACAAGGAATTAAGGCACCAGATAAACCGCTATGCAGTCCACGGCTACCATCACAAAGTGTGTGTGAATGTCACTCACCATCAAATCGAAGACAGTTGCAGATGTATACTGTGCGGACTAATGTGTACAAGATATCTGGAATTGCGTTCTGAAGTAACAATGCCATTAGAGTTATACGCCAATTAATTAATTCTGCACGATTGTGCGCAATTACGTTATAATAATAACAATAATAATAAATAATAATAATAATAACAAAAACAATAATAATAACAATAATAACAACAATAATAATAAAAACAATCTTAAATAACAATAATAATAAATAATATTAGTAAAAAATAATAAATAATATTAATAAATAATAATAATAGGGCAGGCCATGTTGCACGTATGGGGAATGGGCGACTTGCATGGAAGCTTCTTGTAGGAAAGCCAGAGGGAAAACGCCCAGTTGGTAGACCAAGAATGAGATGGGAGAATAACATTAACTATGATTTGAGGGAAGTAGATTATACAGGGAATGATTGGAAAGCATTAGCTCAGGATAGGGATGTATGGAGAGCTTATGCCCGTGCGGCCATGAACCTACGGGTTCGATAGTGCCAGTGAGTAAGTAAGTAAGTAAGTAAGTAAGTAAGTAAGTAAGTAAGTAAGTAAGTAAGTAAGTAAGTAAGTAAGTAAGTAAGTAAGTAAGTAAGTAAGTAAGTAAGTAAGTAAGTAAGTAAGTAAGTAAGTAAGTAAGTAAGTAAGTAAGTAAGTAAGTAAGTAAAGTAAGTAAGTAAGTAAGTAATAAATAATATTAATAATAATAAATAAAATAAATAAATAATAATAATAATACTAATAATAATAATGATAATAATAAGAATGATGATGATTATTATTATTATTATTATTATTATTATTATTATTATTATTATTATTATTTTATTATTATATTATTATTATTATTATTATTATTATTAAATACTTCATATGATTCATGAATATCACAAATTAGATTGACTCAAACAGAACTCACAAGGTAAGTACCAACCATTGGATGCCGAAATCTAGCTTGAATTTTTTTCCACAGAAGCGTTGTAATGTACTAAGTCAGTGTCAAAAAAAAATCTCCCGTTTTTAACTGCAAGAAATTAAATATCCAGCGCCAAGTTTCTCATTTAAACTATAGGGAAGTAATACAACTCGTGAATTGGTAGATTGGATAACCCTCACTATCTGCCGACCGCACCGCTTTCCGATTCACTCCTTTCTTACTTATACAGGGACTCCATTTGCTTCGTACAGTGGAATCTAGCTTCGATTTATATGGATCGATTTTTTTGGACACGGCCTTGGTACATCACAACGCTTCTCTGTGATAAATTTCAGGGCAGGTTTCAGCATGAAATGTTTCACAATCCTCTTGTCAGAAAATAACTTGTATTCGGTTCAAAATTGATTATACCATATTTTTTATGTAAGGTGCGTTGTAAAATATCGATGGTAAGGCACAGCTAAATAACAAATACATACCCAATCTGAAACTTTATTTGGACATATCTTATAGAATGCGATAAATGCCTATCAAATATCGTAACTGATTTTAACGATTAAACTCTAACTAATTTAATAGAACACCTGGATACCTTAAACTAACATTTATGGACACCATTTTTTGTTGAAAATGTATACAAGCGCTGGACCTAATATAGCCAATGAAGAAGCCATATTTCAAGACCACTTTAAAAACACGGTCACATATTATTTACAACTCTCTCCAGCATGGACATCTCCATATTCTTTAAGCACAGATGGTTGTGGCCTGCAATTCATAGACATCATTTTTTCTTTTCTCAAACAACTGTTGTAAATGAATACATTATCTGTTGTGGATCATCCTATTCTGAATCCATTTTGCTCTTCTTTTAGGAGTGTTCCAGGTTCATAGACATTAATTACTGTATTCCTAATCATTTACAGTACTGCACAAAATGCCCCCATAGGATCTAGATCAGGAGAATTTGCGGGCCACTCCATTATATGTACCCCATTCTCCAGAAACCATTCCCATGTGATGTTTGAAACATGAATAGAAGCATTAATCTGTGGGAATATCCAAAATGGACCTCCAAACGCTTCCCCAAAAGGCCAAAGTTCAGTATGTAGCTTCTAGTAGATCTTGGTAGTCAGCTGTACATTAATTCGGTTATATTTGTTTGGACCCCATAACCAAACCCAGCCCATGCTATTAGTGACTTACCTCCTTGTTGTTTTGAAAATATTTGCTCATCTTTCCGCAAATCATGCCAATAATAGGCAGTCCCATCGGGCTTCATCTAAATTGAATGTTTACTTATCACTGAATAATACTTGTTTCCATTCGGACTTCCAGGTCATGTATTGCTTTGCCAAGGCTATTCGACGTATCTTGCGTAATTCAGTTAGTCGTCGAGGCTGGTAGGCTGGTGCATTTTCCCCCTTCCCTCCCTGTATATTAACAATTTGATTGAAGCCACCATTCTAGATAACGCAGACTTTTGCACATTAATATTGGTTGTACTTTGAGCTAATCCTCCTACGGAGGTATTATATGCACTCAGATCTCTGATAATTAAATAAATAGACCTCTTCCATCGTCATTTAAGTTTACGTGGTCTTTCAGGAGATTGTTTTGTACCATAATCCGGACTATGCTTGAAAGAGCTATTCACCACGCGACATAAGCAGGATAGACGCCGCCTTTACCTCCATAACAAGCGTCTAGCACTCAGTTCTATTAGAGGCTGATTGGACTCAACGGCCATGGTGTCGCCAAACGGTTTATATCCTGACCCCATAGGGATTCGAACCCTCGACATTCCGGCTTGTAGAGGATACCCTTAACTAACTACGCTCTGGGGTAGCCCATATTTCTGTTATTATTGTTGTTGCTATTATTGTTGTCGTAGCTATTATTTTTGTTGTTACTATTATTTTGAGAAAACCAAAGGAAATTATTATTATTATTATTATTATTATTATTGGTGACACGAAGAGGCAGGTTTTCCATGGTAAGATATAGGCTATATGGTAATGATCCTAGAAATATTCCACACAATAAAGGTACAAATTTAGAAAAAATAAATAAAGTAAAAACAATTCTCAATAAATGAATATCAATAAATTGGTAATATAACTATGGTAATGAACAAGTTTGATAATTACATACTGGGTTTAGTGCTATACTCTAGTTTTGCGCTAAATACGTTGTTAGATGAGGAGTTGGGGTTTGCACGCCAAGTGTGTAATCATCGGCACACAGAACATCCGACCGATATCGCTAAATATCTAGAGCATAATGACTACTCGCGGTAATAAATCAACAATTTTTGTAATGCATTTCAAATCAGAACCATGAACATTACTCAATTGCCTGAAACCATCTCATTTAATTGTTTGGTCAAGTTATCAGATTTCGACCGGCTAATGACCAAGGGGAGCCCAAGAGCCAGTTCCGGCCGCCCCAAGCACAGTCTGACACAGAAAGAGATTCCATCATTGATATAAAAACAAGTCATTTACTATTACTATATAATCAATAAAAATATGTGAAAACCATTATTTTACGTGTTTCTGGACTAGCAAGTCAGAGTTCACAGGGTTCACGTAAATTTCTATGATGGGGTTTAACAAGAAAATAAAAATTGGATAAGGCTATCACCGCCGTCATTGCAATGTCACATAACAACTTGAAGGTTATGGTGCTCATCTTGAAGGTTATTCATAAGTAATGCCACGAGTGATTTCCAAATTATCGATAAATTCACGACTCACGAAGTGAGGAGTGAATTTATGTAGAGAATTTGGAAATCAAGAGTGGCAATTGTTAGGACAATTTAACGAATAAAATTAAGCTGTTTACTCACAAATCATTATTTAACTATAGTTATTTTAAAATATTTATATATTTAATATAAACAGCGATGTTTGAAAACAAATGAGAAACGATAGGTACGCTTCATCTGCTTCTTTTGTTTATCACTGCAACCAGATCATACTATTTATTGCCAAAGGAACGCAATATTGTAAGAATGCTCTCTAGTGGAGAAAAAATGAAACACATAAAACTGTATATTAATTCATTTCTGATGTATGATGTAAATATGACAATTATATTTTTCTGGATTGTTACCTGCGAAAAAATACATTTAAGAAAGTGCAAACAGTGGTTTCTTTTGTTGGTGGTATAATAAATTGCTACAAATGTTTTTATATTAACTCCCGCATGCGGCATGTGTTGACATTCATGCACTATATATACAATCTGGTAGCCGTATTTCTCACAGGCACAGTCACTGCAAAATAATGGTCAGACCTGTTCAGAATATTAAAAAGGAGGAGCTTTCTTTAATATGGTAGTTATAACACTGATAAATATTTCGTGAAACACGACTCTGATTGGTTGTAAAACAGAAATCATTGAAACATGATTGGTCATTGACTCCCATTTGGGGCACGAGTTAAATAGTCTATTTAATCACGCTCTGCGGGTTATTTTATCAGGAGTGGTATTCGAAACTACGGCCCTAAAGTAAACATTAGGTTTCATAAGGAATGAGAATTGGTAACATTGCAAGCTTCACTAAGAAGTACAACATAATTTATATATTTGTATTTATTTATTAAGCCTGGTGGAGTTAAGGCCATGTGGCCTTCTCTTCCACTCACCAGGACAAACATATATTACATCAGAATATAACAAACACAATTAACTGTAATATTAAATACTAAATGAAGATTTGATCAATAATATAATAATTATATTACCATCAGATAATACAACCATGTTAATGATAATTAAGATTAAGACAAACTAATAATATGTATTCAAGCAAGATCCATTAATTTGTTGGCAGGCTGTCCTTGTCTAATGTATATTTAAAAAACAAAGAAAAATGATATATAGAAAACTAATACTATTATACAATATTTAAAAAATGAAAATATTTGTTAATCATAATACCATTTACACAAATAATTTAATTTATTAATTGTTGAAAGAATATTATCAGTGAGGTGTATAAGATAGTTTATTAAGTAATTCTTTAGTTTGTTTTTGAACGATGTTATTGTTGGACAGTCTCTGACAGCTTAGTAGAACGAAATGGTCAGTTCATATTTCTAGTTATCCATCTGGGTGGTCTTGGGGTTACGTTTCTTGCACCTGATCGCAAGGGTCGCGGGTTCTGATCTTTTATGATGGACATATACAAGGAACAAATCTTCCGGGAGAGACTTCAATTCGTGAATCCGGAGTCTCAACATTTTTACGGGCTTGTAGAAGAACTTCAGGACTTAAATAGAGCCTATATGCTAAATATAATTGCCTTCCCTATGCAAGTAATACTTTAGTTACCCGCTAGGACCTAATAACTTTTGGTTACCCTTATTTTCCTATAAATGTCAGCGATTGACAGATGGTCAGCTCATCTTTTTCAGTATTTTAATTTAGGTTTCACGAGAATTACGAGCACTTAATTAAAGCACAGTCCCATTGGAAAAGTGGTTAGCATACTCATTATTTTCGAGATTCGCGGGTATGCGTTCCTTCAAAAGGGAACTAAGTCCATGGGCCTTGTGTCGTAGATTATCGGCAAATAAAGTAACCTCAAACCTGAAGAAAAACCTGTAAGCAAATTTTGACCTCAGGTCTATTTAAATAATCGTTTATTTCAATTTTAAAAAATCATAATTTAATTATTCAAAATGGTGGCTGCTTGAAATTCCATTGTTTAGATTTTTCCATAAATACTGGACCTCTATTCGAGATTTTTAAATTGTGTCCTTACATTCTATTGTGGGGCTTAAAATTAGGAACAATCAAATTTCTATCTGGATTAATGATATTTCATATTTAGTAAAGAAACTAAATGTCCTAACGTGATTTCCGTTTGTGTTATGTACATTTTAACGAGAAAAATTGAGTATCATGAATGTTTACTATTCGTAGCAGTACCTACTCCTGCATGTACCCACGTAACCCAAATGGGGCGAGGATGTTCCCTTAATTTGCAACTGTCGATTTAGTTTCTGTTCCATGTCAGAGGTACAGTATATATCACAGGGTTAACTTTTGGCTCCGTAAAATTTCAGAAAAAATACATGAGAGTAGAAAAACTTGAAACTTTGATGTCCAGAATATTGGGAAAGAATTAGAATGGCGATGTATCTTAGACTAATGAAAATAGAAGGTAGGAATTTGTCTCAGTCGTATGCCCCGGTGGTCTAGTGGCTACGTTTCTAGGCCCGTGGGTTTTAACTCTGTCGGCGTCAATGAGCTTCTAAAGGCAAAAAAAAAAAAAAAAAAAAACATTCCAAGGTATGGCATAATTGAGAAGGTAAGTAAGGCCGTGAATCTCTTCTAGATAATTTATATCAAGTAAAAAATAAACTCAAGCCCCCCCAAAAAAACCAAGCAAAATTTGTCGGTTAAGTTTTGAATTCCCAAGCGGTCCCCGAACATCATCTGCCCATCATAATAATCATTACCATAGTCGCCATATTTATTATGAATATATGTGTGAATGATGAGTTGTCTTGGAGGTCCTCCATGTCCTTGTGTGGTCAAAAAAAGATGCATGCGATTCAGAGTTAAATACCTCTCCCGCAGATCGTGTTACTTTAAGACCCGGGTGGCGTGTGGTAACGTATTTTACGGACTATAAGACGCATATTTTTCTTCGAAAAATTGCCTCCAAAATTCAGGTGCGTCTTATACTCAAAATTAATATAAGAACGTCCAGTTTTTTTATTTAAAATTCCTGCCAGTCTTACAAATGGCCATATATGTCTATTCGATACCGCGGGAAACCTATCTCTATCTGGTAACATTGGATTCAACTTGCAGCAGCAGTGCACGATGCGACGAACATGAGTTGCGGGGATTCACAAGCTGGCTAACACTGTCTCCCTCCCGCCATCACAAACCGAGAACACTGTCTAGCATATGATGCGTTGTTGCAGTCTACGATGCCAGCGAACTTGAACAAAAGGATGATGGATCAAACCCAACATGAATTCACGTCGAAGGGAGCTTTAAAACGACATATAATCAAACAAGCGTGTCAGTGGATAAAAAAGTCGTGGTCAAGAGTAAGAGAAGATATTATTGTTAAATCTTTCAAGAAATGCGACGTAAGTAACACTCTCGATGGCATTGAAGACCATATATATGAAGAGGACGATGACGATGAAGAGGAAGAATAAGAAAGTTCAGATGACGATTTTCAGGGATTTTAAGGATCAGAACGGTTTTATAAACTAAGATTTTTGTTTAGTCTGGCTTTGCAATCTAATAATACAAATGGTAAAAATGTTATTTTAAAAAAATGCTTAAAAATTAAGGTGCGTCTTCTAGTCCGTAAAATACGGTATGTAAAAGTAACCATGAGGTGAGAGGTTAAACTGCGTCAATAGAATGGAACTTTTGAACTGCGACACTAGGGACTTCAGCTGTTACAGAGAGAAGTTAAATAACAAGATAAGTAAGATTTAGTTGCATGAATATAATAATCAATAGGAATATATGAGAAGTAAATATCAATAAAACTAAATATATGGTCACATGTAGAAATTCATTATATAATGGAAATGGACAGTTAATGACAAATGAGGGAAATTTTGAGGAAGTGGCTGAATTCAAATACCTAGGAACAATAATCACAAATAGGAATGAGATGCATAAAGAAATTAAACATAGGCTCAATTCTGGAAATGCGTGCTATTATGCATTGCAGAGACTCTTGATATCCCAACTCCTTTCAAAAAACGTTAAACTGAAAATATATAAAACTATTATTCTACCAATTATGTTATATGGGTGCGAAACATGGACTCTTACTTTAAGGGAGGAAAGGAGATTACAAGTATTTGAGAATAAAGTACTTAGGAAAATTTTTGGACCAAAGAGAGATGAACAGACAGGTGAATGGAGAAGACTACAAAACAATGAACTACATGGTCTTTATAGGAAGCCAGATATAATAAGAACAGTTAAGTCTCGTAGACTGCGATGGGCAGGACATGTTGCACGTATGGGGAATGAAAGACTTGCATGGAAGCTTGTTGTAGGAAAGCCAGAGGGAAAACGCCGAGTTGGTAGACCAAGAATGAGGTGGGAGAATAACATTAACTATGATTTGAGGTAAGTTGATTATACAGGGAATGATTGGAAAGTATTAGCTCAGGATAGGGATGTATGGAGAGCGTATTTCCGCGCGGCCATGAACCTACGGATTCGATAGTGCCAGTGAGTAAGTATGTATAGGAATATATGACATATGCAGAATTGAACCTACAGGTTCCACATTTAGACCTACTTACTTAATTAGTTTAAAATATTAACTCTGTTATTACAGTTGTAGTTTAACAATCCACTTAACTAAATGCAAAATAAACTTGTATTCACATGTAGTGACTTTCCCTACCTCGGTGATGTTTGTATTTAATATACGTCTAAGTACTGATCACTGTTTACATTAGCATACGTATCCCCTTCATCGCGCATTCTCCCTCACCCCTTGCGCTGCTTTTCCTAGCAAACTTCATTTCAGTGATGTGCACTTCTCTCGATCGTGGCTGACATGACATTTCCACTATGGATTAAATTAGAAGGTTCTAGCATTCACAAATCCACTGACCACTTCCGAGGCACATTCATTTTCATTCAGCAAATAAATTATTTAAATTAACTAGTTGTTTATTTCCATAGTACCCTGATTTACTCCCTATAAGCATTAACTAGATTCCCAGGTTCGAATCCTGGCGTTTCTGGAGGGATGTTATTGGAGAGCCACATCAGGATTATTCGAGTTTTTCTCCGGGTTTTCCGTCTCCCTTATTTCATCCCAAAAACACTCTCCACTCCTCTACCCTTCCTTCATCATGTCACTTGTAGAATGTTATACAAACCGGGGTAAGTGCCAAAATCTAAGTTCTGAGAAAAACAGAAAAGTCCTTATCACAGTTTTTGGTAAGTAAGGCACATTCTTGTGACAAAATTTTCAACTTCTTGCAGACTGAATATCACGTAGCCCGGGTTTTTATATAACTGGCACAGGTACATAGCCCATACTTTAGCAATAAAGCGAAAATAAATTGTTTTTAATAACTGGCAAAGGCACATATCCCATGTTTTACAATTAAAATGTAAATCGATTGTTGTGGCACTTAGCCCGCTTTTTTATTTTCAGTCTACACTTCATGTCCATTCATTCCTTTGAAGTCACATTTCACCTCATATCATATTAGGTAAAAAATAGTCTCAAAGTACAGATGTTTAAAAGGGCCAAAGGGAGGATCGTAGACCCCTCGAGACCTTGAGCCAATCCCAAATACATGTCTGTAGGAGTCGTGTGTGAATGCCTGATATGTGTCGAACCAGGAAGGCCGTAACAGGCTACTTTTTACCGTAAAGTAGATATCATTAATGTCATTAAGTAAAGATGGGTAATACAATCAACCAGAAATAAGGTTGTGATGTTACGGTCTTAAATCCCTAACTAATCTCTATTAAATCTAAACTAATATAATTTAGAGGGTTTCCGTATTCACAAATACACTGAATACTTCCGAGCCACATAGAGCATTACTCCCCCAGATGGGCGATGACAACAATCCCGCTGCTATATCCGAGAAAAAAAAAAACTTTTGAAATAAGACGAACAATTTTCTCAATATTCATAAAATGGCGAAAATTATATGGTTGACTATTTCAGAAGACTATTTGGGCCGTAAAATTTGTTTTCATTTAACTTACCGGTGAGAAAAAAAAACTTTACCCAGGAAATATGTCCCGATCAGACATCATATCCGTCCAAGGCAAAGATGTTACCACAGGACCACTGTAGTGGATTTAAAGTAACTTTTACTACAAATTTAACATTAAAATTCCATTTAGAGTTTAATGTCCATTAGAAAGAACAATCTCATATGGAGTAATTATAGGCATGGGCGTAACCTTTAGACATAGCATGGAGGTAATAATAAGGGTTGGAAGTAGTTGGTTGTCGACAGCTTTATGAATTAAGCTTCCAAGCACTTATGTCACCTTGAAATATGTAAGCAATAGGTGATATCGCAAAGAAATTAAATTTACTTTCCAAAACTAATGCGCAGTAATTCCAAAGATTTTAGTGGGTTCTCATACAAGTATTTTAAGATAAGAAACGTATGGTCCGCAGAGCCTAAATTCTAAATTATGAGGCGTTCCTTGGATTCTATGTTGGCACTGTTAAGTCTGTATAAAAGTAATGTAACGTGATTTATCATGACAGCATAACATTTCGGGACTGGTAGTTGGGTACCTGTGCACAATAAGGAATTGAAAATTTAAGGGTTCGGTATTTCAGTGAGACTTCTGCTTACTATGACGTAATACCCACTCCTCAGAAACCAGTAGGCCTACAACAAACGTTCCACTCCCCGCTTCCGTTTCAGGTAAGGCAGGCCACATTACCGTAGACAAAGGGATCAAGTGATAAGTTGCGAACACGAATTAGGACATTGTATGTAATGTCGAATTCTTAGATCATAAATCCCTCATCTCAAATTGGTTTGTCTTTAGTTCCTCTACAAATAGAATAAACATTGCTGAAAGACTCGTCAAAACTTCTAGTGATGAATTTTTCTGGTGTAGCGAGCGGTATAAAATATGGTCACATACGCTATCTATGTTATTTTTAAAAACTCATGTTAATTATTAACATTGGTTGGAAAAAACCCTCAATGATGAGAAAAATTCTCAAAATGAATTGACACTCTGACAAGAGAATTGCCAAACGTTGCATGCCGAAACCTATTTTTAAATTTCTCCCAGAGAAGGGTTGTGGTGAACCAAGGCCGTGTCAAAAAATATATATATGCCGCTTTTAACTGCAAAGCATTAAAATCCAGCGCCAAATATATCATTTAAAATACAGAAAAGTAATACAAATCCCGAGTTGGTGGATTGGATAGCCCTCACAACCTGCCCGTCCACGCCGCGCCCTGCCGCACTCCACACCGCTCTATCCAAAGGATATCCATCTGCTTCGCATAGTGGTTTATCATTGCTGGATTCTGCCTTCGATTTCTGTGCCTTGCGGTTAAAAGCGGTAGATATTTCTTTTGGGTACGGTTGACAGTTCCCTTATAAGTGGATTTAATACTGGAGAAACAAGGCTTCAAAATTACGAGTAACTACCGGTACTGAATTTCGAAATAATATTTACACATATTGCAAGTATATTTAGAGTTTACCATCATAGAAAATAAGTTAACATGTACATTTCTTATAAATACTTTATTACATGAAGTATGATGAGGGTCCTTTCCCATGTAATCTTGCACTATTGAAATTTCTCATATACGAATGAGTAATAGAGAAACTATTCTATAGTATTTTGCTTATAAATCTTAAAATAACCGATAATTTTTAATAAACAACTTTGTGGTATATGGTAGATTTGGTCCAAAATATTAGCAAAAATGCAATAGGGTTGCTCCCTGAATGCTAGGGTTAAGTGTGTGGATTAACGATCTGAAAGCAATCAATACTGGCAGAAAAGGGATTTCAAGTTTGTTATATGGTATAGGATGGTGTTCTTCCTTCACGTGCACTGGCTCTTCTCCGCCTGTCCTATCCTAGAGATAGGATCTGCAGTTAATGGGTACTGTACAGTTTGCGGAGAAGCTAACATTTCAACGTTCACGATGTGGATTGTTAATCTCTGCGTCCTGGCTCACCGTCAGGAGTCTTCACCAAACCAACAAAACCTTTAACATCACCCTTGGAATCACATTTAATCTCTCCAGAAAAAGCAAACTGTGTAAAGCAAAACTCAAAATTTATAGAAAATCTAATTAGGATACGACCCGTACAGCAATATTATGTAAAATCCTCAAACTTAGTTCATTCAAAAACTGTTTAAATAAATTACCAACAATAAGTTGCAAATAATCATAAGAGGGAGTGAAAAAACTATAGCAATTAAAACTATATAGATTTAATGGTATGAATATACAACTCGGTCACTGTTAATATCCATCCATAGTAATTCTGCCCGAAGGAAGGTCCTTCACTGCAATCATAGCATTTGCATGCTATGCATGCAGCTTTACTAGGGATTTGTGTAGGTGTGGTAGCTTCCCGTTGCTTTCCACACCTGTGAAGGATGATAATGATAAGGATGATGATGATGATGGCCATATGATTTCGGGGACCGTTTGGGCCTTAAAGTTTTTCTGACATTTGTCTTACAGGCGAGGAAAAACCCCTATAAAAACCTCACCCAGAAAAACTGCCCCGACCGGGGATCGAACCCGGGCCCGCTGCGTGACAAGGCAGCACGCTACCTCGAGACCACAGCGGTGGACACAGTTAATATAATATGTAAAAATGAATGTTTGTTTGTTTGTTCGTTCGTACTTTATGCGCGGCCATACCGTTCATCCGATTGCGATGGGGCTTTTTGTAAAATGTTCAGGAGATTCCCGGGATGAACATAGGCTATAAGAGAGTTGCGATACTCAACTCCTACACCCTTAAAAATCGCCCTTTGTAATGGAAAACGTGAAAAATAGTTCTTTGGACGCTTAAATGGCTTACGCAGCCTAAACCATAACAAATACACAAAATTTAATATCTCAATAAGCTCTACGAAAAATCCGCGACAGCATATGTTTATCTCTTACGGATAACTCACAATAACTATTTTTGTCTTTCATTGATGCCAAGAAGATCGAGACAAGTAGGCGTACGTACATTCCTGTGCAAGCATAGCAGCACATGACGGGTATTCTTTTACGGATAACTCACAATAACGAATTTTATCTTTTAGTTCATTTATGCCAAGGTGATCGAGATAAGTAGATTCCCGGGCAACACCGGGTAATCAGCACGGGAATCTTAAATTAATTACGATATGCATTTATAATTATTTTTCATTTTACTTATTCAACTACCGTAATCATAAGAAGTACATTGATTTTTGTCTTTCAACTCATTTATGCCAAGAAGATCGGGATGAGTAGATTCACGGACAACGCCGTGTAAATATCACGGGGTATCTAAAAGTAATTACGATATAAATTGTTCCTTCTACTTATTTAACTAAACATAAAACATATTAATTTTCGATTTTCAGCCGATTTATGTCAAGAAGATCGGGATAAGTAGATTCCCGGGCAACACCGGGTAATTAGCACAGTATATGTAAAAAATATAAATTTATAATTATTTTTCCTTCTACTTATTCAACTAAACATAAAGGCACATTAATTTTCATTTATTTTGGCGTAGCAGCGCACGCCGGGTATTAGCTAGTATAAAATATTGCTAACTCTGCTGCCTAGAAATGATCATCTCCATCGTATCCTGTGTCATGTTCCCCTATCAAAAGTTTCAAAACTATCAATTATTACCCTCTATCTTTTAGTTTCACTTCTCAAAACATGGAATTCCCTTCCGCCCTATTTCAGTGAGTGTACTACAACATCGTTCGAAGACAAATTGAATAATTATTTAATAAAAACTAACTTATACACCTCATTGATAATATTATTTATAAATTAATAATTCATCCATTCATTTTGAGAATTTTCCTTTTCATTGAGGATTTCTCCAACCATTTTTCATAATTTACCTGAGTTTAAAAAAATACATCGATGACTATGGACTTGCAGATTATCAGTTTGTAATTCACATTGACAAACTTCCTTTAATTAAATTTCTCCATCGTTCTTTGTCCTCTGTGTCTTCATCCGTTACACCAAACTTCCTCATTGAATTCTGAATGTTATTTTTCTAGGCAGTTCTTGGTCTCCCTTTTCTGTTTCTTCATTCAATTTTCTATTTTATTTAATAAAATGGTATTAACATTGGCAAAAATTTTAAGCAGGTGTTTTAAATATTGCATTTTAAATAGTTCATTAAATCTGATTATTTTTTCTTATAAATTATTTCATATACATTAAAGTTACTGTCAATCGAACAATTTAATTATCTTGCATGTTAGGCCCATATTTTATTATTAGTTTCAGTTTAGATTTTAATTATCGTTGACATGGTTGTGATATCGATCTTAATCTTATAGATATTTTATTGGTCAAATTTCCGTTCATTATTTGAAATTAGAGTTAATTGTGACTGCTATATTCTGATGTAACATATTTTTCCTTGTTAGTGGTTGTGAAGGCCACATGGCCTTGTGGATAAATAAATATATAAATAAAATAATTTTATAAATAATCACAGCGATTTTTCGAACGCACCCTTCTAAATTATTTTCTTACTTTTAATCTCTTTACGTTCGCTTACAAATATAAAAGCACACAGGCAATGGAAATAAAGTTATCTCGTTTATCATGCTAATTCTGCTTTATGGCCTACAATTTATGAAGGTATACATTAATTTCATTCATTGGATTACCTGAGCTGAATATCGCGTTATCTTTCAACATCATATAACCAATGAAGATGGAAAGGAATTCAAAGAAATGCTTTGTGTTCCGCCATTGCATTATATAATTCTAAACACAGTTAGTAAATTTACATACACAAACATTACATAGGACTTTTACAAGAATGAACATGCTTTAGATGCCAAATTTAAAAATATCCCATACTCAGTTAATGAAAAATAACACTATTTAGGGTATTTCAAATTCGATTTTGCGTTAAAATCTTTACTACCCTATATATAAACATGAGTATAAATCTGTTTGTCTGTCAGACCTTTATGGAATCGAAAATTACTTGATCGATTTGAATGGCATTTATTCCATAATTTAGAGAACATTTCTGGGACAATTAACACACACACACACACACACACACACACATATATATATATATATATATATATATATATATATATGTGCATTGCTTGCATATAAGCTTGCATTGCTCAATGTTAAACATTTAATTATAACATCGATAAAGCGTCACTGCTATAAAGTAAAATAAATATTCTCTTTAATTTGCTTACTTGATACAGTCAGCTACTAGATGGCAGTGAAGACAGTGTTCTCGCGACATCTAGTAATAATGGAGAGTATAATACATATATAAGAAAAAATAAGTGTTTGAATTGGATTCGCCTGGTAGTGTAATGGATATCACGCTGAGGTACAGACTCAGAGATCCGGGTTCGAATCCCGTCCAGGCATTTATTTTTCTTATCATACCATTTATATATATATATATATATATATATATATAGGGCCCATGTATATATATACACATATACATATAATATTTAAAACAGTAGCCTTTGGACGCTTAAATGGCTTACGCTGCCTAAACCATAACAAATAGGCCTACACCAAGTTAATGTACACATAATTCAATATCTTAAAAAATTCCGCGACAGCATATTTTTATCTTTTACGGATAAATCACAATAACCATTTTTGTCTTTCAGCTCATTGTTGCAAAAAAATATCGGGATAAGTAGATTCCCGGGCAAAGCCGGTTAATCAGCACGGCGTATCTAAAAGTAATCACGATATATAATAATATATATTTTTTCCTTTGTACCTACTCAACTAAACAAATAGACATTTCACTAATTTAAGCGTAGCAGCGCACCTTGGTATTACATAACTAAATGCTTACTTGAATATTAGGGTGTACTATTGATATGTTAATTATTTCAGTATTATTAACTTTCCCAACGAACATAAATTTGATGTATTGCTAATGTAAGGTGAATTTTGTAATTGGGGGAATGATAACTTTTCAGTCTATGTCCAGAAGTTAATTAAGTAGGATATTTAATTTTAAAAACTGCAATCCTGTTTGTTTCCTCTCAGATCCTAGCACGTTAAATAAAATGAGAAAATAATATATGGTAACACCTTACGTCCCCAACGTGGGGATATGGCGAGAGTTTCTTGGTCAAGCTAATTTCGTTACCTTATTTCCCTACAGATATCAGTGAGTGACGTGTTGTCAGCACATCGCCTCAATAGTCGTCTAGTAAGCAACTAAGTCATTACTTGGATGGACGAAGGCGGATTAATTTTGCTCAGAAGCACTAAAACAGACTTGAGATTCTTTTACATGCCTGAAAAAACTTCGGACCCGGGCCCACGACTTTTCAATCTAAAATTCCGACGACTCCGACCTGATTTTATTCCGCGATCCTCGGGATCAGAGGCAAGAAATATAACCGCTAGTTCACCGCGAACGACAAGAATGAGGTACCAGAATAATGATCTAAGGAGGTAAATTATACAGGGGATAATTGAAAAATATTAGCACAGGACACAAGAAAGAAAAATTTATTTTTTATTCAGTGCCACCAGTTTGAAATTTCGATATTTCTATTATTCTCTCCTGGCATTTGCGTATTGTAACCCATTTTTAAGGTTGGGGCGCCTGGAAGACGGGTTCACACTATCCTAATGATTTGGTGAGTGATGATGACAATGATGCGCCTGGAGAGGCCTTAATCATAAACTTAATTTAATGAGGTAAATATGATAACGATGGCCACATAAGGTTCGGGAACCGTTCAGACCTTAAAGTTTCCTAACATTTTTCTTTCAGATGAGGAAAAACTCCGAAAAAACCTCACCCAGGAAACTTGTCATGTACGGGGATCAGACCCGGGCCCGCTGCGTGACAAGGCAGCACTATACCTTGAGACCGCAGCGGTGGATATACATAAACATAAATAATCATAAGTAATGCCACGAGTGATTTCCAATTTATCTAGATAATTTGGAAATCAAGAGTGGCATTTGTTAGGACTATTTAACGAATAAAATTAAGCTGTTTACTCACAAATTATTGTTTAACTATAGTTATTTTAAAATATTAATATATTACATGTAAACGGCGATGTTTGAAAACAAATCAGAAATGTGAGGTTAAGTTCATTCACTGCTGCTTGATCATATTATTTATTGCCAAATAAGATCGCAATAATATAAGAGTGCGCCCAAGTGGAGAAATAATGAAACACATCAAACTATATATTACAATCAATATTACGGGTAATTAATTAATTTTTTTAGTAAACAACTCAGTAAAATCAAGGAATCTTTTCATTATTTGCTATATTCAATGTACTAGTTGGAGAAAAATAATGATTTGACCTGTTCAGAACATTAAAAAGGAGGAGCATTCTTTATCACAAAAGCAGGAGCTGATAAAGAGTAACCGATAAAGAGCGAGGTGAAACACGATTGTCACTGGTTGTAAAACAACATTCATTGAAACGTGATTGGTCATTGACTAGCATTTGTGGCATGAGTTAAATAGTCATAGAAAACAAACGTTAAACCTACCAAGAGACATATTTAAATATAATTTATAAATATATCTAAATAAATAAAATTGGCGTATTTAACTTTTTTAGCACAGAATCTAGCAAATATTATGTTAATAAGATAACAGCAATTACTACATTCTCAGAAATAATACTGAAAGGTTAAAGGTACGTTACAAGAATTTCATAATAACTGCTTTAAGTGTGGCGGAAAATCAATTAGTGATACGCTATTGCTATGCCCTCATTGCCGCCCACTTCTGCTGTTTGACAATTTTTTTTGAATGGCTAATCTTTACCTTCCCCCTCGGGACATGTTGCTAGCATGAAAACCTCTGCGCATGCTTACAAGGTTTAACGTCCTTCGCAGCTCCGTCTCCATTTTTATAAATTCACATGTTCACGTTGTTCAATTTTCAGGTATTTCAAATTTAAATTCTCTGGGTTCTTCCGACTACTGAATGAAAGATAGAGGGACTAAATCCAACAACCAAACGTGCATACAGTACTTGAGAAACTAAAAAACAAAGTCGTAAACCTTTTTTACTAAAATGTCGTTAGGTAGAAACTCACCAAAATTTGAATAAATTTTATGTTCGTATCGCTAGTGTTTGTTGTATTAATTTTTGTGCATAATATAACTGACCTTCATCCATCCAAGTATTACCTTAGTACCCTACATATGTCTCATTGAGGCGATGTACTAACCATGTGTCACTAGTTGACATCTGTAGGTAAATAAGCGTATTTAGCTTGGTTATGAAACACTCTATACGAGGCACTCGTTATCCCACGTTAGACGTAAGGGGTATATACGTATGCACATAAAATCGTAAGAGCTGTTAAATAACGACGTAAGAGCTGTTAAATAACGTCGTTAAGTATCCCTAATACGACACCAACGTATTGAATGGAAACATTTTGATTAAATTTCTTGTGTAGACTGTAAGTTATGTGTTTTGTAAGCTACTCAATTTGTATAGATATTTGTAATATGTCTAAGTGAAAAAATATAAGATCTAATAAATAAAAATAAAGTTCTTAGGAAAATTTTTGGACAGACTGGTGAACAGTAAACTACATGGCCTTTATAGGAAGCCAGATATAATGAGAACAGTTAAGTCTCGTAGTCTGCGATGGGCAGGACAGGTGGCACGAATGGGGATTTAAAGACGTGCATGTAAGCTTCTTGTAGGAAAACCAAAGGGAAAATGCCCAGTTGGTGGAACAAGAATGAGGTGGGAGAATAACAACCATCATTGGGGGTGGATTATGCAGAAAATGATTGGAAAACATTAACTCAGGATATGGATGTATGGAGAGCTTATGTCCGTGCGGCCATGAACCTACGGGTTCGAGAGTGCCAGTGAGTTAGTTACTCAATAAGAAAGAATAACAAATATGGAAAAAATCCATGTATCCAAGGGTAATTTGGAGTTGTTACAGACTGTTTGCTTAACAGCATGGGGCAAGTATTTAGTTCTGATTCGCCGGGCATCTTTGTATATAAAACTCTTTTCATTACATTATCCCATTCATAGCTAGAAACTAGACTTCAATATCAAGTGAATGGACTTTTATTTAGCAATGCAGTAGGCTATAGAAGACCACCAAAACTGGAGGCGAAACCCCGTTGTCAATTATTTTCTATGGCTCTATACCATGTCGAATGCACATGTCATGGGACATCACATCTCTGCGAGGCATTTCGTCATGGTATTCCAGCCGGTTCCTATGTTACAAATACGTTACATTTCACCAGTCAAGGTCACTCCAAGTCATTTTAAATTCAAATTAAAGATTAAATTATATTTTGCTAGAAGAATGAGTTTAAGGTAACGATTTCAAATAGGGAGGGGAAGCGGTAGGCCTGCATTCCAAGTATCTCCACTGACGTCTAAAAAGTCCCAGGATCGACTTCAAATAGAAGTTATTTGAGCCGCTTTTAATATTACCAAACGTGTTTATACAAATGGTAGTGTATAAAACTTGCACGTATTCGTGAGACCCCGGTTTCAAATCCAGCGATTGGAATTAGTGACTGGGATTAGTAACTTCGATGTATGAATTATATTATCATAAGTAATGCCACGAGTGATTTCCAAATTATCGATAAATTCACGACTCGCTAAGTGAGGGGTGAATTTATCTAGAGAATTTGGAAATCAAGAGTGGCATTTGTTAGGACTATTTAACGAATAAAATTAAGCTTTTTACTCCCAAATCATTGTTTAACTATAGTTATTTTAAAATATTTATATATATCATGTAAACGGCGATGTTTGAAAATAAATCAGAAATGTGAGGTTATGTTCATTCACTGCTGCTTGATCATATTATTTATTGCCAAATAAGATGTCAGTAAAATCAAGGAATCTTTTCATTATTTGCTATATTCAATGTATTTGTTGGAGAAAAATAATGCTTTGACCTGTTCAGAACATTAACAAGCAGGAGCTTTCTTTATCAAAAAAGCAGGAGCTGATAAAGAGAAATCGATAAAGAGCGAGGCGAAACACGACTGTTTTTGGTTGTAAATAAAAAATCATTGAGATGTGATTGGTCATTGACTCCCATTAGGGGCATGAGTTAAATAGTCAACATTAATCTAATAAGAGGTTGTGTTTTTCTGAAAAATCAAGAGACACAAAGTAGCGAGTGATTTTATCTAATGAAAAACTCAACCTTGTGTTCGGTTTGGAATGACTACTTGGCGAATAAAATAACATCAGAAGCTAGAAATAATTATAATGTTTAATATTTACCAAATGTGAGGTTAAATATTCTGATCTTACTTCCAGGCGACTTCTAAGCCGGCTGTATAGTTACCAAATACACTATCTTCACTGTTAAATCTCTTTGGGCTTGGGAAAAATCAATAACAGATGATTGTATGAGAAGTAACTATTGAGAATAATGAAGATTCATTATACAACGTTTAATAATTTTTTAGAGCAACAGAACTTTTTTGATAAATTTTAAAGTTTTTTTTTTGGAATTTCTTGCTGTACCATATCGATCGTACATTGTTGAGTCGATATCCTTGTCAAAGAAGTTAATTTGCAGAAATATATCTCATTACGAATAGGAAGAGGCAATTTTATCAACAGGAAGAGGCAAAATTATCAGTCTATGAGATAAATAGTCTAAATAATAAATAATGATGTCAAGAAACCACATCCTTTTCCAAGTCCTTGATTTATTCGAAAATTTTACGTAGTTTTTCCATAATCCAGTTTAACTATCGTCAATAAATATAGTAATTAATTATAAAACGTATCGTTTGGTATTTTCTAAAACTTAAATATACTTAAGCACAAACATTCCAATATATATATGACAGTTCACTCAATATGTTATTATCCCATTAAATCAATAATAATAATACTAATAATAATAATAATAATAAATAATAATAATAATACTAATACTAATAATAATAATAATAATAATGATAATGATAATATTAATAATAATAATATTGTATTAAGAACAAATTTCATACTCAAATGAATAGCACAAATCACAAATAAATAAAAGTACAGTAGAACATGCATTTAAATTATTTAAATTTATAATCTCTCATTACTGCTAGTGCAAAACATTCATAGAGCATTATACAGCAATTACGTTTCAATTAATTATATTTTGATTGTAAAATATTAATAATTAATTATGAATTAATATTTTGGAATAATACTGTGAAAAGTATTGTAATGTGAAGACAGATACGGAAACCCGTAGAGAGAGAGAGAGAGAGAGAGAGAGAGAGAGAGAGAGAGAGAGAAAATAGACATGCATGTTGAATATAAAATAATATAATAGATTTTTAATAGGTTTCACTGCACAAATAAACTATCAAAATTAAATCAACAGAATACCACGATTGTCACTTGGTAATTACTAGTCATAAAACTTCAATTTAATTAAAATTATAAACGCCATTAAAATTCTAATACTTTCGTGATATGGCAGTTACATTTGAGATTTTCTCATTTTGATCTCAACTATAACAACTCTCAATAGGCCTACATCCAATTCAACACATGAAATTATGAAAGTAACGCGGATTAGGTTATTTATTTGTGCATTATGTATCTACAGTTCTGGAACCGGCATAGAACATATCTAGCCTATATAGAAATTTATTTAAACAAGAAGGTGATCAAATAATGCGAATTTGCGTCATATTCTTCAGCAAGATTAATTTTTATTTAGCAAATGTGCACTCAGTTGAGCATTAATGGTGGGACAGGACACACACGCAGACCCAAGATGGAGATTTAAAATCCCTTACCCCGCCGGGAATCGAACCCGGGTCGCCGGAGTGGAAGGTAGGGACTCTACCGACTACGCCACGGCGACGGACTCGGCAAGATTAATCAATACTAGTAAAATTCATATCGAATTCCGTTGAAGTGAAATCATATGATGGAAGTTAAAAATTAAAATGTATCCGTTGATAGGTGCCGTCGTCCTCAACTTATTGTAATAATATTTGTCTTGAAATGAATAAATGTGCATTTAATCTTATTCAATCATTATTGTGTCCATTAACATACAATAAAATGTTCACTCAATGTCGTCTGAATATATTATGAATAAATTACAGTATTTTGTAAATAAATTTGAATGTTACTAGAATTGTCAAACTCCAAATATATTACAAAGAATGGATAGAAAGTTCGCGTCAAAAGGATGTTGGTTTTGTAAAAAAAAAGTGTTTAATTCGCCCACTGCTATCGTCCAGTGGTAAAGACGTTGCCTCAGACGCAGAAAGTACAGATTCAATCCCCGGTCGGGAAAATTTTTCTGGGTGAGGATTTTTCTCGGATTTTTTTTTCTCACCTGAAAGAAAAACGTTGGGAACAATTAAAACCCAGATAGTCTCTCAACGTCATTCCGCCATAACAACTATCTGTATCACATTTGCCTTGTTTAGTTTGAATGTATGCTTGAATAGTGGTTGTCTAAAATGTTCGTGTTGTCTCCGAGGTGACTTGGCATTGAACTGATCACTCATACAGGGAGACACTCCGTATCATTGTGTGGTCAAAAAAGGGTATGTGATCTAGAGTAAAAAAAAAAAAACTCAAAACAGTTCGTGTCTCTCCGTTGCGTGGGGCAAGTAAAAATACTTACTAAAGGGAGAGGATAAAATAAGGTGATGAAATAAATAAACGAATGAATGAATGAATGAATGCAGAGTTTAATTGAATGAGTCATTTCGAAAAGGGATCATCTATTATTTTTTCAGAAATTCACGTCTTTCGTTGTTCCATGTTTACATACCTGCTTCCAACGTTTCCGCGAGAGAAAGGATCAACTATACTATTCCTTCACCATTTTCTGACTATTCAGCAACAATTATAGATTCAATGCTTTATCCTGAACAAGTTGAATCAGATTTTTTCCACTTTCCTGTAAAATGTGATCAGCTGTAGATGATCCCTTTTCGAAATGACTCATTCAATTAATGAGCGCCTATTTGTATAGACTAATTTTCAGGATCGTAAGTCCTAAGCACTGTCGTAATTCGAATTCTCTTAGCAGATTAGATTCTCAATTTTTGGACGTCCTACATATAGTCAAACTTTGATATCTCGAAGAGTTTCCGATAAGCACAATGATTCATTTTATCTAAAATTCGAGATATAGAAAATACAATAGAAGTAAAGTACACTAAAGGGACTATACATTCCATAAGTAAAAATAAGTTTTTCGCTTCTTCACTATAGTGAGAACTTCATTGTTCGCTGATATTACTGGACTCGACTAAAGAGAAAGCGTTTTAGCACTTTGGTGAAGAACACGGAACTCCTAACGGTAAAAAATGTATGAACACAAGTGAGTACCCTAACCAAGGAGTTGTCGATTCAGTTCCGATGCTTATCTCACCTCGGTGAAGTTATTATACTTCATTGAACAAGTATCGTCATCCTAAATTCAACTTATGAGATACGTTTCTTGTTCGTACATAACGTACAATTCGACATACAGAAAACTTCGAGCAGTACAACTTCGAGTATGAAAAAATACATTTTTAATATATATGATACCACCGAGAAAATAAAGTTACCACGACTATAGAAAATTCCAGTTATAGGTGTTCGACTGTAAGTGTTCCATTTATAAAGAGATATGAACTCGAATAAACAATCTTCTCTTTAAAATGTATTAATCATACACCTGCAATAAATATAGGATCCTGTAATTATAGTGATTGTTTACCTCTACGGCGGTAACTGAAATATATTAGAGTTGTTAACTTTAATTGACATCCAACATGTTTGAGGCATTTAATTGTTTTACAACTAAACATTGACATGTATGCCTGAACCGGGATTTGAACCCAGGATCTCCAGTTATGCGCGCTGACATTATTTTGTGCTACCAAGGAATCCATGGAAAGACAGTAATTTTTCTCACTTTTAAACTCTTCCTACTCTATGTGGTGAACACATCACAATACAGTAAGGGCTTTTTCCACCAAGAATACATTATGCCGGGGTCTTTTTCCGGGCCATATAAGATAATTTCGAATGTTATATTGAAATTAATGATCGATCGTGGAGGTCTAGTGGATATGTACTTTTGCTTCTAGTCCCGTGAGTCTCGGGTTCAAATCCGGCTGCGATCGATGTATTTTCTAAGAAGAAAAAGCCAAGGAAGGAGACCTCCGGGATGGAATTTAAGCCGTGTGTCACGATTCTGAAAATTTTCAGGCTTGTAAAAGAGCTTTAAGCCATAAAAAAGAAGCCTCTAGAAATGATTTACTTATCATCGTCATCCAAGTAATACTTTAGTTGAACACTAGTGGCTCAGTATGCTGACCACATGCCACTCATTACATCTTTAGGGAAATAAACATAGCTAGGAAGGCTTAGTACGTATGATTAGGGTCAAAGAGCTGAAAAGCCAATAAGTAAATATTCAAATTAATGTAATTAGGTTTGTCATCCGCATTCAATAGTTAATAACGAGAGACAGAGAGAGAGAGAGAGAGAGAGAGAGAGAGAGAGAGAGAGAGAGAGAGAGAGAGAGACAGATAGATAGAGAGAGAGACAGACAGACAGACAGAGAGAGAGACAGACAGAGAGAGAGACAGACAGAGAGAGAGACAGACAGAGAGAGAGACAGAGAGATAGATAGAGAGCGATACAGAGAGAGAGAGAGAGAGAGATACAGAGAGAGAGACAGAGATACAGAGAGAGATATACAGAGAGAGAGAGAGATACAGAAAGAGAGAGAGAGAGAGAAATACAGAGAGAGAGAGAGAGAGAGAGAGAGAAATACAGAGAGAGATACAGAGAGAGAGAGAGATACAGAGAGAGATACAGAGAGAGAGAGAGAGAGAGAGAGAGAGAGACAGAGAGAGAGAGAGACAGAGAGAGATAAGAGTGCCAGCGAGCAAAGCTCAAGATCCTGGGTTCAAATATCTATACGTGTATATTTTTCCTTTAGTTGTATTAACTATTGCATGCGGATGACAACCCTGAGGACATTAATTTCAATATGCCATTTATTTTTTATAATATATAATTTTTTTGTCAAATCTTGTGAGATCTAATAACGGTTGTAAGAACCTCATTTGGGCAGCTTCCAATTGTCTTTTACGTTTTATATTGAAGATCCAAACTTCACTTAAATATTTTAATGGTGGCTTGGCTGCAATATTTTGAAGTATTTTTTTTTTTTCTGTCGTCATCTGTTATTTTCTTCATATTAATAATATAGATAACATTTGTGATATTTTCACCGGATGTCATTTTAAATTTTGTAATAAA
The DNA here is from genome assembly GCA_030220185.1 of Diploptera punctata. Classification (NCBI taxonomy): domain Eukaryota; kingdom Metazoa; phylum Arthropoda; class Insecta; order Blattodea; family Blaberidae; genus Diploptera; species Diploptera punctata. The sequence goes on from JASPKZ010008289.1 coordinate 43,180, forward strand.
ATATGCCAGCCAGAAACACTTTGTTTTTCTTAAAACGATAAGTGAAGGAAAGAAGCATGAATAATTTTACATTTTATTTTGTAATAACTCCCACGTGAGCATAAAGCGTCACTATGACTAGTAAATACTGACTGAAAGAACTCTACTGTTTCTAGATGTTTGCACGTTCTATTAAAGTAAACATTCAGATATAAAATGGCATTCAAAATGCATTATGTACTTATGTAAACATTAGTTCTACCTACTTAATTTTTAGTACATCATAACAAAGAATTATGTTGTGCTAAAATTTAAGTATGTAAAACATGAACACTACAGAAATAATCACTAAGGGCAATACAAACAAACTTTCCAATTATATATCTAAAGGTTAAATTACCTTATATTAAGCGAATTTTGCTATCTCTGATTGTTTGATTCTCTACCTTCAATTCGATTCACATTCCAGTGATAAAAGTTATAAAATATGTGGGTAATACAGTAAATATTGCGCAACAAAGATTTACGAACGTTGGTTCATTTCTTTATTCAGACTGGGAGGGCAGACTGCAAACAGAAATATCTATTGCGCTATCCCAGTATTATGGAAATGAGTGGAATGGACGTATAGGCTCAACTGCACTTCTACTAGCGCTTCATTTTTCAGTTATACTTACTTACTCACTGGCACTATCGAACCCGTAGGTTCATGGCCGCGCGGACATAAGCTCTCCATACATCCCTATCCTGAGCTAATGCTTTCCAATCATTCCCTGTATAATCTACTTCCCTCAAATCATAGTTAATGTTATTCTCCCACCTCATTCTTGGTCTACCAACTGGGCGTTTTCCCTCTGGCTTTCCCACAAGAAGCCTCCATGCAAGTCTTTCATTCCCCATACGGGCAACATGTCCTGCCCATCGCAGTCTACGAGACTTAACTGTTCTCATTATATCTGGCTTCCTATAAAGACCATGTAGTTCATTGTTATGTAGTCTTCTCCATTCACCTGTCTGTTCATCTCTGATTTTTCAGTTATATTGTTGTAAACTATAGCTCTTTTTCTGTATTTACTAACATTATTTAATATTTTAAACTTTTTCAAACAATTTTCATATTATAAGACAATTTTGAAGTATTTTATTTAAATATGCAAATCACAATATTATGACACTGTTAGACAATATTATTATGCTGTTATTTTCTCCACAGAGTATATTACTTAATCTATGTTTTTTCTATGGCTGTTTTTGGGTTATCGCTGGTTGGATCAGCGATAGGGTGTGATAAGTAAGTATACAGCCATTTTTAATAAACGTTTGGTAATTTTAATATTAGTATATTTTTTAACATAGATTTGGTGATTTAATGCAAATATTGGTCATTTAAATTTCATAGCGAGGGATAGTAATCGAGGATGATAATCGGTATGTGGTTCGAATGTGGGTTATCGCTGGCTCTATAAACACTGGCGCATGCGCACTGTTGTTCTACAGTTCTTTGAAAATACTTCACGCTAGTTTAAGTGCAGTTTTCTAAAGTATATACTACGCTGTAACGCAAGTTGTAGGTCGTCTTCCAGATCCGACACACCAGGTTCTACTCTCGTAACGCATACCGCCCTTTTTGTGATGAACTCGTGGCATCGAGAGAAGACTACAACTCTCCCGTTGGTCCCTACTGCTCTTTTTTTGCTCAGGCTCGGAATCATGAGCCAGCACCCTAGCGAATCTTCACAGTAGATTCTCACTACCACACATTTTCAACATTTGTGTATTGCCAAGTAAACTAAAATGTCAAACTTTTAATACAAGTACTTGATAAATCAGTTGTCTCAACTAAAATCTAATTTCTGTTTAAAGAACATAGTCAAGTAGTTAAAACCACGTAAACTTTTAAGTAACAATTCAATCTTCGGTATGTCATTTGGTACTCAAATGACATGCTGAAGGTTGAATTATTTCTGAAAGGCCTACAAGGTTTTAACTACTTTATAGTGTTTTTAAACAGAAATTAATTTTAGTTGAGGACAACTGATACATCAGGTCCTTATTTAATATGAATGTGAAATTAAATGACGTGGAGGGGAGGTGAAATGAATACTGTTGGTGGGATGAAATTCGAGAAAAGGGAAAATTTCGAGAAATGCTCGAAAAATCCCCGGTATGGCCCACCACCAATTCCCCTCTGGAACCGCCAGGATTCGAATCTGGGATCCCAATCGGGGGAGTAGTAATGCGTCTACCGAGACGGGTTTTATGAACCTTATTTTTTTAGTAAATTTGACTAAATTCGTAGGTTACGAGAAAATCCATCTAAATAAAAGTCAAGGAGTGGGTATAAGGTGCCGGCCAGATTACAACAAGAATACTCTCTCATTTTTGGGGAGATGCTAAACATCCAAGTAAATAATCTCACTTAGCGAATATTTAAAAACGTTGGTTTATGGACCTAGGTAAAACCTACCGTCCATACTAGTGCGTGTGCATTGCGGCAGGATTCCAATACGACGTGGTTGTATATTTTATTACCATTAAAAAATATAATTTTACTTATACATTACGTAAGTTAAATTGTTTACTGAATTAATAAATCTATGACCTATTCGGTACAAGTATATCGTGAATTCCAACCAATCACAGCTCTCTATCGCAACAACGATACTCGCTTTTCTGTTTTCACTTTACTGTTATCACATCTATGTGCATTATTCGTAAATTCATCAGGAAAGCACAGTAAATATATTTTACTTTTTTGTAAGCACTTTGGTCTAAATATTGGTATTCATGAGAGGTCAATAAACATCAATCAATCTGTTGACTTCATATTCTTAAAAGGATACGTTAGGGGGACAAAATAAAATAAAAGAGACTATTTAACTCATGCCTCAAATCGTAGTCAATGACCAATCACATTTCAATGACTTTTTTATTTACAACCAATCACAGTCATGTTTCGCCCCGAATTTATCAATAGAAAGTTTATCATATTAGAGAAAGCTCATTTTTAACATTCTGAATAGGTCATAGCATTATTTTGCAGTTGCTAAGAAATACGGCCACCAGATTGTATATATAGTGCATGAATGTCAGTAGATAGCGCATGCGGGAAAATATAAAAAAACATTTGTAGCAATTGATTATACAAAAAAAAAAAAGTAACCACTGTTTGCACTCAAACGAATTATTTTCCAGGAAATGACATTGCAGAAAAATATAATTGACATATTTACATAATCGGACATCAGAAATTAACTAATACCTGTAAGGTTGGTTATAAATGTCTCCACTAGAGTGCATTCTTACAATATTGCGATCCTTTGGCAATAAATAATATGATCTTGTTGTAGTAATGTACAAAAGAAGCAAAATGAAGTATGCCAATCGTTTCTGATTTGTTTTCAAACATCGCCGTTTACATTAAATATATAAATATTTTAAAATAACTATAAATAAATAATCCGTAGACTGCGATGGGCAGGACATGTTGCGCGTATGGGGAATGAAAGACGGGCATGGAAACTTCTTGTAGGAAAGCCAGAAGGAAAACGCCCAGTTGGTAGACCAAGAATGAGGTGGGAGAACAACATTAAACTATGATTTGAGGGAAGTAGATTATACAGGGAATGATTGGAAAGCATTAGCTCAGGATAGGGATGTATGGAGAGCTTATGTCCGTGCGGCCATGAACCTACGGGTTCGATAGTGCCAGTGAGTAAGTAAGTATAGATAAATAATGATTTGTGAGTAAACAGCTTAATTTTATTCGTTAAATAGTCCTAACAAATTCCACTCTTGATTTCCAAATTCTCTGGAAAAATTCACTCTTCACTTCGTGAGTCGTGAATTTATCGATAATTTGGAAATCACTCGTGGCATTATTTACGATAATTTCATTCCAAAAAGGTACTTTCGACCTCGAATTGTTCGATTTTCAGCGGATAAAAATGGAGGATAGAACATTGATAACCATAACTACCAGTATACACTGCCACGGATATAAATTTGTCTTGGTTGATTGCTTATCTTAATTAAACATATCTGAAATACCACGAACTGGAGAAATGCTTACTTACTTACTCACTGGCACTATCGAACCCGTAGGTTCATGGCCGCACGGACATAAGCTCTCCATACATCCCTATCCTGAGCTAATGCTTTCCAATCATCCCCTGTATAATCCACCTCCCCCAAATCATTGTGTTTGAGCCTTTGGCATGGGTTCCCTGAAGTAGTCCCCGCCCGGAGAACCGAATGGGGGACTATTTAACCTCCGGGAAAATTTTACCCCAGTTGAACCCATGTCCGCATTTTCTTGACGGTTCTATTTTTACGGTGAAAGATCGTCACTCTTTCGACCAAGGTACTTTTTTTCGTCTGGCTTATCACCTTCGACCAGTCCGGCATGGGCAACCCTATCGGCAGCAATGCTACCGCCGGCATAGCTCTCAGGATCATTTAAGCACGCAAGCCACTCCACCACGACAAGGTAAAGATACCATGGAGGGACTGGAGAAATGCTGGTACTCAAAATCTGGTCACTTCATTTTTTTAGCAGTGAGGACACTTTATAGGCCATATATAATAGGCCAATATATTTGCGTTTTCTATATTTTTTCTTTTACTACAAAGGCCTAGTCAAAAGAATATAATTTGTGATAAATGTTATCTCAAGATCTATTTACACAAAACAGAATTTAAAATTATCAATAAAATCTAAAGCACTAATTCTATTATAAAATTGCCACAGTTAGTTCATTCCGGAATTAAGACAAAAGATGTGATCGTATTGGTTAACAACAAACATTTACTAATTTAAAGCGAACAGTTTTCTGTCTGTCGATTAACTGTACAAGAGTTATTTTAATTAAAGTTTACATTTTTTTTGTCGGATTTGCACCATAGCTTTCTATCCAGGTTTATGAGCTCTTGCCAGCTGCTCCTTCTCGTCTGGCACATTATAACACAGCAATACCGTACAGTACCTAATAACCTTAAAACCACGTGGTGAACCGCCACGGCTTGAATGCCTTATGTGAAGAATACACGGTATTTCCGTGATGAGACAAACTTTCAGGTAAGATTAAGAAGGACAAATGCATGGATTTGATATAGGGAACCCAGGTCCGGAAACATCACCTTCTTAAGATAAAACGTACGTTTATTAGGATGCCCATGTAACCTAAGTGGTATTATCAAATCTTACGAATAAATGTTTGGCTCAACTGCACTTCTACTTGCGCTTGATTTTTCAGTTATATCGTTGTAAACTATAGCTATTCATCTGTATTTACTAACATTATTTAATATTTTAAACTTTTTCAAACAATTTTTATAACATTATTAGACAATTTTTATAACATTATTAGACAATTTTGAAGTATTTATTTAAATATTAAAATCACAATATTATGACACTGTTAGACAATATTGTGATGCTAATTGCTATTTTCTCCACAGAATATATTACGTAGTCTATGATTTTTCTATCGCTGTTTTGGGTTATCGCTGGATGGATCAGCGTTATGGAGTGATAAGTAAGTGTACACCCATTTTTTAATAAAATTTGGTAATTTTAATATTATTAATGTATATTTAAAGATAGATTTTAGGATTTATTGCAAATATTTGTCATTTAAATGTCATAGCGACGGATAGTAATCAAGGATCATAATCGATAAGTGGTTCGATTGTGGGTTATCGCTGGCTCTATAATATCTAGCGCATGAGCACTGTTATTCTATAGGACTTTGAAAATTTTTTCACGCTAGTTTAAGTGCAGTTTTTCCTAAATGTTTTATTTCGCTATAGTACTTACACAACAGATGCTCAAAATGGGGTTCGTCAGTTCCGTTGTAGGCATAAAAATGTCGTGCCAAATTCTGTCGTACTTAGGTGAACAACCTTGGAGCCGCTCCGACGATGTCATAGACATCGAACTAGTAGATCCTCTGCTGTTTGTAACTGGTGCCTCGTATACGCCAGTTGATTGTTACACTTCAACATGTAAACACAGACTGAACTCTATTGACTTGAACCTGGGTACCGGGCGGAGCACATCACGCCATCTTCCTTGAACTGGTTAAGTTACAACCCTATCTGCATTGCCTTCGTAGCGTGTTCATTCGGAACCAAGATGTCGGTCCGGTGATCAATTCTAATTACTGATCACCGGCAACTTACGAAAACTATACCTCTTCCGAGCTAAGTTCCAGTTCTAATGTAAACAAACCAGATGTATGGACTGCGCATTCATTGCTCCAATTTAACTGTTTACCTTTTAGCGTAAGAAAATATAGTTCGCTTTCTAACACTAGAAAGAAAATACAATAAAAAATATACATTAACTAACACATGTCTATACAATTTATATGTGGGAATTTAAAAATATTTAGTTTCTTTCTAATTTAATTGATTGAATAAAAGCATTTTATTGTTCAATTGTTACGAATTTCAATTGTTTCAAATGGCTGCTTCTCCGATACAATTTTTGAAGCATCAAAAAGGAAATCCTTTGAAAAGCGGAGAGAAACAAATTATTTTGAATGTTTTCAAACAGTTTAGTAAAAATATCCTACATAGCCCATTGAGGATATGGTGAAAATAACAGCATAATTTGGCCCATAGGTAAATTAGTATGGCGCATATATTATGCTAGTAGATCTAATTGAAATTGCAAGTAAAGGATATCTATCAACATCTTGAAAAAAACGTAAACATCCGATTAGGTAGATCTATATACTGGTATAATTTTTTGGGTGAACAACAGTTATATTTATGCTTGATTTTTCAGTTTATTGTTGTAAACTGTAGCTCTTCTTCTGTATTTAGTAACTTTTTTAATAATTTAAACTTCTTCAAACAATTTTTATAACATTATTTGACAATTTTAAGCATTTATTTAAATACGCAAATCACAACATTATGACACAGTTAGACAATATTGTGATGCTGACCGCTATTTTCTCCACAGAGTATATTACTTAGTCGATGATTTTTCTATCGCTGGTTTAGGTTATCGCTGGTTGGAATGACGTTAGGAAGTGAAAAGTAAGTTACACCCTTTTTAACAAACGTTTGGTAATTTTAATATCAGTATATTCCTTTAACATAGATTTGGGGATATATTGCAAAAATTGGCTATTTAAATTTCATAGCGACGTGCTGCCATCTAGCGTAAGCTGTATAAACTTTAGTACGATATCGATAATAATCGATATGTGGTTCGATGTTGGGTTATCCCTGGCTCTATTAAAACTCTGGCTCATGCGCGATGATGTTCTGTAGGACTTTGAAAATATATCAGATAAGTTAAAGTGATGTTTTTCCATTTTTTGTCATAAATATATAATGAAATGGAAGTTGCTAATTATTGGTACCGTCCTACCTTTTATTTAACCTTATTTCCCGTAAAAAATATAGCCTAAAAAATGTTTCTCTCATTGACATTTCCATAGATAAATCAGTCATATGGCGGGTAAAAGTAGCACTACGGTTCTCCCAATAGGCGGAATAGGCGAAGTATCGCCTTATGGAAGTTTGTTTACAGAACAACTGAAACTTAGCTAGGATACAGTATAGTGTAGGTAATAAACCAGCGAAGAAGATGTTTCTGAACTAGGATTCCTTACCATCTAATTCAAGCATTTGTCCTCAATCTTCCCTGAAAGTTTGTATCATCACGGAAACACCTTATATATAGGGTTTCCAGTATAAAACCGGACACTCTGCGGCTGGCAGAGTGAAATGCGGACGAGGAGAGAGCGCAGCCTGACGGGTGAAACCCCGTGAGGCGTGTCCGGTTTTATATTGGATGCCCTGTAGAAAGATGTTTCTTGTTCAAATGAAGAGTGGTAGATGCATGTTTCACATCGCGGTTCAATGTGAAACATGATATCGGTGGTGTGGTAAATAGTTACAAAAAACCTTTCTGAACTAGAATTATAATGTAAACTATGACTCGGAAGTTTTAGGATACATAAAACTACGTTCAAGTTGAAATTAAATTCATGAAGATACATTATAGACTTCTTCCGAAGTACATATGAGCGTTTTCATTAATTAAGTAACTAATTAACTGGCACTATAGTATCTTGAGGTGCATGGCTTCGCGCCATGAATCCCTATTCTGACGTGATATTTTATAATCATTCCCTGCATAAATCACCTCCCTGAAATCATGCTTAATTTTTTTCCACCTTATTCTTGGCGTACATACTCTGCGTTTTCCATCTGATTTTCCTACATACATTTTCCATACCAATTTTTCATTCCCCATTCTTGCAACATCATCTACACATCGCTGTCTACGAGGCTCAACATTATTTTTTTGTTAAATATGGTTTCCATAAATATAGTGTATCTCACAGTTATATGACATATTATTATATTTATATCCATATATTCGTCTCTATTTGGTCCAAATATTCCCTAATCACTTTATTCTCAAATACTTGTAACTGTTTCTCCTCTCTTGAAGTAAGATACCATTTTTTCGCATCCATAGAATATAAATGAAACATTCGTCGTTTTGTATTAATTTTGTTTAACCTCTCTTCAGAGACGTTGGGAAGTCAAGAGTGATTTAATGTATAACATCATATGATTTCAGACTTACGCTTATGTTTAATTTCTATCTGCACCTCTTTCCAGTTTGTCATTATCGTTCTCAGGTAATTGAATTCAGCAATTTCTTCTAATTACTCAATTGATAAGTGTTCAATTATATAATTTAATAATGCATTTCTATGTGTGATCATGTATTTAGATTTACTACCACTTATTTCCTGTACCTGTTCCTTAGTGGTGTATTATAGAATATGTGGGTTTATTTACTCACTATCGACTAATAACAACTGATTAATACAACTGCGTTTTACGTCCTCTTTATCATCTACAGATTTCATTGCTTGTTGTAGAACAGAAAAGTGTTTCCAACAAGTAAAATTAATCAATGTGATTGAGTAAGTTATTCCTATTAAATTAATATATATAAACTTACTGCCAATATTTACTAAGAAAAACTAAAATTTTCTTGTAAGCGTTAAAGAAGGTGATGCCATAAACATCTTCAGTACTAAATGAAGTTTGCAGGCAAAGTGTGAAAGAGATCACAGAAATTTTATTTCGCCGTTACAGCTTGCAACATGGTCGTCTCGTTGAATTGTATCCATTCAATCCGTAAAAGAAAAATCAAGAACTACCGTCCTCGCACATAGCAAGGATCTCTCTTTTTTCCCCCTCATTATGTGCTTCCCGAACCTACAATTAAAGTATCTGATTACAATTTAGGAAAATATGGGATGCAGTATGATTTGGGATTATCATAAGTAATGCCACGAGTGATTTCCAAATTATCGATAAATTCACGACTCACGAAGTGAGGAGTGAATTTATCTAGAGAATTTGGAAATCAAGAGTGGCATTTGTTAGGACTATTTAACGAATAAAATTAAGCTGTTTACTCACAAATCATTATTTAACTATAGTTATTTTAAAATAGTTATATATTTAATGTAAACGGCGATGTTTGAAAACAAATGAGAAACGATAGGTACGCTTCTACTGCTTCTTTTGTTTATCACTGCAACCAGATCATACTATTTATTGCCAAAGGAACGCAATATTGTAAGGAGGAGCTTTCTTTAATATGGTAATTATAACACTGATAAATATTTGGTGAAACACGACTCTGATTGGTTGTAAAACAGAAATCATTGAAACGTGATTGGTCATTGACTCCCATTTGGGGCATGAGTTAAATAGTCCTAATTATATATCCCGATTGCATTTTGTAAACCATTAATTGAAGTTTTCATTGAATTTCAGTTGGTTATTTAGCTTATCTGGGACGAAAGTGTGTTTTTCTGTTGAATTCACAGCTGCAAGTGATTACACTGGGCAACAAAAAAAAAATTTGTCCGATAGAAAAATATGTGATTCTGATAGTATTTTTTTCTCCTGAATTCAAATATGATGTCTTCTTTTTCCATAAGTTTTCCGAGAGACAGGAATTTTTAATTTCAAACACTTTAATATTTTCTACATTCGTAACTACACAATATTCGAACATTTGGGCTCACCTAGAAAGTAAGAAATGGCGATTTTCTGTTATATTTCGCCTGTGGAACATTCCTCTTCAAGGTCCAACAATAATCGGTCAGCATATTAGGATTCCATTTGTCTTGATATCTTTTTCCATAGCTGAAACCATGAGTTAGCTCATTTGGTTTTATTTTACTATGGGCAAATGGACAAAGAAACGTTTATTAAAAAATAATTATTTAAATCCATTAATTGAAATTGAAATAAAAAGAACTGTGGGCAATGGAGAAATTCCGAATACATATTTGAAAACACGATAAAAACTGCATTAAGTACAACTATTGGTACTCATGTTGAGCAGTGTTAATGATTAGACTCACCAACAACGGAAAATACTAATTTATTAGATTACTATACTTACTTACTCACTGGCACTATCGAACCCGTAGGTTCATGGCCGCGCGGACATAAGCTCTCCATACATCCCTATCCTGAGCCAATGCTTTCCAATCATTCCCTGTATAATCTACTTCCCTCAAATCATAGTTAATGTTGTTCTCCCACCTCATTCTTGGTCTACCAACTGGGCGTTTTCCTTCTGGCTTTCCTACAAGAAGTTTCCATGCACGTCTTTCATTCCCCATACGCGCAACATGTCCTGCCCATCGCAGTCTACGAGACTTGACTGTTATTATATCTGGCTTCCTATAAAGACCATGTAGTTCATTGTTATGTAGTCTTCTCCATTCACCTGTCTGTTCATCTCTCTTTGGTCCAAAAATTTTCCTAAGAACTTTATTCTCAAATACTCGTAATCTCCTTTCCTCCCTTAAAGTAAGAGTCCATGTTTCGCACCCATATAATATAACTGGTAGAATAATAGTTTTATATATTTTCAGCTTAACGTTTTTTGAAAGGAGTTGGGACATCAAAAGTCTCTGCAATGCATAATAGCAAGCATTTCCAGAATTGAGCCTATGTTTAATTTCTTTGTGCATCTCATTGCTATTTGTGATTATTGTTCCTAGGTATTTGAATTCAGCCACTTCCTCAAAATTTCCCTCATTTGTCCTTAGCTGTCCATTTCCATTATATACTGAATTTCTACGTGTGACCATATATTTAGTTTTACTGATATTTACTTCCAGTCTATTAGATTACCATAGTTGTTATTAATAGTACCTGTAGTTTGGATTGGATGTACAGGATTTTCAAAGATCTTGGAGTGGAAAATAGATGGGAAAAAGAGGAAAAGAAAATCTAAATAATGTTGAATGGATGATGTGAGAAGAAGTATGAGTGAACTTTGAATTACAGATTAGGATATTAAGGACCTATACAAATGAAGAAGGTGAATTTCTTGAGTTCGACGGAAAACCTGTATTGTTGATAATTTCCCAAATAAAAAAAAAACATTATTTACGTTACGTTGGAATTTCTACTATTTAGAGAGAATCATTAAAATATCCATAAATTTACTTACATATTTACGTGTACAAAATGGTTTAACGGTGTATGCTGAGTAATGTAATTCAGAGAGAAAGAAAAACATTTTTTAGGAGGATGCACTGTACGTTCTCAAATTCCTCGGATGTGTTTGAGTTATCCTTTCCGAAAAAAAAAACAAAAGAAAAACAAAAAATGTTTGCAGTGTCAAATGTGTACATTGGGCTATGATAACTTCAAAGTTTAGGAGCTTTGTTGTTATTTTTAGAGGATGTAGGAGGAGAAGAGGAAAATATGTGGAAGCTCAGGGAATTTTTTGTCACTTCTGTATATTGCCGCCCTGTGCCTTGTTATTTCTGTGGACCACGATATCATACACGGACTGTTTACTTTTTTCTCTCTTTTTCAATGTTTGCCCAGTAATCAAGCTCTTCTCTTTCCACCTGGGAAAAAGAATGTAAATCATGTCTGAAAGACAACCACACTAATTCCTAGACCTATGTTTTCCAACATTTTTAATACCAAAGCGTATAATCTTTACCCAACGAGGAACAAAGAAAATGCGGGAGAAGTATTGTATCGTCTAAAAATGTAATGTTAAAAATTCTGAGTGCATTTTTCATAGCATCGCTGCCTCGGATGTCACTATAATTTCTGTGTATAAAACATTAATTCGTCCATCAAATACTTGCAGCTTCTAGCCATTGCTCAAAATACTATCAATCATGTATATCCGTTTTTGGCATAATGTTTTGTCAGTAATCTCACTAAAATAAATCATTTTGGGGTACACTAACTTAGCGAATTCAGTTGCTATTATAACCACTATTATTATTATTATTATTAGGCTTATATTTATTTTAAATTTGAGGGACTGTGTCACGCTATCCGCGTGGGCCTACTATATTAGCACCAAATACAAGAATTACGATCATAAACGAATAGCAATTATTTTAGCTTCCCCAAAATAAATATGTCAAGTCGAACATTTAATTTGTTTAATGTATGTATGTGGTTACATTTACACTGCCTGGTCTAAAGAAAAAGAAGAAGAAAGAGTTGGCAGAGCAGCAAAAAGACACGATTTCTTTAAGGACGCTTTTATGAATAAATAATAAAACATTTAAATGATCTCGTAGATGAGAGGAATAAAAAATAAAACTGAAACCTAATAAAACATATTAGTATCAGAATGGCATTATTTCGAATTGAGGCTCTCCAAACACAGCCTATCCCCTGCATACCTATCAGATCGTTAAGTTTAATAACCATTCAAATCTTTGGATCAATAAAATGATCCAGAATTTAAACAAATTTTATTTTCTTGTCTGCTAAAATACACTGTCTACCATGACTAATTCCTATTCATATTTTCATGCAATATTTCCAAGAATTTGTAGAGTCCAATTAGAGCATGTTCCCATTATTGATGGATCTGCAAATTGAATAATGTGTCTGGAGAAGCATGGCTCATTCTCTGTTCTCGGCTTGTAGCTCGTCAACAGTACAGTCTCCGATGCCCTGTTCCATATCTCACTAATCTTAACGACTCGTCAGGTAGAACACAATTGTCGACAAAAAGGCTATGGTTAAGTGTTAACAACCTATCTCGATAACCACAAAGGTATTTGCTGCCAAGGAGCCGTAAAGGGTTGTAGTACGCAGCACAATGGAAGGTGTCAGTCATCGACACCTACTAGTTCTAGTAATATAATTAATGTTTCCATTGTACACAGCAAAAATCACGCCAATAATTACATATGGCTTACACATCATCTGGCAACAACTATCGATAAAGAACCTTCAAGACACTGAAAACGTGAAAGCAATATATATGAAGAAGATGTTTTATCTATTCAAGTACACTAAATCGAGGCTATGCTATGAACTGATGAGAGAACCATTCTACATGGAGGATTTCAGATACCATCTCCTACTGCCCTCTACCACCGCATACCAACAAATATTAGCAGAATTACACAAAAAGAAAAAAAAGTCGATATGGGATGAATTTTACTGCACAGAAGCAATGATCACATCTCAATGATTGAATGCGAAATTTGATCTTCGCCACATTGTGACTAGATCGACTGTGCACGGGTTTTATCACCTGATCTGTGCAGCGAAAGTGTACCATTCACCAAGTGAAGACTGTGTTTGTGGGTTGCGAGGTGGTTCATGTGACATATCATGCTGTGACATGCACAAAAAGAGCAACCTCACTCACAGAGTTTTGCAAAAATTAAACATATACATTGTGAACACTTCCTTTATTATTATTGTTTCCATTCAACCAACTGACACATCCAATAACCAAATAGCAGTATTACATTATTATTGGTGTACAACTAATGCTCACGCAATTGTTTCTATGACTGAATTTTACTCACACAACACACTATTTGTAAATTATTTAAGATTCAGAAGGAAGCCGTATAGATATGTACGAAAATTATCGATATCTCCATTAAAATCTGTCATATTATACCCAATATACTCAATCTGGCCATAGGGACCAATGAAGACCAAAACATCGGTGCAAACTTCAAGACCATCTTCGTTAGGTTTACCGTCACAGGTCACATGGCCTAAAACAGATTTGTTCATTGTAACGATGGGGACCTCCAGATGATGGAAAACATGTCACTATGTTGGATTGCTTCTGCTCCGGCATTTGGACAATCGGTATGTATCCATGGTCGTTCACTAACAGGATAAATTAAAGGTAGACAGATTCTAATGTTAAGTTTCAAGATCTGAAAATCTATATATTTCTTTAGCATACCACGAGTTAATTCTGGAGAGAATTATTGAAATTATTTTTCAAATGGTTCTGTCTCTTTAAGTGCATCTGAGGTTAAAACATGAGGAAATTGAATATTTAGTTGTTATATTCTCTGGATGAAGCCATGCTGGTTTTTCTTGCTTCTTTGACATTGTCAATATGCAAGTAGGTGTTAGTAGTCTGAAAAGATTTTTTTTAATCAGCAAACTTAATGTTTCTTCTACCATGTGTTTTGTAGAACTCAACTATGGATTGATAACATTCCATCAATATATGTAGTTACTTCGTACATGATATGAATTTCGGACCCTGTTAATAAACTAAGTTTTTCTGGCGTATCACCAATTTTTGAGTTAATTAGCTCTTAACAAGTTCAGCATTCTAGGAAGCGTGTTTGGGACAACTCCACGTTTGTCCATCCAATATAGGCCTAATGCTCTGAAAATAAATGGTCTACGATCTAATCCAAATGTGTTACGTATTAGCTCTGATATTTCAGTATTATTTATATATAACTACTAGCTAATACCCGGCGTGAGATGCTACTCCTAAATAAATGTTAATGTGTTTTTACCACCAGCCGCGCGCTGTTATACTTGCCCGGAAATCTGCTTATCTCGAACTTCTTGTCATCAATGAAAGTCAAAAATGGTTATTGTGAATTATCCGTAAAAGATGAACATATGCTGTCTGGGAATTTTTTGTAGAGTTTCTTGACATGTTCAATTCTGTGTACATCAATTTGGTGTGTTTGTTATGGTTTAGGCAGTGTAAGCCATTTAAGCGTCAAAATACGGACTATATTTCAAGTTTTTCACTACAAAGGGTGATTTTTAGGGGTGAAGGGTTTGAGTATTACAACTCTCTTATAGCCTATGTTCATCCCCGGAATCTCCTGAACATTTTTCAAAAAGCCCCATCTCAATCGGATGAACGTTATGGCAGAGCACGCTTGCCCGGGAATCTACTTATCTCGATCTTCTTAGTATCAATGAAAGACAAAAATGGTTATTGTGAGTTATCCGTAAAAGATAAACATATGCTGTCGGGGACTTTTTTGTAGAGTTTTTTTTGAGATATTCAATTGTGTGTACATAAATTTGATGTAGTTGTTACGGTTTACGCAGCGTAAGCCATTTAAGCGTCAAAATAGGGAATTAATTTCACGTTTTTCACTACAAAGGACGATTTTTAGGGGTGAAGGGATTGAATATCACAACTCTCTTATAGCCTATGTTCATCAGAGGAATCTCCTGAACATTTTGCAAAAAAAACCATCAAAATCGGATCAACGGTATGGCCGCGCAGAGAATACGAACTAACGAAAGAACGAACGAACAAACAAACAAAGAAAGAAACAAACATTGATTTTTATATATTAGATATCAATTCCATGTGAATGTTTTAAAAAGTTTAATTAAGGGTAATTTGTTTAATATAAGAGAAGATGTGAATTTGATGTAATCCAAAAGTAAATTGATTGCTTCGATTGAACCACGTGTCAAAATTAATTAATTCATAGTTTCAATTCATGTATAACTTACCGTCATTAACTCAATTCACGTTGTCTTGAATTTCAATACATTAATGGAATCAATGCAATATGTCGAAATCCATACATTTTAGAAACTTATCTTAAGGATGATTAATACGTTCTATATCTCCAAATGCAAGTCACTAAGACTTTGGTTAACGTTTCGGTTGAGTCACATCAGTTCATTGATCACAGTCTTCAAGTTGTCTACATCATATACTTAGCAAATAACTTATATTTCTATCAGTCATGTTCATTACTTTTTTAATCATTAGTCTCACGGGAAATTTATTTTAAAATATTAAAAAGTTTTATAAGAAATACATTTCATTGTCATTTTTCACATGAAACTAGAAGTATTTAGTTGTGCAACCATAGCATCCTTGTCCATTATTTGACAAAACACATGGTTTATAGTGATGTTTCCATCTCATTTATGGAAAACAAGGAAGGATGTTAAGTAGGAAAACAGGGAAGGTGGAGGCACTATTTTTATAAAATAAAAAAAACGGGACAATACATGGGAGGTTCCAATTGAGGACTCGGCTCACGTATCCACGCACGCTACGGCGTGGGGCACGCACGCAAATTCTCACTGCAACAAAAGCACCTGACAGAATGAATGATACAGAAATTCACTTTCATTCCTACAAACATAACTTAAGCAGAAATGGGAAGGACTACTCAACTTGACGCTTCAGTTCTTGCAAACAAAATACATAAACAGCCGCCTCATCAGACTATACATGGTTAAACTTCCCAGCTTTAATCATACAATAAAAATAAACATATATATATATCAACCATTACATATTAGAAATTAGAATATTAGAGAGGAACCTAAAGTATAACCACTTCTTCAACAAATATAAGTTCACAGGAACAATTAGATATAACATCTGAAAAGAATGACAGAGGATAGGGTACCAAAGATGTCACTGATGTATAATCCTGGAGGACGAAAATCGGTGGAAAGAACCAAGTTAGGCTGAACAGATGTGAGATCGGAACAGGCAAATACCTAATCTGTGAAGGAAGATGTTGTTATCAACTATTACAGCTGATAGGCAGACATAAGCTTAGATAGGTAGAAGATGTACAATTGGGATCAGGAAAGTATGGTTTTAGGGATGGGAAACAAAAGGACTATCAAAACAACAGACGCCTCAAGAATAAGATCATCAGGGATGGGTATATGGGACAAAGAGCAGGGTACATATAGTCAGACTATTAAATAATACAGAAATAACAAACGAAGTTAAAATAACTCCGGTGTTAAAAAATATTGAAAATTTATATCAAAAGACTGAGTTTAGCTTTGAACTCCAATAAAGCGTACCAGAATCTCGTAGCTATTTCCCGCAGTGTTTTGTATAGATATATGGTAAAAGGAGACCCAATTTACAAATAGGCGTTTGAACAATGGAGAATAATTTGCTACCTTTAAGATCATTTTTTCACTCATTCCGGGAGGCCCTCCAAGTCCTTGTGCAGTCAACAAAAGTATGTTTATTTATTTTACCTGATGGAGTTAAGACCGTAAGGACTTCACTTCCACTTCACCAGGGTTAAATTATACATACAATACGAATTATGAATTATCTACATGTTGGTTTATGATATATAATAGATATAGGCTACACAATATAAAGTTGATAAGGGAAAGAACGAATAATAATAATAATAATAATAATAATAATAATAATAATAATAATAATAATAAAATAATAATCATCATCATCCAGGATTAAGCCTGTTGGCTCGTTCAGGTTTCATGAATGCTAGAATTGTTAAAACTGTTTAGACCAATAATAATAATAATAATAATAATAATAATAATAATAATAATAATAATACGCCGTAGCGTAGTGGTTAAGGCACTGAGCTACAAGCCGGAGGGTCGAGGGTTCAAGTCCCGTTGGGGTCAGGATTTTTAAACTGACCCAAACCCTCTTGCGGCACTATGGCCCTGGGGTCGACTCAGCCTCTAACGGAAATGAGTACTAGATGCTTGTTCTGGGGGTAAAGGCGGCCGTCACGCAGGGCTGACAACCCGGCTGACGTAAGGCCGATTGTCTAGAAAAAAGTGGGAGCCTTAAACTCCTACTACCCCAAGGGCCTCCGGGCCTGTTGTGGGATGACTTTACTTTAAATGACTTGGTAAAGAAAGTTTGAAATATAAGGGAATAATAAAAGTAAACATGGAACACGGTTATGTGTTATATTGTTTAAGGAAATGTGAAGCAAGTTTATTTTTAAACTGTTTTTAAGTCCGACAATACCTGATATACGAGGGGAGGGAATTCCAGAGTCGGGTGGCTGAAACAAGGAAGGATGAGGAATAGTGAGATGTACGATGTAGAGGAACAGCTAGAGTTAAACTTTATCTCGATCGTGATAAGTATGTGATTGATCCATAGTTTAAAAACAATCCCTCTCCCGACAGCTCGTGCCACTGTAAGGCCGGGTGGCTTGTGGCATGTAAAACGTACCTATAAGGTGAGAGGTTAAACCGAGTTAATGGAATGGAATGAATGACTAATTTGAAAATATATAGTTTCAATTCGCATATATGCAAATAGGCTAATAAATCAATACAAACAGAACTGCAAGACACAATACAAATTCGGTTAATTTCTTACAAACACTAAGTTTTACAAAGGATATAACTGTCTCTTCTCACCTGTAGTGTAGGCTTATATGAGAACAAAACTTTGATATTTAAGAGGAAAATCTTTTCAAATTAAAATCGAACTATAAAAATACGTAATGGCTATTTGACTAAATAATGTATCCGTAGTAGTCTAATTAAATAAACATTTTTTTTTCTCAATAGAAGAAATACTACACACGTGTTTGAAATAAGACTATTAAATATCGTTAATTCAAAGTAACTTAAGTATAAAATAGCAATAAAATGTTATGTAGGCCTAAATTACGTCTACTGAGATTAGATATGCTCAGTAAAACAACTGTAAATAAATAAATAAATAATAACAATAATACAGGTAAATTGATCCCACTAGGGTTCTCAGGAGGTCCTTGGGGCAGTAGGCGGTTAATGTTCTCATCTATTTAAACAATCGGCATGTGTTATCAACCGAGATGTCAGCCTTGCGTGATGGCCGGCTTTACCCCATAAGCCTAATAAAAGTTTAGTACTAATTTCCGTTAGAAGCTAGGTCCACCCCAGGGCCCCATGGTACCACCAAAAGGTTTGGATCAGTTTAAAAATCCTAATCCCATCGAGACTCGAACTCTCGTCCTTCCGATTTGTAGGATATTTTCTTAACCATCTACGCAAGGCAGTGCCTCGATAATAATTCCACTTGTTTAATCTTTGACCTTATCAGCACGTAACATGTCACACATCACCATGGCCTTAAAATGACACGACCTGTTGAGAGAGGGATTTTAAATTATGTCCATTCATCCATAGTAATTCGGCCCAAGGTCAAGTCTTTCACTGCAATCATAGGATTTTCATGCTATGGTTTGCAGCTTTAGTAGGGAATTATAGGTGAGGTAGCTTCCCGTTGCTTTCCACACCGGTGAAAGTTGATTATAATGATAAGGATGATGGTGATGGCCGGATGATTTTCGGGGAACGTTGGGCCCTAAGTTTCCTGACATTTGTCTTACAAGTGAGGAAAAATCCCCGAAAAAAACCTCACCCAGAAGCCTGTCCCGACCGGGAATCGAACCCAGCCCGCTGCGTGACAAGGCAGCACGCTACCTCGAGACTACAGAGGTGGACTTAAATTGTGTAATACACCTTAATTTTTGACCACACAAGGACATGGGGTGCCTCCCCGTATGTGTGATCAGCTAAAATATCAGGGCCTCCTCTGTGTCAACACAAAATGAAGACGAAATATACCATTCACACATTTATACTAAATATAACGAATATGATAATGATTATTATGATGGCCAGATGATACTCAGGTTCATTCCTGATATCTGTCTTACAGGTGTGGAAATAAACCGTAAAAATCATCACCAAAGGAACTTGTCTAGATCGGGGATCTAACCGGGGCCCGCTGCGTACGAGGCAGCGACACTACCCAAGAGACTACAGCGGTGGACTCAATAATATTATTAATAATAATAATAATAATAATAATAACAATGATAATAGTAGTATTAATAATAATTTTCTTATCCGGAATTTATCTACATTACAGTAGTTTCCCTACAACCCATTGTAAATTTTACTCCTCCATACATAGGCCTACCTATTCTCAGCATCACACTCTGTTAATCCTCTCGACACCACATACCTACGCACTCCTTGAGCCCATTGTTCTTTTGGTCTCCCCTACTTTTGTTTCCTTTTTTTTTCCCTCTTCTTTAAAATTTAAAATTAAGTATCTTGTCATCAAATGACGATGATGATGATGATAATAATAATAATAATAATAATAATAATAATAATAAGCTTTAAGAATAATCAAGCAAGTTTTTAAATCATCAAAAGTGCAGAGACACACAAGAATGAAAATCTATAAAATTCTCGCTAGACCCATAATCTGTTATGGCAGTGAAGCTTGGACCATCAGAACTCAGGATGACTGTCATATTACAGCCACGGAGATGAAATTTCTGCGACGAACTGCAGGTTATAGCCTTCTAGACCACCAAAGAAATTCAACAATAGCCAGAGAGTTAAACATCGTACCTATATCTGAATACCTCCAGAATATAGAAACAATTGGCTAGCCCATATTCAGCGCATGGATCGTCACAGAATACCAAAGCAAATTCTTCACTACATTCCTCGAGGCAGAAGATCTTTGGGTCGACCTTTTCGGAGATGGCGGGAGACCGTAACGGGCCATGGCCTAATACTTGAAAGGATGATGATGATAATAATAATAATAACAATAACAACATAATAATAACAATATAATAATAAATAAGCAATAATAACAGATATAATAATAATAATAACAAATATAAAATAACAATAATAATAATAAATAATAATAAAAAATAATAAACAATAATAATAATAATAATAACAATAATAATAACAATATAATAACAATAACAATAATAATAATAACAATAACAATAATAATAATAATAACAATAATAATAATAACAATAAACAATAATAATAACAATAATAATAATAATAATAATAACAATAATAACAATAATAATAATAATAAAAATAATAATAATATAAATAATAATATAGTAATTTGTCGATCTTAATACGCTGACTCAGTGCTAAGCAGAGAAAGAAAATCTTGAAGAAATGTAGAATGTAATTATTGCATAATGATGTTTTAGTAATGGCAATTGCATTTACATGGACTTGCTTACGATAAAAGATAATTAAACAATTAAAACTCCCATTTTCGTAGCTGATAGTAGCTAAAATCAAGTTTTAAATGCAGAGAGCTTCTAATAAAACAATTGCTAAGTTTTATTTTGAAGATAGGACGCGTGGCGGATATTACAACATTTCCGACGTAGCAATTTGTTTCATGTTTTCAAGTACAATGGCGGTTTCATGGAGAAAATTAAATAAAACTGCAGCACCGGAAATAACCAAGATATCTTGTACGACTTCACTCAAAACTTGTAAATGGAGCATTCACCAACTTCTCTTGCCCACAATCAAACTTATTTCCAATACGTCATTTGTTCTGCGTTCTCACATCTACACTTCAAAACTAGTCTAAGTAATCAAAATAAATTGAGTTAAAAAGAAAACTTTCTGTTTTATCCAAATAAATAACAAGTTTTGAGCCAATTCGCTTTTTTTATACGTATACTCCTAATTTATATCTTATCATCCTTTCTTTCCTCTTGGAGTTAACACGTAATTACAATCTTTGCGAAATAAATAAAATTGCACTTAATTATGTAATTACTTTAAGAGAAATACGACACCTGCAACACTCATAATAATTTTTTTGGGGATTATACTTTAATGGATAAAGACTTGAGCAGAATTCAAGCTGCAGAAATGAAATTCTTACGTGGAATGGCACATAAAACAAGGAGAGATAGAATAAGGAATGACAAAATCAGGGAGATATTAAGTGTAGAAAAATTAACAGACATAGAAAAAAGTAGACTAAAATGGTTTGGACATTTAAAACGAGTGGAAAAGGAAACACTACCACAAATACTGTTAAATCTCCAGGTACAAGGAAAACGACCGCGAGGTAGACCACGAGAAAGATGTATTAACCAAGTGAAGAAAAGTCTACAAGAGAGAGGATACGACTGGGAAGGACTAAAAAGAAGCAAAGCATGGGGAGATAGAGATGGTTGGAGGTATATTTGGAATCGACCTTTCAAAAGGAGGACACGATAAGATGATGATGATTTCAATGAATAAAAACGGAGTGAATATATCCGTAAAGAACTACAAATATACAGTTTGACAGATAAAATAGAAGAGTATATGAAAAAATGGTATGAACATGTCTGCAGAATGGATACCAACAGATTGCCTAGGAAAAGTCTGAACTATCAACCAAGAGGAAAAAAAGATCAGGGACGCCCATGAAAGTGATGGATACAGCAGCTATAATACTTGGAGCCGGAACGAACCAAAAAGGTTTAATCTTTGCAAGAAGAAGTGGATATTGTGGATTTTCCCAATTACTATGAGGAATCAAATGTTGAAGTATTTTATAAGACACTTATAGACGATTTATGTAATTCATAACACTCATTCAAAACCATAAGATAATATTTATGTTTTACAATGTAGATAGTATTGTTATAGTAAGCTACAACCCTAAAATGCCTTTGTGGCGAAATAGGGTATCAAAATATTTGGAGATTAAATAATAATAAGGAATAATTTTTGGATCGTCTTCTGGATGCGGAAACGTGGGTTCAAATCCAACACGAATCCATGCAATTTTAGAGGTGCAGAAATCACTAGAATGGCTTCCTTCGGAATGGAAGTAGAGCCTTGGATCCCTTGTAGTATATTCATAGTACGTAAAAGAACCTCAATTCTAAAAAGAACAGATCTCTGAGCAATTTTTTTGGCTTTTACGTATATTGCGAAACATGGGCTCTTACTTTAAGGGAGGAAAGAAGAATACGAGTATTTGAGAATAAAGTTCTTAGAATTCTTTTTTGGGCCAAAAGAGTTGAACAGACAGGTGAATGGAGAAAACTACACAATAGTGTGCTACAATATATGTATAGGAAGCCAGATATAATAAGAACAGTTAAGTCTAGTAGACTGCGATGGGCAGGACATGTGGCACGTATGGTGGGGATCAAAGATGCGCATGGAAGAAAACCACAGGGAAAACACCTAGTTGGTAGAACAAGAATGAGGTTGGAGAATAACATTATCCATGATTTGAGGATGTAGATTATAAAGGGGATAATTGGAAAATATTAGCTCAGGATAGGGGTGTATGGATATCTTATGTCCGCGCGGCCATGAACCTACGTGTTAGATAGAACCAGTTGGTTAGTTAGTTATAAATTCCAACAAATAATTGCTTGGGATGAAATTAAATCCAGATCGTTTTATTTTTTTTAGTCATTCTTATTGCTATTTATTACAGCAGAATTGAGGTTATTTTTAAATATAAATAGCATACATTATTTGCAGCCTACAACGTCATATTGTTTTACAGTTTGTTATTTGTTCCTAAACCAGATTTATACGGTTAGATGAATGATTACACTGAACAAAAAAAACTTTTTTTTTTGTCTCATAAAGAAAAATATGTGATTCTGATAATATTTTTTCTCCTGAATTCAAATATGATATTGGTTTTTCTCCATCACGAAAGGTTTCCGAGAGATAGGTTTTTATAATTTCAAACACTTTAATATTTTCTACATTCGTAACTACACAATATTCGAACATTCGGACTCACCTAGAAAATAAGATATGACGATTTTCTGCTATATTTCGCCTGTGGAGCATCCCTCTTGATAGTCCAACAATAATCGGCCAGCATATTAGGATTCCATTTGCCTTGATATCTCTTTTCCATAGCTGACATATCCTAATGAAAGTGTTCCCCGTGCTCATCTCTCAATGCACAAATGGACGAAAAAACGTTTATTAAAAAAATAATTATTTAAATCCATTAATTTTAATTTAAAAAACTGTGTGTGATGGAAAAATTCCGAATACATATTTGAAAACACGATATAAAAACTGCATTAAGTATAACTATTGAAACTCATGAGACAAAAATCATGTTGACCAGTGTTATTTGAAGTGTATGTTTTGAGAAAATATGCAAGAGCTAAACACAATAGAAAACATTCGAGTTGTTACAGCTGAAGCGAAGGAAGGTTCAAAGTTGAAAATTTAAAATTCGGTAGCATACCTGCTACGAGAAAATTTAAATAAACTCGAACTCCCCGAGACAATATTCGGACAGACCGAAACGACGTTGAAAGGACGACCTGTAGCACATTGAGCAGCGGGGAGCGGAACGGGTCAACAGGCCCATAGCTTGAAGTTGATGATGATGATGAAAATTCGGCTGATTGAAATTCTCATATTAGCAAGTAATGTCACATCGATTTTTCAGAACATGTTGCTTAAAATAATATTTCTTTTGTGGTGAATAAAACTCGTTCGAAATTTGATTGAGGAGTGAGATAAAACCTGAACTGTAAATTGTATAAAAATGAGTACTATACTGAACATTGGCAATACTGTCACGAGACACTAAAGAAATGTGAACTCACAAACTCTAAATTAAAAACTAATTCTAGAATTGCAGTCAGTCATTCATGATGGTGGAATGCACGTGACGAAGTAATTACCAAACACTTGCTAACCAGAGAAACTCGCTATCTCCTTTCATTGATATAATATGTTGACAGCCTGGTTCACATTTGTCTAGTGCTACTTGCAAAAAACAAATTGTAAGATCCAATCTAAGATCACTCATGTAGTCAATATTGTCTGTTACGTTGTATCTGTGGAGTGATTTATCTTAGATTGTATTTATATGCTGAGGAAAGTTATATCAAATGAGAACTATGATCGCTGATGACACAATCGCTAGCGTAAACAAAGTAAGTCCTATATGACCAGTTCCGGAAAATATTTAAAATTTTCCTTCACATTTAAACAGAAGTAAGTTGATTAATTGAAAGTTGAAAAACGTATAAATAAATAACAGTTTTAAAAAAACTAATACACCACGCTTTATTAGAAAACCGAACTCAAAAATGAAAAATAATTTTAATTTCCAACACGCTTGGGATAAATTTAAAGTGGTCAACAAAAAAGTCATCTCCAACACATATAGAATAAAACTAGAATTATCAACAAAAAGAAAATAATTTTACCATCAAAAGCGTGGGGTGCTCTATATCAATTAATATATTTGATAATAAACAGATATTTGTAAAAGTAAAGTCTCTAAGAAGAACATGTAAAAATCATAATAAGCACCCCACGATTTTGATGGTAAAATTATTTTCTCTTTGTTGATAACTCTAGTTTTATTCCATATGTGTTGGAGATGATTTTTTTGTTGACCACTTTAAATTTATCCAAAGCGTGTTGGAAATTAAAATTATTTTTCATTTTTGAGTTCGGTTTGCTAATAAAGCGTGCTGTTTTAGTTTTTTTTAACTACTATTTATTTTCTAATTTTTTTAGTTTTAATATTTTACAGAATAAGATAAGAATGTAAACATCTTTAAATTCCATACTATTGTAGTATGAGCTAAAAGTATTACTCTTCTAAAACAAAAAACCTCCCCAGCCGGATTCGAACCAGCGACCTATAGATTACTGAAATTATATACCACTAGTTCACCGCTCTGCCAACTGAGCTCTTACAACGATTGACTAAAAAGTCGACAAGTCCGTAACCTATTATACCAGTTTTAATTTTTTTTTTAATTTTCTGATGATTCTGGCCAGGAATTTAGAAATAAAATATGAAATTATTGTAGTGTCACGGGTCCTTTACAAGTATACAAAGTTTCAAGTCGGTCCAATGTCTCTAAGTGGGTGAAAATCGTGTTGAAAGATTCCGTTACATAAATATAAAGACACTTTTTTGATTTTCTGATGATTCTGGACAGGATTTTAGAAAATAAATATGAAATTATTGTATTGTCACGGGTTCGTTACAAGTATACAAAGTTTCGAGTCGATCCAATGTCTCTAAGTGGGTGAAAATCGTGTTCAAAGATTCCGTTACATAAATACAAAGACACTTTTTGATTTTCTGATGATTCTGGCCAGGATTTTAGAAAATGAGTACGAAATTATTGTATTGTCACGGGACCTTTACAAGTATACAAAGTTTCAAGTCTATTCTATGTTTGTAAGTTGGTGAAAATCGTATTCAAAGATTCCGTTACATAAATACAAAGACACTTTTTTTTTATTTTCTGATGGTTCTGGCCAGGATTTTAGAAAATAAATATCAAATTATTGCATTGTCACGGGTCCTTTACAAGTATACAAAATTTCAATTCGATCCAATTATTTTATGTGGGTGAAAAACGCGTTGAAAGATTCAGTTACATAGGTAGGTAGGTAGGTAGATAGATAGATAGATAGATAGATAGATAGATAGATAGATAGATAGATAGATAGATGTCAAGCTAATATAAAGCGTGTAAAAATTAGTAGTACTGTAGTTGTACTAGGTGAACATAACTTTCAATAGACTATGTAATTCATTACATGTATAAAACACGGAACATCCCAGATTCAGGCTACGTATTTCAGTTTAATGTAAAATAGGTTCTATTCCTAGTGCAACTTATATTAATCGGTTACGTTCATTTACTATTTACAGAACATTATATTATAACGTAGTCCAAAGCTGAGATCTCGAGGTAGCGTGCTGCCTTGTCACGCAGCGGGCCCGGGTTCGATTCCCGCTCGTGACAGGCTCCTGGGTGAGGTTTTTTCGGGGTTTTTCCTCACCTGTAAGACACATGTCAGGAAGCTTAGGGCCCAACGGTTCCCAAAAATCATCCGGCCATCATCCTTATCATCCTTCACCGATGTGGAAACCAACGGGAAGCTACCACACTTATAAATCCCCAGTAAAGCTGAAAAGCATTGCATGAAAGTGCTGTGATTGCAGTAAAATATCTGCCTTCGGGCAGAATTGCTATGGATGGATGGTAATTATAACTTAATGGTAGTTAAACAGTTTACCTACTTGGAATACCATATTAGCAATAAATTTATACTTTGAATTTCATTTTTCATGCATAAAAAAGTACCGGTACCCATATTCAGGCCTAGGTAAATTGGATCCCGGTAAATTTATGATCCACGTGTGGTCGGTAAATTCGGTACACGATCTAGGTAATTGAGGTCCTGGGTACAGTAGCATTCTCTGTTTTTCTTAACTGTGTTAGTTTTTAATGCGTTAATATTTTTAAAAAAATTAAAAATATAAAAGTGAACACCAAATTAAGCAATCATCAACTAACCTTATTGACGTATTCCAATATATTCAATCCAAAATTTACATTTTATGTAAAAGTTCATTAAATCAGGCAAAAGAAAAAAAAAATAAACAGTTTATTCGCGAAAAAAAACACACTCTTGACAACAGGACAAATCAGTACTTCCGATTTTGTAAATTCGGTGAGTTTTAAATGTTTATCATCAGATATTTTTGCGGGTCGATCCAATCAACCTCCACGCTGTGTCTCCCGGGTAATCCTAATAGACTGGGACCAAATTAACCTATTACTAACCTTTTCGACTCGGGACCTAATTTACCATATTTTCTAGGATCGGGACCCAGTTTACCACAGCCGCCCGCCATTTTCTGTTAAGTCTGTTACATACAATAACCTTAGCACGTCTGACATACAAATGATAATGCAACTACATACTAAATATACTACATACATTATTTTAATACATCATACATTATTTTCGCAAATTTTACACAAAATTTCAGTTTCCTAGACAATCATATAGTAGATTGTTCCCTTGTGAAAACTTATTTCGATTGAGAAATATGTGGATCCATTCATGATTACTGCATTCACAGGGCCAGGAGACAATTTAGCATGGTTAGTCAAATGGACAAAACATCTACAGATATTTTGGAATCTAGTCAAGAAATCAATACCGATAACATCGTGCAGTTTAGGATTTTAGCTCTTCTTTGTAATCCGAATATATTTGCAGGTACAACTACTGCAGATCACACTGTACGCTATCGCGTGCTTTTGTAGAATCTATCCTTTTCAATGTTTCCTACTCCGCCCTCCACTCTATACGCTGAGTCAATGACAGATTCTATTAAATACAGTTCTTTGTGATTTTCGAGAAATTTATTAACAAAGATCGATTTTTTGTAGCCAAATGATGTGTCCAGAAAAAAAAGTTCCTTTCCGATTTGAAAGAGAACTAATTAATTACGACATAAAAACCTTACTACAGATTGTATAACTCACCTTTTCTCGAGAGAGCACCAGCCGCAGTACGGGTCCTTCGCCTCCAAGCAAGCAGAGCAATTGGTGTAACTGGAACAATGTTCAACCTTCACTTTCGAAATCTGGAAAATCACAAAACATCAAATATTAGTGACCTCTTTTTGAAACATATATTACATATACCAAAAACATTAAAACATGAGTTTGAAAGGTAAGCATAATTAAAATTGTAAATGCAATTGTCAATTTATGAAAATTGTATAGTTTACAGAGAATACATTTTTTAAAAAGTCAATTTTTATAGTTTTATGTAACTGGAGGACAATTACAAAATATTGCGATCACTGTTTTTAAATGATAGTGTCCATCACATACATGTACCAGTTGATTCTACCTACATCTTATGGTATATAAATCGCATCAACAATAAGAACAATTGCACATGAATAATATAGCTACAGCGGCTTTCCGAAGTAAAAAAGAACAGATAAATCAGAACATTCAACAGTGACACAAAATACTATAAATGTTTAGATATGATGTTTTTGTTCATATTGAAACATGAAACGCATGGTTTCCAAAGCGTAATATATTCGCGAATCTTATCGTTATTTGTGACCATTCATTTTCTAATCATCGATACACTGAGTTATAAGAAATAGGTTTATACAGTGACAATACATCTTACAGACAGTGTCATCTCAACTCATGGTAGGCTTACAATTATGCACGGAATACCGAAGATCGAGAAATTGAAAGATATTTCCAGAATTGACCCTATATTTAATTTGTTTCTGCACAGATTTCTGTGTGATTATTGTTCCTATGTATTTGAATTCAACATCTTCTTCAAACTATCCCTGATTTGTCATTAACTGTCCATTTCCATTATATAATGTATTTCTTTGTGGGTCATATATCAATTTTATTTGTTTACTTTCAGCCACTACAGGCTTTAGGAGACCTTGGGGTAGTAGGAGGTTAAGGCTCTCACTTTTCTAGACAATCAGCACTTAATGTCAGTCAGGTTGTCAGCTCTATGTGACGGCCATCTTTACAACCAGAACAAGCGTCTGGTACTCATTTCCGTTAGAGGCTGAGTCGACCTCATGGCCATAATGCCGCCGGAAGGTTTGGGTCAGTTTAAAATCCTGCCTCACCGGGACTTGAACCCTCGACCTTCCGGCTTCTATCGTAGTACCTTAACCACTACACTACGGCGTGCTCCATATATATATATATATATGATTGTCCACCGCTGTGGTCTCGAGGTAGCGTGCTGCCTTGTCACGCAGCGGGCCCGGGTTCAATTCCCGGTCGGGACAGGCACCTTGGTGAGGTTTTTAGGGGTTTTTCCTCACCTGTAAGACAAATGTCAGGAAGCTTAGGACACAATGATTCCCGAAAATCATCCAGCCATCATCATCCTTATCATTTACATCGTCATCCTTCACCGATGTGGAAAACAACGGGTAGCTACCACACCCATCATTCCTTTGTAAAGCTGCAAAGCATAGCATGAAAATGCTATGATTGCAGTGAAAGACCTGTCCTCGAGGCAGAATTACTATAGAATAGAATATATATGATTAAGGGTCGGTTTCACCAACAAGGGTAACAGTATTACGCCAGTTTATGCAATGCATTATACACGAGGAAACCGGCGTAATACAGTTACCTCTGTTGGTGAAACCGGCCCTAAGAAAGATTTCTTGGGTTACCCGCGTCATGCAATCAAAAACCAACCTTGAATCCATGAAGCGGAAAACCCAATAAAGTTTTCTTAATCATACATATATCCGCGAAAATCTACAATATAAACACACACACAAACATATATATATATATATATATATATATATATATGTTGTCGTAGTCGTTTTTTCGTGTCCGCTAGATAGGATCGGCGAAGGAAATCATATTTTTTTAAATGTTTTCATGAGAATAACCGTAGGAATTTCATTCCTTGGGAACTCGCTAATAAGTGCAAGCCCAGACACCTGATCGGCAATTTTATTTGTGCCTCTAACGGTAAAATGATGTATGTGCTTCCATTTTGGTACGTTAAATATTTATTCTTCTTGGCCTCTTCTTACATAGGCCAGACGCTGAAAATTATTTTTTTTCACGACCTTTAACAACAAAGTTTATATTTACAAATTTTATAATCAGTGGAAACTAATATTAATATGGCTCTGCACACAAGTTCAGCATTTTAATTCAGGACGCAATTGCATTACACACTCATGAGTAAGTACATACATAAATACATACGTACGTAATATACAGATGCATACGTGCACACATAAATACGAATATACATGCATCACTGAAATTCATAATAACGAAGGTATTAAATGTTCGCTACAATATACATGCGCAACACGAAAATGTCCAATGAGTGAATACCGATTATACAAATTAAACTCCAAGGTGTGACAGGCCTAGAAGGCCTTTGGCATACCAACCCGCTGCTGGCTTCACATACACATGTTAATCACAGAGGTACACGATCATCCAGGTAGTGTAGAGGTGACATGTGGCCAGCATATCGGGGTCCCCAGTCGTTATAGCTGGTTTTCTCAACCTGGAGCCACCTACTTATTGTAGCTATCCAAATGTCTCATGATGCTGGATGGGCACCGGCATATAGGCCGAAATTCCATGAGAAAATATCTTCCCCATGGAGGCTCGACCAACGTAAATCCCGTAGTTCTGCGCCAAGGCCAACGTGCTTTAACTCAGCCTCTAACGGAAATAAGTACCAGACGCTTGTTCTGGGTGTAAAAGTAAAGTAAAGTGATCCCACAACAGACCCGGAGGTCCTTGGGGTAGTAGGGGGTTAAGGCTCCCACTTTTTCTGGACAATCGGCACTTTATGTCAGTCGGGTTGTCAGCCCTGCGTGACGGCCGCCTTTACCCCAGAACAAGCGTCTGGTACTCATTTCCGTTAGAGGCTGAGTCGACCCCAGGGCCATAGTGCCGCCAGAGAGTTTGGGTCAGTTTAAAAATCCTGACCCCAACGGGACTTGAACCCTCGACCGTCCGGCTTGTAGCTCAGTGCCTTAACCACTACGCTACGGCGTGCCCCCTGTTCTGGGTGTAAAGATGAGGAATAATTATATTTATTATTTCAGAAGTATTTTTCTTTCTTTCATTTATTGAGCCTTCTTCCCAAAACTTATATTTTAAAATAAACTACTCCTTGAAATAATTAAATTAATTATTTTAATAACGGCCGTCACGCAGGGCTAACAACCTGGCTGAGAGCAAGTGCCGATTGTCTAGAAAAGTGCGAGTTTTAATGTCCTACTACCCAAGGGTCTCCTGTGGCTTGTAGTGGGATCACTTTACCTTTTTACATTAATTACTAAAGTTGTAATGCTTTCTACATTTGTAATGGGGCCAATAAGACGAAAATAGGATACTTATGTATTCTGAAGTGAAAAACGTTTCCTAGTTGTGTTAATCGAAATACGTATTTACTGACGACACTTTCAGAACTGCGCCTCTTCAGTTTATGCAGTTTTCTGCTAAGTGCGTTTCTTTGGTTTACAGCTTGATGTTAAAATGTCAGAATACTTAGAGCCGGATATAAAGACAACTATAAATACGGGTATTACAGTACAGTCGTCAGTAGATCACAACGACGCTGTTAACGGATTTTCTAAATCGCTAACGTGAATGCTGCGGGTCAACACTTTACAAACACTGACATCAAAGACTCTCTCTTTCATTACGCTCAAACAGTTTACCGCAACATACAGGAATCACTTCAGAGACAATAAATGCAAGAACTGCTGCCATTACCTTCCATGAATTGGGTGATGTGGGGGCCATATGCCTCATGATTTACGAAGAAAATCATGCAAACTTTGCTCAAAGCAGTATATATGTAACATCTTTATTCTATATGTTTAAATTTTATTAAAAATCCTGTATTTGTCTATACACTTTTCGAAATTTTGGTTTATTATTTCACTTTTAAACTATTGAACTCTTTACTACTATAACTTAAATATATTACACTGTATACAGTATCCTTATCTGTTCACTTCAGGTGAAAGAGAAATAATTTATCTGACGGCAGTGAAAATATAATTTTATCCTAAAGTCTTAATTTTATAACTTCAGATTTTTTTGTTAACAAGAGGAAGAAGAATAGAGTGCATAGGATTTGCCGATGATATGGCTTTGCTAGCAGAAGATGCAATGACACTGAGGAACATGCTGATGGAGCTAAATGATAAGTGCGAGGATTAAGGGATGAATATAAATATAAATAAGACGAAGGCCATGATTATAGGGAAGAAACCAAGGAAGAAAAATATGAGGATTAAAGATGAGGCCACTAAGCAAGTGGAGTGCTTTAAATATTTGGGTTATACTATCAGTAGTAACATGAACTGCAGTCAAGAAGTAAAGCAGAGGATAGCAATAGCAAAGGAAGCTTTTAACAAGAAGAGAAAAATTTTCTGCGGACCTTTGGCAAAATAATTACGGAAGAGGCTAGTGAAATGCTTTGTGTGGAATGTATCATTGTATGGTGCAGAGACTTGGACATTACGACGGAATGAGTAAAAGCGTCTGGAAGCTTTTGAGATGTGGATATGGAGAAGAATGGAACGTATGAAATGAACAGACAAAGTAAGAAATGAAGATGTGCTAGACAGAGTGGGTGAAAGAAGAACAATGCTGGAACTCATAAAGAAGAGGAAAACAAATTAGATTGGCCACTGGCTAAGAAGAAACTGCCTGCTGAAGGATGCCCTAGAAGGAATGGTCAACGGAAAGAACGTTAGAGGCAGAAAAAGACATCAGATGATAGACAATATTAAAATAAATGGTTTGTACGCAGATACAAAAAGGAAAGCTGAGTTAAGGGAAGAGTGGAGAATGCTGAGTTTGCAGTGAAAGACCTGCCCATGAGCAGAGCACTATGAATGAATGAATGAACAACATTTTCCATATATAATCAAAGAGACATTCTTGGTCAATTTTCTGCAGTAACTATTTTTCAACGTTTCTCGTAGAAATTCTTTCTATCCGAATATTTTTTTTTTCCAAACCGATTTATGAATGTTCTATCGGATGCATTATATGGTTGGGTGGGTGTTAACGATGCGAAATCTGGTCTATTACTTTAAGGGGGAGAATAAAAATTATGAGTATTTAAGAATTCAGTCCTCAGAAACTTTTTTGGAACAAAGAAAGAAACAGAGAGATGAATGGGAAAGCAACATTACTCACAGGTACATCATCTTTATATGAAACAAGATGTAGAACAGTTAAGTCTCGTAAACTGTGAATGACAGGACATGTGGCAGGAACGGGAATGAAAGAAAAGCATGAAAATTTCTTGTGGGTAAACCAGATAGAAAGTGATCAATAATAGGTCAAACATGAGAAGGGAGAATAACAATAACCATAATTTAAGGTAGGTGAATTATACAGTGAATCCTTCAGGATATAAATGTATGGAGAGCTTATGTCCGTGCGACCATGAACCTCCGGTTTCGATAGAACTTGTGAGTTAGTTAATTATAAAGGACCACTGAAACTGAAAGTCAATTTAAAATTTTGTTTATGTAATTATGGTTGAAAGCAGGAAGAAATTCATCTTTTTAAATTCATTACTAATCGTTAATATATTTTAATAGAACATTTTGTAGATCCCTGCAATGGACAGGACATGTGACACAATTTGGGAATGAAATATGGTTCATGATTACTTCCTACAGGAAAACCAGACGGATAGAGCCTGGGAGGTAGCCAATAATGCGATGACAGAATAATATGATTTGAGGAAGGTAAATTAAATAGCGAATCGATGTAAAATATTAGCTCAGGATGCGGCTGTATGGAGAGCGGTCATGAATCTACGGGGTCGATAAGGCTAGTGAGTTAGTTACTTTATCTGGAAGGACGTTGATATGTACTTTCGCACGTCTCAAATTAGTCAGCCCATGTAGTTTTGTGTTTTTGAGGCCATTTGCTTGCTTTTTTCCCCCCTCTTTTCGTTCACACTGTTTCCCTTTTTTTTGTTTTACCTTTTTTGTTAACTTTCTGTTATTCTCACATATAGACACAAGGACAAGACACACACCCAGACCTAAGGTGGAGATTAAAAATCCGCTATCCCGCCGGGAATCGAACCCGGGTCGCCGGAGTGGAAGGTAGGGACTCTACCGACTACGCCACGGCGACGGACCTTTGCTAATATACACCATTTTCAGATAATTCCCATTTTCTGGATATTCCGTTTACATATTTGTTTTTCAAAATCTTATTACAGGTCTTCTTGCTTACATTTCAGTCAATTAAATCAATCTTTCATATACCGTTCACAGTCATAAAACCCTATATTAAAATTGACGTAACAAGATAATAAATAAAGCTAATTTTATTGCTAGTTCATATATTTTTTTCTCCAACCCTAGTAACCTCCATCTGAGTCACAGAGATTGATATTAATTTTCCATACATACATTCTTGTCGCAGATATATTGTTCCCAGAAACACTTACTTTTGCAAACATAATTCCATTCAGCGGTTTTTTCGAGCGTAACATGGTCTCATTCTGGATATTTTTCAGTGATTGTCCACCGCTGTGGTCTCGAGGTAGCGTGCTACCTTGTAACGCAGCGGGCCCGGGTTCGATTCCCGGTCGGGGCAGTTTTTCTGGGCGAGGTATTTATCGGGGTTTTTCCTCACCTGTAAGACAAATGTCAGGAAAACGTTAAGGCCCAAACGGTCCCCGAAATCATATGGCCATCATCATCATTATCCTTCGCTGGTGTGGAAAGCAACGGCAAGCTACCACACCTACAATTCCCTAGTAAAGCTGCAAGCTTCTTCTTCTTCTTAAACTTAATTTGTAGGATTTTCATCCTGTTTATTTCCAAAATCACTCCTCGGAGGAAGACGTACTGGATGTACATTCACTGTCTATCCATCTCTTGGCAGGTCTTCCTCTTGTTCTTCTCCCGTCCATTGGTCTATCTTCTTTAGCTCTTTTTGCAAGCCGGTTTTCTTCCATTCTTTCTATATTACCATTCCAATATTTTCGTCTATCTATAATAAATTTGGTTATGTCTTGAATATGGCAGTTGTCCCTAATTTCTGTGTTGTGTATTTTATCAAATAATGTTTTCCCCTGAATAGTTCTTAAGATTTTCATTTTGCATGTGTTTATTATTTGTTTAGTTTTTGTTGTATCAGCTCTAGTTTCTGCTCCATATACGATAACTGGTCGAACTATCCTTTTGTATATGAAAATGCTATGATTGCAGTGAAGGACCTGCATTCGGGCAGAATTACTATGGATGGATCTTAAAATTCACAACGGGTTAAAGCAAGCAGTTGCACTAACTAATCTACTGCTCAACTTACTTTAGACGATAAAGAAGGCGTACAACTCAATGGTATTTATAAGTTGTTAGTATATGCTGATGATGTAGTATTATTAGGCGATATTGAGGAGATTCTAGGAGCCAACGCGTTCAGTCTATTGAATAACACTAAGGAATTGTGACTGGAAGTAAAATCAATAAAAATAAATACATGATTGCACATATAAATTCATTACATGATGGAAGTGGACAGTTAATGACAAATGCGGGAAATTTTGAAGGCTTAATTAAAATACCTACGAACAATAATTACAAACTGAAATGAAGAAAAATTAAACATAAGGCCAATTCTGGAAATGCATTACAGGGACTCTGGTTGTCTCAACGTCACTTAAAAAACAAACTGGAAAGTATATAAAACTGCTATTGTCCCAGTTATATTACAGTGACGCGAAACATGGACTCTTGCCTTATTTATTTATTTAGCCAGGTCCATTGAAGGCCACGTGGCCTTTGTTTCCTCACTAAACAGGACAA
The DNA here is from genome assembly GCA_030220185.1 of Diploptera punctata. Taxonomy (NCBI): domain Eukaryota; kingdom Metazoa; phylum Arthropoda; class Insecta; order Blattodea; family Blaberidae; genus Diploptera; species Diploptera punctata. Next base: position 79,253 of record JASPKZ010008289.1, read on the forward strand.
ACGTATGTTACATTAAAATACAGCAATCATAATTAACTCTTATATTAAATACTAAATGAAAACTTAACTAATCTATAAGAGCAGTATTGATTACATAATTATGTTAATGATAACTAACTCACTGGCACTGTCGAAACCCGTAGGTTCATGGACGCGCGGACATAAGCTCTCCAAATATTTATATCCTGAGCTAATGTTTTCCAATCATTTCTTGTATAATCTACTTCCCTCAAATCATGGTTAATTTTTATTCTCCCACCTCATTCTTGGTCTACCAACTAGGAGTTTTCCCTCTTGTTTTCCAACAAGAAGCTTCCATGCACATCTTTTACTCCACATTCGTGCCACATGTACTGCCCACTTAACTGCTCTTATTATATCTGGCCTGTTGTCTAATAATTAATTTTTCTCTATTCATTTAAATTTATACTGTCATTAATAATTTTTCTCTTTTTTTTATATATCTTGTACATATTAAACATTTAATTCGTTAAATCTAGAGTAGATCAAAATACATTATACATATTAATTGTATTTTATTTATAACATGTAATCGTTTGTGTTTATTGTAATTTAGATGTAAGACTATTTCTTTGTGTATATTTTAAAACCTGGTTGAGTGGCAGACAAGGCCTTAAGGCCTTAACTCTGCCAGGTAAAATAAAGCTATTATTATTATTATTATTATTATTATTATCATTATTATTATCATTATTTATTATTATTATTATTATTATTATTATTATTATTATTATTAAGACCATGTAAGTTCACTGTTATGTAGTCTTCTCAATTCCCCTGTCTGTTCATCTCGCTTTGGTCCAAAAATTATCCTAAGAACTTTAATTAAAACTAATAATAAAACGTACACAAGGGAGATAAATTAAAACTGTTATGTAAACGGTCCTCATCTAATATACTTAAAATAAGTTAAATTATGTATTATATAAATATATCTATTTGCCTTAAATACAGAATAAATTTCTGCTAAGGTATTTACATCAGAATATGTATTGAAATGGTTTTCAATACAGACTTGTGATTCAAACGTATGATAGGACTCACAAGCTTCTCGCGAGATTTTTGAAAGCAATTCAATTGAATAGATGTTTAGCAGGTAATAGGTATTTCACGCTGTTTCCAGGGACTGCACTACACAGGAACAAACCACATATATACGCTCGCTTCTGCCGAGGTATTTTGAATTAGAAACGCCGCGCTGCAGTAGTGCGCCCATTTTTCGGTTCTTGTGAACCGGAACCCTGTGTGGAGCCCAGCTATTATTTCCATCAGTCCACACATGCCAATGTCCTGCAGCTCGTATCATGAATTAGAGGATTATGTCCCCTCCCCTTAAGCCTATATTAGTAACACATCATAATCCAAAAACACAGCAATTTGCACTACGTCTAGTAATCGTACCTAAAATATTGATGAATCTCTGACCTCATTCGATATAAAGCATTGATGCCATCATGATTTACACCATGTAGAAAAATCGCCATAATTTCACATGTCCAGTATGAAAATTAAAATTCTTTCTTGTTTCAGTTTTCATACAAGCGGAATGTACAATTCACAGAAATAGCATGTTGATTTTTTAAATAGCCTATTATGAAATAATATGAAGAAAATATCCACAACGATACAGCACTAAAGAAGATAAAACATTAACACGCCTACATAAACTACAGACATAAAAGTCTAGTAGACAGTTATTCCGACTGGGATAAAAAAAAGCCAGGAGCCAATATCTTCAAATTAAAAGTATATATATATGGTCCACCGCTGTTGTCTCGTCACGCAGCGAGCTCGTGTTCGATTCACGGTCAGGACAGGCTCCTGAGTGAGGCTTTTTCGGGGTTTTTCCATACCTGTCAAGAAGCTTAGGGCACACGGTCCTCTGAAATCATCATCATCCTTATCATTATCGTCATCATCCTAATCATCATCATCCTTATTATTATCATCATCATCATCATCCTTCATCGGTGTGGAAACCAACGGGAAGCTATCACACCTATAATTCCCTAGTAAAGCTGCAAAGCTTAGCATGAAAATGCTATGATTGTAGTGGAAGACCGGCCATCGGGCAGAATTGCTATGGATGTATGTATATATAATATAGGCCTATGTATACATGTATATATATATATATATATATATATCATCATCATCATCGTAGTACATTCACGAATTTAGGCCATTTGTTGACCTGTTTCGGCCTCAAGAGAAACACCATCCAGAAGTCTTTTGAGTGGACGTCCTGGTCTTCTTCTTCCTGCAAGTTGATATCTTAACATTTGTTTGGGTATTCTGTGATCTTCCATTCGATGAACATGTTGCATCCATCTTGACTTATAATCAGTATGGTAGCGAAGTATGGACGTTGAAACAGAAGGATATACAGAGACTTAGATCTGCTGAAATGAGATATCTTCGGAGGACTGCAGGATACACACTGCTAGATCACAAAAAAAATGAAGACATCTATATATATATACAGCTAATGTATAAATATATATATATATATATATATATATATATATATATATATATATATATATTATATATATATATATATGTGTGCATGTTGGTGTTATGGTGTTAGGATACCTGAGTGGCTCAGATGGTTAGAGCGCTAAATGAACAGAGTTTAGAGACTCGGGCTCAAATCCCGACTCAGGCATTTATTTTTCTTTTCATATTATGTCCCATTTTACTTTGTTATTCTTTATTTCTTTTTGTTTTTCACCAGCTTTTCCTTTTTGTGCATTATGTAACATTTTTAACAAGTATACGCACACGAATATAAAGTCACCCACTCACATCACATAAGAATACGAATTATTCTCTTTAGAAAATAATAAATTTATCCAATACCGGGAATCGAACTACTAGGCCCATACTCTCCGCAAGGAACGGTGAACACAAATCCACGGTGCCTGTCTAACTAACTGAAGTGAATAACACTTTGGAACCCCGGAAGTTCATGGCCGCGCGGACATAATTCCTAACCTGAGATGTTTTCTAATCATTCCCTGTATAATTAACCTCCCTCTAATCATGGATAAAGTTATTCTCCCACCCCATTCTTAGACGACCTACTGGACGCTTTTCTTATAGTTTTACTACAAGAAGTTTCTTTGTCAGTCTACATAGTAAAAATAAGGAATTAAAGAAAATGCTTAGCCCTACATAACTCCTCGTGGCGCGACTGGCCTAGAAGGCCCTTAGCCTACCATCCGGCTGCTGACCTCACATCCACATGTGTCAATCACAGAGGTAGACGATTATCAAGTCAGTGTAGGGGTGACATGTGGTCAGCATGTTGAGTCCCCAATCCGTTATAACTGGTTTTCTCAACCTGGAGCAGCTACTTATTGTAGCTACAGAAATGTCTCACGATTCTGGGTAGGCACCGGTCCCATACTGACCGAAATACCATGAGAAAATATCTTCCCCCATGGGCACTCGAACCAGCGTAGGCCTACGATAAAATAAATGGAACGCAATGCATTGTTAGCGTGCTCTTAAGTATAAGAAGAATTTCTGAATTGTAGCCCAATTGAAGAATTATTTATTTAAGAGTGCGTTCATAAGAAAGAACGTAACAAGATACGACATAGTGTATCTGTAATAATAATAATAATAATAATAATAATAATAATAATAATAATAATAATAATAGCTTTATTTTACCTGGCAGAGTTAAGGCCTTAAGGCCTTGTCTACCACTCAACCAGGTTGTACTTGATTGTATGAACATGGGCCTATTGCTGTATGCTGACTTTAACAACCGCATGTAGGGGTAATGTTGCAGTCACGGGTCGGGTGAGCGTGTTCAGACAGAAGTACTATACATTTCGAAAACATACCTAACAATAAGAATAAAAGACTGGAATTGGCGGGTTGAAGGTCAAATTTCCTAGATTAATTTATACGATTTCTTTCCTGTAGTGTACTAGCTACCTCGCATGGTTTGTTTTCCCCTATAGCGGGTAGTTCAACATAGCATACAACAGTAGGTCATGCGTACTTGAAAGAACACTAGCAAATAACGTATATATTGATAACCCGACAATATCCAGCGTGCGCTGCCGCACCTAAATATATCAAATGCGTTTTTAACTTTAGTTGAATAAATAAAAATGAAAAGCAGGTATACATTTCTATCGTAATTAATTTTAGATTCCCCGTGTTGATTAACCAGAATCTACTTATCTACTTGGCATTAATAAGCTGAAAGACAAAAATTGTTATTGTGAGTTATCCTTAAAAGATAGACATATGCTGTCGAAGACATAGATTACATTGCAAAATCCATTAAATATGTTTATTCGAATCCTCAATGGAATCTGAAAAGTATTGTACGTTATTTTAGCTCACCCAGCATCCTGAGGAAATTGGGTAGATAAATTGAGTAGCGGCTCCAGGTTGAGAAAGCCAGATATAACGGCTGGGGGGACTAAACACGCTGACAACATGTCGCCCCTACACTAGATTCGAGGAGATATATGGCTCAACCGGATATAATGGAGTCTGGCGAAAGAGATCTATCCAGGAACTACAAAATTTATACATTGACATTGATATAGCAGCAGATATTAAAGCCAGAAGATTCGAGTGATTGGGACATGTATACAGAATGGGACATGTATAGAGAATGGGACAAAACGAAGCGCCGAGGTAGTACTGGACGCAGAACGTGACTAGATAAGAAGACACGGTAGACCCAAGATTAGATAGATAGATAGATAGATAGATAGATAGATAGATAGATAGATGGACTGATGACGTGGAGAGTGATTTGAGAAGAACTGAAAACAGTAATTTGAAGCAGAAATTAAGGGAATGGCGAGTTGTTGTTCGAGAGGTTAAAATTAAACTCTAGGAGCCGCAGTACAGAAGAAGAAGAAGAAGAAGAAGAATAAGACGAAGAAGATGATGATAACCAATAAATGCATCTATACTTTTGTTTCAAATTCGGGTTAACAAGTTAGAAAAATCCCACTACTTTTCATCAATAACTGTGCGTTTAAAAATAATGAACAACTATAATTTCCATTCCGGTAAATTTTCATAGGGCATATAATATTGTTACACATTGTTGATTGGTTACTCAAATTACCGCTTTTAAATTTCGCAGGCGGCTGCAGGACTCCTTACAAGGCAATTGCAGTTGGATTGGAGACGTGTGCAGCTTGAAAATGACCTCTCCAGATGTGCTTTTAGGAGGAATCATTTTCCAAATGCATCCATTCCAGAATAATCAGCTTCTTCAGCTTTCCATTCAAGGAAAATCTAAACTGGTGTCCAGATTATTCCTATCCTCTCATATATAAGGGGGGTGGGTTTCTGACGAGTAAGTCAAACATACCGTAAGAGTTGGTCGCGAGAGCGATTTGTGTCCGAATTGTGGACGAGTAGAAGTGACCTAAGTACGAAGACAAATAAGTAGAGCTAGGAGTTCACAAGAAGGCGAGCGGGACATTCGTTAAATTTAGAGTAAATCAAATTACATTATAAATATTAATTGTATTGTATTCATAACTTGTAATCGTTTATTTATATATATATATATATATTGTAATTTAGATTTAAGACTATTTTTTGTTTGTATTTTTTTTAAACCTGGTTGAGTGGTAGACAAGGCCTTAAGGCCTTAACTCTGCCAGGTAAAATAAAGCTATTATTATTATTATTATTATTATTATTATTATGAGGAGAGAGAGAGACTGTTATCGCTGTGAATGCCCAGTGCACGCGATTCTGGCACTGAACTGTATTAATCATTCACACACACCTTGTGCTCTTTTCCTGCACAGTCATGTTATCAATCCATGTGTTGCGGTTTCTAAAATTGTTTCATTTTCAATACAATGTTCATAAAGATTGTTTTATTCGTCCAGGAACGCGACTAATATTTTCAGGACACATAGTGCTAAAATTCATGCGATAGACATGTTATGATTCTAGTGTTACGTCACGCATTCCTCACACTCGCTATCTTGTCAGTTCTTAGCTGTGTTAGTAAAGCCGTCGGCGAGTGTGAAGAACTGAATTATAAGACACATATTTTAGAAGAGACTCTTATATTTGAGAATTCCTAAGTGTATGCAGTGAAGTAGTGAGAAAACAATAAAACATATGGCAATTTTATGTAATAATTTGTGAAGTTAAATTCTCTAAATTCGACTACTTTCCTTCACTGCCGCCATCGCTGATAATATAAACAATTTTAGTTAAAATAATCTGTTCGGATGTCTTGCCATGGGCAAGTAAGATACGAAAAATCAGCTGTCGCTGTGAACATGCACACCATACATTACGTGGTGGCGTTTCGCTGTATCTGATGGCAGAGCGAAGTGACTGGATTGTAGGCGCGCGTGGACGCTTTAAGTCATGAAATTAAAGCACGCTCTTGCGATGGCGTGGCTTTGATTGCACATTTTGCAGTCACATGCATTGTACGGTATTGATCAGGCCGCAAATGCTTTGAAACAAAGGGGATACGCCCTCTGGCATTACCGTGACCTGCCCTACACCCAGCAAATAAACGCAGCCAAACCTATGTTGCATCTTCATGTGAAGGAACCGATAAAATAAATGCTTTGTTACGAATTAACTGGCGCGTAACCAAACTACAAAGAATGAACCTGTATTCAATTTAGAATTATGGGCATAACAACACATATTTCCTACTTCGGACTTACAAAGATCTATGATATCTGCAGACATAATGAAAACTAACAGAAAAAAAAAATACAGAATACGGAGACAATTGATAGAGGAGGCTATTTACTTATAAGCCTATGATTTTTCCTGTGTTTATAATTTAACTCACTGGCATTATTGAGACGGGAGGTTCATGGCCGCGCGGACTGAGCTCTCCATACATCCCTATATTGAGCTAATGATTTTCAATCATCACTTGTGTAATTTACCTCCCTTAAATCAAGGTTAATATTATTCTTCCGCCAAATTCTTAGCCTATCTACTAGGCGTTTTCTCTCTGGTTTTGCTACAAGAAGTTTCAAAGCTCTTCTTTCAATCGACATTCGCGCCACACGACCTGTTCATCAGAGTAGTACGTAACTGTTAATATAGATCCATTAGTTAATTTCAAACATTTTCATCATTATCACATTTCATATAATTGAAATATTTTTCTATAGAAAACGCATAACAAATACAAGACAAATATATTTGCCAAGAGTCCCTTATTATACATGATGTCTCGTATTAATGTCGAATAGGACGTTAAGATTTCCGTATTTAATAATTTATTAGAGGTTTTCAAATTGTAACCTCGCGCGCTTTACAAGTTTCATGATTCAGGCAACATACTCGTAAGTAGTAGGACACCGTTGAGGCTGCTCCATTTTTGCAATGGCCACGTGTTTCTCTGCCTTACGCCCCTGTACGGAGAGCGTTTGAAGAGTACGGTTATTGATTATACTGTTAAGGACACAATAAAGTTTAGTCGGCGTTCTGTAGATGTGTCACTTTTCGAATAGATGCTTATTTGGTCGTTTCATGTTCTAATAAAATCATATATAATATTTATAACATTTATAAGTCAAATCTCATTGCAATAAAAATAAAAGAAAAATAACTCAATGGAAAGAAATAAACTCAGGAGTCAGAAAAAGTCGTGGCCTCTCCCCTCTACTTTTTAACATATATATATGAATGCCATTGTAAAAGACTTTAGAGAAACAAAACACGGAAGTATCACTAGCAATAGAAATTTAAAATTAGATATAATAATGTGGGGCACGCCATAGCGTAGTGGTTAAGGCACTGCGCTACAAGCCGGAAGGTCGAGGGGTCAAGTCCCGGTGGGATCAGGATTTTTAAACTGACCCAAACCTTCTGACGGCACTATGGCCCTGGGGTCGACTCAGCCTCGAACGGAAATGAGTACCAGACGCTTGTTCTGGGAGTAAAGGCGGCCGTCACGCAGGGCTGACATCAAGTGCCGATTGTCTAGAAAAAGTGGGAGCCTTAACCTCCTACAACTCCAAGGGCCTCCTGAGGCCTGTAGTGGCACTACTTTACTTTACTTAAAAAAATATAATAATGTTTGCAGATGATCTTGTTTTACTAGCAACATCTGAAGATGATTTACAATGGTCAGTACATAATTTAAATTTGATAGCCCAGAAATATTCAATGGAAATATCTACCAATAAAACTAAAATAATGGCCTTTAGTGGAAAATCCCCAATACCAAGCAAAATTTGTTTAAATAACAAAATTTTAGAGAGAGTTAATAAGTTTACTTATTTAGGATATAAACTCTCTTTTGTTGAAAATTTGTATTTACCAGAGAGAATTGTGAAATTCAACAAATCAATGGGAATCATTAATAGAGTTTTAAAACCTTCATTAGTGTAAAAATCAACTCGTACTCGTCTTTATCAAATAATGGCTCGACCAGTCCTATGTTATGGGAGTGAAGCGTGGACTATAAGGACGAGAGATGAAAGCAGACTAACAGCTTGTGAGATGAAATTAATGCGCCGAACAGCTGGCTTAACCAAATGGGATCGAAAGAAAAATGTAAAAATCCTTCAAGAAATTAATGTGTCACCAATACTAGACTACATCTCGAGATATCAGCTAAACTGGAAGAACATGTCTCAAGAATGGCTAGATCTAGGATCCCCAAGGTAATAATGAACTACTGTCCAAATGGGAAACGGTCACTTGGTCGACCAATGAAAAGATGGCACGAAAACCGCTTTCTCAGGCCGTAACAGTTCTTCTAGGACTAATACCTGGCAGGATGATGTTGATGTTCTCATAGTGATTTTGTGATTTGTGTAACGCATTTAATAAAGTTTGGGTGCCGGTGAAAAATTAGTAATTCTTCTCTACGAAAAGAAACAGACTCTGCATATATTTAAAAAAAGGGGGAAGAAGAGTACACATGGAATACACCTTGCAGAAATTATAGTTGAACCTCATTGCATGTACTGCAAACGAGAATTTTCTATCGCTTCAAGAAGCCGGATTTTCATGTAGTATTATTCTATGAAATATGTAACAAAAAAAACACAAATTACATAATAAATATGTAATATCACAATTACAAAGAAACGTTTAAAATATTTAATTCATTTATTCTAATGCCAGGAGCATGAATGTCATCATATTCCCAAGCGATTACAAGTTTTTTATAATGCTTTTATGTTACTAGAATTTAAAAGTTATTTTACACAATTGTCATACCTAAATATGGTATGTCCCATTAGTTAGTTTTAAATCACATTGTTTGTACTGCAAACGAGAATTTTCTATCGCTCATGGGGGAGAGTCCAATGTTAAGCAGCATGCTTCAACGGGAGCCCATAAAATCACAATATTGCAACGGGAACTAAATATAACTAAACAAAATAAATTCTATTTAATTACATGTGTAATCCTAAATTAAAATAAAAAAAATATTAAGTTTTTCTTTATAACGATTTGGCTTAATTATTTTAGAATTTGTAAAGACAACAGTTTAAAATTTGGAATAAGGGATTTTAAACGCCTATCACAATAAACCGATTGATAAAAATAACTATCCGGATATTAGTGCGTCCGATGTGACCTATATTGTAATTTTGATATCATGGCAAGTCTAAATATGAACTCAACCTATTGAACACAGCGAAACATTATTTATAGATTTATACGTTAAAGCGTTTATAAATGTATGTATGGTACATGCCCCGTGCGAAACGCGATGGGTCACGGGTATTCCTTAGTGGGAGTTTCTTAACCAAGCTAATTTAGTTATGCTTATTTAGCTACAAATGTCAATGAAAGACATGTGGTTAACACATCGCCTCAATGATACATCTATAGGGTTTCTCATGTCTAGAAAATAGTACTGCTCTTAAGAGAACGCAGTTGCCGCAGACTGGGCGACAGAGATGGATACATAATTATCTCCAAGTTTCGTTGAATATTTAGCTACAAATTTCAACGAAATTCATGTGGTTAAGACATCGCCTCAGTGATACATCTATATGTTTTCTCATGTCTAGAAAATAACACTGCTCTTAAGAGGACGCAGTTGCCGCAGACTGGGCGACAGAGATGGATATATAAATATCTCCAAGTTTCGTTGAAAGGGAATGGTTCAATGGCATCTCCACCAGCCGCTATTCTGACAATTGAGTTCACCCCCAACTTCATTAAATATGTGGGTGATAATTATAAGTCCCATAATGACACTTTTTTCATTAATCGGTCACGCACTTCTTGGCAAAGTTGTAGGTGAAACTATTTAACAAATTATTTAAAATGAATTAACTAATACATCAATATAACATAAAAGGACACGTTTACTGGCAAAAATTGCTCCATAAGAACTTTGCTATTTTTTAGACGTGCAAAACATTGTAGTAGGCAACTAAGGTATAACTTGGATGGATGAAGGTCGGTTAAATTTTGCACACAAGCCTATTTATTCAGTCTATTATGAACTACAACCTAAATGGTCGAAGAAAGTTGGAAAACCGAAGAAAAGATGGGCTCAATAGTGTTAAAATATGAGACCGGAACAAGCCTTGAGGTTTAATTCACGAAGCTGACGATGATTCTGAATTAAAAATGGATATAGAGTCCTTCTGTGGTATATGCCTAACACAAAGCATGAGCTATCCCCTGCCTGAGAGATGCAGCTAAGTTAAGTTCCATTTAGGTGGAAAGTAAATCTCAATCTGTATTTAACGCGCCGATTGTGAAAACATGTAATTGTAATACTTTTGAACCATTCGTTCTCCAACACTAACAAAATTGTTAAGAGTAAAGTAAATCATCGTAAATTATCTGTATGCTTTTGACACTTGGCAGACACCTGATTTTGTTTATAAATCAAACTCTAGTTTTATGTACTGGACGCACATGGCTTTGTTGGGTGTAAAACTCGGGAAGTGTTGTGCTATTGATTTAGTGTGTCGCTATTAGATTTAACGCGGTTGCAAACTTGACGTGTTTTAATTGATGGCAGGATACGGCGAGGCTGTGTTTTGAAGAAGAGGCACATCAATTACTTGTCTCGTGTCATATTTGTGGGTTCGTGCGATCAAACGCTTCAAAATGAGCGATATTCTAGCGAAGCCTACAGGATTACGTTACTTGACAATCGAAAGCTTCATGTTTTCCCCCAAAACATTTCAACAAGCTTGCAGTTATCTCTGAAATGGCAATATTGAGGGTTTCATTAAGCGAGCGTTTCAGCGAAAAGATCTACCGTAATACTAAATGAGAAATGGGACCAAACCTTTATTACCATATTTACATAATATATAACTGATGACCGATACAACGACTTCAAATTTTGTTAAAAATAATTTAACAAGTATGTTCAGTTTGAAAATAAAATTGGACTATAAAGCATTTTACAGAGACAGAAAAATACATAAATTCAGTTCATGATAGATGATCTCAGCGTTCGAATAATATCACTGGTCAACATGATTTTTATCTCATGAGTACCAGTAGTTGTACTCAATGCAGTTTTTTTATCGTGTTTTCAAATATATATTTGGAATTTCCCCATCACCCACAGTTGTTTTATAATTCAATTTCAGTTAATGGATTTAAATAATTATTTCTTAATGATCGTTTTCTCATCCATTTGTCCATTGTAAAATATAACCAAATGAGCGAACTCAAATGATTTCAGCTATGGAAAAGAGATATCAAGGCAAATAAATGTAATACTAATATGCTGGCCGATTATTGTTGGACCATCAAGAGGGATGCTCCACAACTCAAATATCAGAGAGAACTTTTAAGAGGTATTCGATTTCAATCAAGAGTTGATATCCAGAAAGCTCTGGATCGAAAAGATGAAAGAGATATACAGAAATGATGCTGCAGATGAAGTTCTCCATCATCGAATGATTTGGCGAAGTACAGTTGATTTGGCAGGAGACGATAAATGAAGTTCATAATTACAAAAATAACCTAAATAATTTGTTGTGATGTTATAGTAGTGTTGGCATTACTATTCGAATGATTTAGTATAAAAATAATAGAACGTTCCAACATACAGCTATAATATGATCACATACCTTACCGATAAAGAATACATTTACGTCGCTCAAGCTGTACTCTAGTGACGTTTCATTAAACCAATTTCAAATCTTACAATTAGAGCGGGTGTACTATGATTTGCAGAGTAGTGTCCACTGGGGAACTTATTTCAGATATAGCATGTGAATTAATTGCTTGTAGTTGAACTCATTTGGAAGGTGAATCTCAGATTCACGAGACAATTACTGCCTCTTACAGGCTTTTGTCTCGACGTCCTCTTCAGGCTCACAATGGATCAAACAGCGTCCGGCGCAGCAATCTCCATGTTACCGGCAAACTCCGCTTTTTCCTTGTTTTGTCTCCTGTCAAAACCTGCATCCAAGGTTTACGCTAATTCTCAGTGTGTGATTACAACATTTCCATCAACACTAATCTACAGTTTCCGTCATTTCCATTTAAATTGCGAATTAATAACGAGATGTGATCTCCGACATACCAATACAAAGATCCAGTTAAACATTTTTTACGAATGTTAAACAAATTACGTTCAAAATACATACACGAATGGCAGAGACTAGTCAATATATATGAGACGGGCAAAATGCAATATTTATGTAAACCATGGAAGTCATATGATGTTTAAGCTTACAAAACTAGTTCTAACTTGCGTTAATTTTCGTTTTAAATGTATATTTTTGGACGTAAGGGGACATATCTTTGTTGTCATATAATAGACTAAACAGAAGGCAATCAATTAGGATGGCTGAAATTCTATTGACACTTTTGTCGCTGCGTCGGACTCGGTTGGAATTTCTTTTAATAAACACTACAAATATTCATAGTAATATAATGTACGTTTAAAAACTATAAAATAGTTACCTTGTAGGTCCGTCTCCTCAACTTAAGTTGTTTTGAAACTCTATAGGCCTTTCGGGACTAGTCCCATCATCAGCAGAATGCATTAGGTCCGTACTTGTTGACCCAATAGTACATAGAGAAAACATTCCAACGAGGGTAAATATACTGGAGGAAATCGCAATCCTAAGAGAAATCGACGACAACCTGATTCTTAATGAATACACCCAGTCCACACAATCCTCTGTACAAAATTCTCACAACCAAGTCAGTGCTTCAACAAGGGTCAACAAGTACGGACCTAATGCATTCTGCTGATGATGGGACTAGTTCCGAAAGGCATACAGAGTTTTAAAACAACTTAAGTTGAGACGGACCTACAAGGTAACTATTTTATAATTTTTAACCGTACATTATATTACTGTGAACTAATACCTCAACGGACACTTACCATGAATTTTACTACACATGTTCTTACTTACTTACTCACTGGCACTTTCAAACCCGAAGGTTCATGGCCGCGCGAACATAAGCTCTCCATACATCCCTATCCTGAGCTAATGCTTTCCAATCATTCCCTGTATAATCTACTTCCCTCAAATCATAGTTAATGTTGTTCTCCCACCTCATTCTTGGTCTACCAACTGGGCGTTTTCCCTCTGGCTTTCCTACAAGAAGCTTCCATGCACGTCTTTCATTCCCCATACTCGCAACATGTCCTGCCCATCGCAGTCTACGAGACTTAATTGTTCTAGGAACATGTCCCTGTGTTTGAGCCTTTGGCATGGGTTCCCTGAAGTAGTCCCCGCCCGGAGAACCGAATGGGGGACTATTTGACCTCCGGAAAATTTTACCCCAGATGAACCCATGTCCGCATTTCTTGACGGTTGTATTTTAACGGTAAAAGATCGTCACTCTTTCGGCCAAGGTACTTTTTTTCGTCTGGCTTATCACCTTCGACCAGTCCGGCAAGGGTAACCCTATCGGCAGCAATGCTACCGCCGGCATAGCTCTCAGGATCATTTAAGCACGCAAGCCACTCCACCACGACAAGGTAAAGATACCATTGAGGGCTACAAATGTTCAAGAGAATTTTTTCAAATTCCCTTTATTCGCGTCATTATATTTCACTATTTCTTCACAAATAGCTTGCAGGTAATAATGACTCTTGTTTTTCAAATTACGTATCACACAATCCTTTCTACTCGCTAAAAGTTTAATCGACATATTTTGTTGCATTCACTCTCGGTATCACTTCACTGGCCCGCTGGATTCGACTCACCTCTACGATCCTTGTAACGATTATATGAGATGGTTGGTACATTCTCGGCCCCCAATCGAGACTTCACCAGATTAGAAGTCTCGGGAATCGAACGTTCGGAATATGGAGGTATGGACGCGAGTGGAACTTTCTCCGCGGACTTTTTGATTCGTGAGTCGACTGTTCACGAATCCTTTTCTACCATACAAGGCGAGATGCTGACTCTCGCCGCTAAATTAGGAACCTAGCCAACAATACGTCTCACTATATTAAATTTTGTTGTTTATAAATAAGTACAATGATTTGAACACTTGGAGGTGACTTCAGAATAGGGTTGCAATATGTATGTCACTTTCTAATTATATTACGTGTATAAATAAGAAAATAATACTGCTGTTTCCCCTTCCTTTCCTACGCTCTTCCGTCTCCCTCTACCTGTTTACTACATTATCCCTCTCTCTCTTTCATTTTACTACTAAGTTTCTAAGTTGTATGTTTTTGCTAATAGCAAACTACTAATTAACAACTTATACATTTCCTGCCTGGAGGAGATTCGAACCCGGGTCTTCACATCAGCAATCTATGACTCTATTGTATGAGCTACCAGAACTCGCTGATGTTTTTATGTCACTTTTAGTTTTATGTTTGGAGTTTGTAATTTAGATTTATGCGAGTTCCCAAATATTTCATTAATTAACGAAGTAAAATATGAGGAACAGTAACTGTCCAAAACTACAAGCATTTTTGCATAAATAACTTAAATTAGACATTCTTATTATGCAAAATACTAACAATACGTATGACATCATTATCATAATTAAGTACGATTTTCAACTTGCATTCAAACAAAATATTACAGAGATTCCTGTAAAATGGAATCAATGAAGAACAGTGAAACATTTATCAAATTCCAACGCAGAACATTACATGGTATGTGGAATAGTGATGGGTGTATTAATAAACAGAAACACCCTAATCCGAGACTGGATTCAAGTCCAAGTTCTTATCAAATATCAGTGTAGAATATTATTATATATGTTACAACTGTCGCCATATTGGCTGTGAAATGTACATATAATGCAAAATCGTATAACAGAAGAAGTAATTCATTTCTTTGCTTTAATCCATTGTGAATTTCAAAAGTATATGAAAACTGTTTGCTTACCCACACTCAACTTTCTGTCCCATTTAGACACATTCGAATAAGTCAAACTAGCTTTTCAGGAATTAGGAAGTTCAGTAGGATACTATAGACTTCTTCCATTTAATTTAATATTGTGAATTTTTTAAGTATACGTGCAGTGGATGTACACTCTTAGACAAAAAAATGAGTCATCTCTTGAACGCATATTTCTTCTAAGTCCTACTCGACACAGCGCTGGGTTCACACTAGTAAACTAGACATAATTGTGCAGGCCCTGAGCTACTGCGTTATGTGGCATGAACTGAGTGAAGATACTCCTACGTGCCCTGTTAGGTCAGCGGTATAGCATGTAGTCACTGTTTCTGTTAATGAAGGTCGCAGGTTCGCGTCCTCAATAATGTAGTTCTTATTTTTCGTGATATTTGTTTTAAAATATTTCATGAATTAAAACATTTTATTTTGACAATTGAACTAAATCAATGTTAATGTCGTTAATTTAACAATTATTTTACCACATTCAGGGTTTGTTCTAGGTGATGTCAATGTATTTTTTTAATACACTGATGCGCACACGTTCTGCGCAAAAGCAACAGCCTCTAACAAGTTTGTTTATAGTGAACTCTAATTGTCCTGCAGATACACGAAAGACGAAAAATGGCTTATGGGCACAAATTCAGGACTTCTGGGATGCTCTAGCCGAAAGTTCACGTGACTGTAGAAATTTGATTGCATCAATACCCCGCAGATTGAGGGCGGTAATAGATGCTGAAGGTTCATACACCCGATATTAATTTTGTTAAAGTTTTCATTTTAGAAGATATTATTTTCTTTCTTAATTTAATTATTAGAAGGTTTTCATTTATGTGTTTTGTGTGTGCATTAAAGCCATAAAACTCAAATATAAAATTAAATGTGAAACTATATTAGAGGCGAAATGCTATCCTAACGATCAGTAAAAAAATTACAACGGGAATCGAACCCGTGAGGTTACGAACGCAGATGTTTTGTGTTAAACCTCTCGACCACGGAAACACACAAACGCAAGCACTCTCTTTTATGTTACTTGAGTATGCACTGCGCTAACTAGCAAACAACACAGTACAATTACTGAAAACGTGTTAATGTGAATAAGGCTTCTGCCAGTGCTCACGAAGTTCCCCGATCGGTTGATAGAATCAAGAGATGACTCATTTTTTTTTTTGTCTAAGGGTGTACACTGCCATTATATTGCCATTTATTTTTCTAAAAGCTGTTTAATTTTATAATCTCATTTATTGTAGACCTATTTCTTCTAAACCCACATTGATGATCTCATATTATGTCTTCAAGGTAGGGAGTAAATCTGGGTACTAATATATTTGTTAAAATGTTGCATGAAGTTGAAAGCAATTAGAAGACCTGTAGTTACTGCAATCAGTTTTATCTAATTCTGGTAGATTGGTAGGATAGTCGATTCTTTCCATTCTTAAATAAACTTTTTTTTCAAATTATACTAATTAATCCACGTATCTTCTCTATCAATCACCCCCCACTAATTTTACCAGTTCTGCTGGGATACCATCGGATCCTGATGCTTTAAATATCATTAATTTTTCTAGCTCCATCACAAACTTTAGTGCGCTTGGTTCTGTGGTAACATATCTGCTGTCTGTAGGCTTATTCATCATTTGCTATATCCTGTTCTACGTGATATTGAAGACGGAACATATGAATATAAATTATACAATATATATTTTTTCTGGAAAGTGCAATTAATGCTGTTAGAATAACACAATTATAGTGGGGTACGATCCTTTCAACACTATATCGTGTTATGTGATTAGTTTTCGTCTGTCGAATTTCGACGCAAAGAAAATAATTTAAACGTTGTTTTCCAAAGGGAGTCAACTACTGGAAAGCTAATTTTCAGGCAAAACAGACGCTTCGATGCTTTCGCAGCAAGTGCCATTAATGAAATGGGATTTATTCCGTTGCGAGTCTTGAAGACAACAAGTGGCAGCTGCAAAATCTCCCAACACTCCTCGTTACCCGGATTTTATTTCAAATTGGGTTCCATCTATACCACTGACTGTTTTTCATAAGGCTACGCAAAAATTAATTCAACCATTATGTAATCACATAGTTACTAAATTTCCCATCAATGCTTGCATGATATAATGTTCACAAATCAATTCAAGTAATTTTAATCTTTCACAAAGATTTGTAGCCTATTATTGGAAACTATTTTTTTTTCATAAAGAAAATACTAAAACAGTTGATTCTTGATCTTCCGTCCAAATTTGAACTTCAATTGTAAGCTTCTGGTCATTATCACTCAAGGTACAATGCATATACAGGGTGAGTCAGAAACAAAGGTACATGCTTTGAGAGGTGATAGTACTGGTGATTTGAACAAAAAACGTCTAATGTACACATGGGCTTTTCTTAACCGTTTCAGGGTAATTTACTGACAATATCGAGGAACCAGAAAAGTACTGGTGACAGTAAATCAAGATACTGTTATCTTAAGTTTTGTTTAACCGTGTACGTTTCCTCACAAAAGATGTTCAAACACACCTCCGCCAACTTCAATGCATTTTACTGCTCTTTTATAGTAGTAGTAGTAGGACTTTATTAGACAAAAAAGTAAGATATTTACAATATTATTTACAAATATGGGTCGCACGGGCAGTAAGCCGTACGTGCTGTTGACAGTCCGTTACAATAAAGTAACAATTGGTACTAGTGTAAAGAAAAATAAACAAAAACAGCAATAGCATTACAATTACATAAAGAAAACACAATAAAAATATTGCAATTAAATAATAACAGAATAGCATTATACACTAAAAACCTAAAATTACAATTACCATAAAGAAAACACAATAATATTACAATTAAGTAATAACACAATAGCAATAACATTACAATTACATAAAGAAAACACAATAATAATATTACAATTAAATAATAACACAATAGCATTATACACTAAAAAAATTAACATTGGAATTACATAAAGAAAACACAATAATATTACAATTGTAGATAGCTGTTGTGCTGCAGATCCAAGCTCATTCTTAGATTCCTTTACTTGAGCACAAGCATAAGGAATTCCTCTCTTGTGTCCACTCTGTGCTTATAAACTTCGCTCTTAAGCTAACCCTACAAACAGTAATCGAAAGGGGTTAGATTGGGTGACCAATTATTCCATTGTATCTCAGGTGTCTACAAGAGCAGCAAAATACATTGACTTTGGCGGTAGAGTGTTTGAACATTTTTAGTGAGAAAACGTTCACAATTAAACAAAACTTCAATATAAAAGTATCTTGATTTACTGTCACCTGCACTTCTCCGGTTCCTCGCTGTATTCATTAAATTGCCCTTATACGGTTAAGAAAAGACCATACATATATATTAGAAGTTTTTTGTTCAGAATCACCAGTACTATCACCCCTCAAAGCATGTACATTTCCTCCTGACTCACCCTGTAGATACGAAAGGTGAAGCTAATTTTTCTTCGCTAGATAGAACTGAAGGGTAAAGGGAAAAAAACGGAAGAAATAGTGTCACTTTTTACTTTAAATACAGAAAATGTAATTTTAGTTGCACAACATCTATACTTCCTCACCTGTATGCCACAATTTGGAGGTTAAAAAAACCAATGAATAAACTGCATCTTTCACTGTTTCACACTTCTAAATGACAGTTAAAGACCTAAGTATTTGCCTCTACTCTCATACCTTTTATCTACAACCCACTCAAATGCAATGATAAGTCAAGCCCTGCTATATAGATGCATAGAAACAACATCGACTACGCTTAGTACGAAGGTAGAGAACGTAATCAAATATTTTATAAAACAGGGAACCCATGTCTGGATATTCATGGTTAGCGCGCTGTGAGGCGTCGAAGTTAGCGAACTGTTCTGATGTGGCAGCGACGTACGTTCCATATGTATTTAAGAAACCCAACAAGAGCATCACACAGCGTACAAATTGCAAAACGGTTCAAAATGTTACCTCTTACTTGACTGCAGGGCATACATCATCGGTGTAGAGACTGACCTAAATGGTGAAATAAGTGCGGCTAAGTGCTCAGGATATCAGGCGCAGTGTGAATTCATGCAATAAGATACCTTTTTAAGATATAGGAGTAGCATACACGATATTTTTCAAAGTGTCCCACAGAAAATAATCCTGACTTGTATGATCCGGTGACCATTATGCCCATTGAACTGGTCCTCCTCTACCAATAGATTTGATTGTGTAGCGTCCAGGTGTGCTATACACTTGTATCAAAGTTAGCTAGAGTTTGTCTTTTTCAGTCTCATAAACTGACGAACTCTAAATGGCGTCAACATCCAATAGATTAGGAAGATCTTGAATGAGAGAATCGAGGTAGATCGGTCCTTATTTGTATGAATGTGTGTAGATGCAGTTAAGTTTATACGATTTGGTAACCGATGTTCCCAGTCCATTTGTACACGTTAAACATGTCTCCGTTACGTTTAATCAATTTTGAATGTGGATTTTCGTTTCAAAAATTTGAGTGTTAAACATGTTCCCAATGTTGGCTCGAGTGAATGCATTCACCGGCGAACAAGAGCATAGTCGAATATTATGGCTTTAGGTATGCAGCGCTGCAATATCATTGCGCAAAACAGATTAAAAATCATTATATCCAATCGCACTGCTACAAAACACAAAGTACCCAACTAGGATGCAAACTGATAATGAAACAATAATATAACACATGCGCAGAAAGGTACAATTCGTTAATTCACCTTGAGCTGACGATAAACGTGCTTGTACAACTATGTATTAGGAGAAAAAAATCAATCCTTTGCAACGTTAACGTCCCACAACACACAAAATCATTGAATTTCCGGGCATGGATTCCCTCCTAAAATGACCAGTATATCATCCCGCCCAGCATTGCTTCTATTTGCATGTACCTTGTATAATTTGTATTATTAAAAACAAAAAACTTTTTTTGTTCTTTCTATGTTTTGAAATTTGATATCCAATGTTAAAAAGTACCAATTTTGTAACTACAAAATAAATTTTAGGTCCTATTAATAAAGGTCACATTTCATGAATTTCTTCTCCTAGTTCGTAAAGACCATTAAATAGATAGTATAACAGTAAATTAAACATAAATAAATGAATAAAAACATCAAGAGAAATAGTCATGAGTAAAGTATCCCAAGGAAACAGTACGGTATCTAAAAGAATATAAATAATGTAGATAACTGCTACCAAATGAAACATATTAAACTAGGATAACATTTTTGAACTTCCAACATATATGTCAGTTTGTATGAATTATTCATTTTAACTGCAATTCTAATCACTATTTTTTTTTACCTGAAATTTGTTAGGAATATATGCGATACCGGAAACCACTAATGAGAATAACCGCATGAAAAAATATATTGATTGTTGTATAAATACACATTTACTCAATTATAATTTTGTAATAATTAAGTATAACACACGTTCAATGAGCAAAGAAGGACATACCAAATTTTCCACTTTTTTTGAAAATTGAGTAGAATATGAATACAAATGTATTCCCACATGACGTCAAATGTAGTCAATCGGTAAGTTAGCAATTGGTAACTTAGGCTACAACTGTGAGATTTCCACAACACCACAAGTTTAAAGTCGCTAATACCTGCTGCGTCTAAATTCGAAACCACGTGATTAGTTGCTAAAATTAGGAAAATCGATTCCTTGACGTGCTATACAACTCAGTTAATCGAATAGCTCCAGAGTTTCTCTACAAATACATTAGCGATTACCGATTTTTCTTACATCAAAAATTCAGTTGACTTTGGTCGTTCCCGAACTCGCTATTCCACGCCCAAATCTCATTGAATCGCTTTATTTTTTTTTTAATTCAGTTTAGGCCAATTACAAAAATAGTAGGGATGGATGACCTTTATGGGTATTTCATGCATCATAGAATTTTAAGCGTAAAATTCCCTGGAGTTATTTTAACTTAATGTATCGAATATGTTTATAACACATGTGCCGTGCAGTTTTATCAGATTGACTGCAGGTAAAGCTGAGATTTCTGAAATGTTGGAGCTCTATTCGACTTTCTCTTGTGTGGAACCGCCATTTTGGTATCGCAGAAAATATGGCGTGCATTTTTGGAAATCTCACATTGACTAAAAATTTGTCCTAACTCGGCTTTTGTTTTGTGTATCGTACTCTAAGTAACATTTCAATTATTTAATATTTACAATATCAGAGTTTTAGAAAACTCTAATTTAACAACTTAAATTATTTATTAATTTTTACCCGAAATTCGCCAAATGATAAAAATTATATATAATTCAAAATGGAAATAGATTAATGCATAAACCAACTTAAATGAGAAATATATAAGGAAAATGTGATTTTGTGTTGCTGTTTTGTTTTAAAATGCATTAAGATGGAATAATGTGACGTGCAAATATGAAAATTTCTGTTTCACTAAGTATTTTCTTCAAACTGCTACAGATCTAATTTTAAAAAACCACCGTCTGTTTTTTTTCGTATTAAATAATTGCTGGTTATGGCTTCCGTAGTAATAAGTTATTTCAAACCGGAGTCAAAAGAAATTTTCCAAGAAATTTCTTTATTAAAATGTATAATACTCATTTATTTTATGTTATTTCATTTTATCACATGACATGCAAATATTTTGCTTATTATATTAATTCATGTTGGCCGTGGTGTTCCAGTAGTTACGTTCCATGCCGTAGTCCCGAGGTTCGCGGATTCAAATCCGGCCGCGGTTGATGGATTTTTAGAATATAAAGATCCAAGGGACAAGTCCTCCGAGAGGGACCTGAAGCTGTGGGTCCCGAGTCTGAAGATTTTCATGCTCGTATAAGAACCTCAAGCTCGAATACAAAGAACTCTGAGCAAAATGTATCCAACATTCCTCCATCCAAGTAATACATTAGTTTCCTACTAGATATTTCCTCAAGGCGATTTGCTAACCACATGTTACTCGCAGACATCAACAGGGAGGTAAGCGTAACTGAATTAGTCTATTTAAGGAACTCCTCGATGCGATTTGTTATACACGTGTCACTCACAGGCATCTATAGGGAAATAAGCGTAATTATATTAGTCTGGATAAGAAACTTCCCACTAGAGAAGCGTCCATGTCCCGAACTGGACAAACGATAATGAATTAATAAATTCTAAATGATTGCGATTACAGTTTGAAAGTTTAAAATCTGCCCGTCAATTATTATTTACATTATACAATAATTATTGTACGCATTTTTTTCTATATATCTATAGTGTTCTGCCCAAGGGCAGGTCTTTCGCTACAATCATAGCATTTACATGCTAATGCTTTGAGTTTTACTAGGGAATTATCGGTGTGGTAGCTTTCCGTTGCTTTCCACACCAGTGAAGGATGATGAAGGTGATGATGGCAGGATGACTTTCGGGGAATGTTGGGCCCTAAGCTTCCTGACATTTGTTTTACAGACGAGGAAAAACCCCGAAAACAACCTCGCCCAAGAAGCCTGTCGCGATTGGGAATCGAACCCGGGCCCGCTGCGTGACAAGGCAGCTCGCTATCTCGAGACCAGAACGGTGGGCACGCATTTCTTACTAAATTTAAATGTGATTTATCCATTACATTCATGAGGGCGTACAAGTAGCTGCACAAAAATCAGAGTATCGAGATAAATATCTTAGAACCGAAGCTACTGTCAAAAACAGGAAGAAGGTGGACTAAGAACAGTTGATTTTAACTTGAATTATTCTAGTTGTTAGGAAAATGTAGGCCTACTCCTTTACAGACAAATTTGCATAATCTACTGTAAGTGACAGAAACCAATGTCCTCCCTTGAAACGTTCAAGATATAGGAACGACGGTATTGGACAGCTGACCAAGTAACCGGCCTTCAGCGATGTGTGTGGGCAAAGCGGTATGTTCCCAGGTATCTATAGTATGTTCAGTACAAATACAACCCTCATATAGGCCTAACGACTGACTACGGTACTTGAAGCAAGATGTAAACAGGGCATATCTGTCAACTTTTATATGATTCATGATATGTTCCGTTGAGGCATTATTCAAAATTAAAGTATAAAATTATGGAATATTTGTCTAAAAGGTCCGTCTCCTCAACTCTATTAGTTATTTAACTGTGGCGCTTTCGGGAATAGTCCCATCGTCAGCAGGATTCAAAGCTGGTGTTTCACTGAAGTTCTTCAGATAAATATTCTATAATTTTATACTTTAATTTAGAACATATCTGGATTCACAAACACACACAATGTTGCCGATATTCTACTTAGGAGTTCCTTTTGTTTTTGAATCAATAACAAAAACGTATTATTGAAATATTCCTTAACAAAACTTTATAATCTTGTAGATATGAAGAAATTATACGCTTCTTTGAAATATCTAAAATTATCTTTATTTATAATGACACATCGACCCACATTTATCTCCAAAGTCAAAATACGAATCTCAAGATCTTCAAACATTCGCAAATGAGGCAATTTCTTAAAACGCATACCGCACCAATTTTGTTAGCATAATATAAGATAGTCCACCGCTGTGGTCTCGAGGTAGCGTGCTACCTTGTCACGCAGCGGGCCCGGGTTCGGTCTCCGGTCGGGGCAGTTTCTCTGACATATGTCAGGATAACTTTAAGGCCAAAACGGTCCCCGAAATCATATGGCCATCATCTTCATCATCATCCTTATCATTATCATCATCATCACTGGTGTAGAAAACAACGGGAAGCTACCACATATACAATTCCCTAGTAAAGCTACAAAGCATAGCATGAAAATGCTATGATTGCAGTGAAAGACCTGCCCTCGGACAGAATTACTATGGATGGAATATAATATATGGCATTATTAATAATACCGTTCTAACTAATAGCATTAGGGTTTATTTCAGAGAATATTAAATATCTTAGGAAACAATGATACTGCTATTTTTCTTACTGTTAAAAATAAAGATTCGACATAATTACTCATTAGTGTTTTTCGTAACTTTCTATAGAAAATATAACTATTTAGCTTAGTAAATAGGTGGAGTGAACACTAAACATTATTATAGTTAAAAAATGAAAACCAAAAAAAAAAAAAAAAAGTTGCTATACGCCCTCTTAGCTAAGGACGGCAGTAAATGGATATTTACTAGGTATATGACTGCTTTAGCTTCGGCCTGTGTTTAATATATATATATATATATATATGAAAAGAAAAATGAATGCTTCAGTCGGGATTTGAACCCGAGTCTCTAAACTCGGTACGTTTAGCGCTCTAACCAACTGAGCTACCCAAGAATTCCAACACAAACATACACTTTTCTTATATATGTACTATTCTCAATTCACACAAGAGGTAGTGGGAATTCGTTCCAACACCATCTAGTAGCCAACATAACACGTAAGCAATTTTTAAAGAGAATATTTACTGTATAGCAGTAACGCTTGTATATTTAGACGTTATAACTATATTTTTGACATTTGGCAATGAAGGCAAATATGATATGAAATGAAAAATGAATGCTTGAGTCGGGATTTGAACCCGAGTCTCTAAACTCTGTACGTTTAGCGCTCTAACCAACTGAGCTACTCAAGAATTCCAACACAAACATATTCTGTACGTTTAGCGCTCTAACATATATATATATATAGGTTTAGTTGCTAATAACTTAAGACTATCTAAGATGAAAATAAATGTGTACAAACTCAAGAAGCATATAGCATATTTGGCGCACAATATTCATGCAAGTGTAGTAAAATAT
This sequence comes from Diploptera punctata, assembly GCA_030220185.1. NCBI lineage: Eukaryota > Metazoa > Arthropoda > Insecta > Blattodea > Blaberidae > Diploptera > Diploptera punctata. Next base: position 104,323 of record JASPKZ010008289.1, read on the forward strand.
AATCCCTTTACTCATGTCCGACTTAATGCCAAATCGAGGAATGAATGAGACGAAGTCTCTAATATTCAAGCTCTTTGACATACGAAGACATCGGGCGACCAAGCCTGTCGTGACATCACAGGGACAGATGAAATGGAATAAAATGTATGGGCATGGAAAACACGTAAAGAAATATATAATATAAAATTATGCACATTATAATACAGCCTTCTGAACTAGTAGGGTATTTCAATCAGTCTAGGTATTTCGGGAACAGTCCCATCATCAACATAAAAAGTGTCTTGCTACTGACGTTCTCTACGTTACTTGCTAGACACCTTCTGCCGAGGATGGGAAATTGTTCCGAAAGGCCTACAGTGCTTTAAATATTTCATTAGTTGAGGAGACTATGTTTATATGGTACATATGTCAATGCATATTTTTATAATATTGTGACTAATACTTCAACGTAATTTTACCATGAAATATGTCGCTATGTGAGTGACAGTGGTGCACAATTATTTTTTTTTTGGATTAACGGACAAAACGGGGAAAACTTCGACCCGAAAAATATGTGCCATGGTCTAACTATTAGTACAACTATCAGCCACATGGAGTGTCCTAGCCGTGAAACTCATGACCCCTAGATGTGATAGCCGACTGTTCACCACCACTTGCGGCCTACCGATATCACCGCCCATCAACCTTCTTATACCACCGTAGGTAGTTCGACTGAAAAACTAATTATTTCAATTATTAAAAAAGCAGGTCACTGGCACTACTTTACTCACTTACACACTCGGTTACTATCGAACCCGTAGGGTCATGACCTCAAGGACATAAGCTCTACATACAGCACTAATCCTGAGCTCATGCTTTCCAATCATTCCCTGTATAATCTACTTTCTATCAATCATAGTAAAGGTTCTTCTCCCACATGATTCTTGGTCTACCAACTGGACGTTTTCCCTCTGGCTTTCCTACAAGAAGCTTCCATGGCAAGTCTTTTATTCCCCATACGTGCAACATGTCCTTGCCCATCGAAGTCTACGCGACGGTAAACTGTTCTTATATTATATGGCTTCCCTATAAAGGACCATGTAGTTTCATTGTTATGTAGTCTTCCTCCATTCACCTGTCTCTTCATCTCTCTTTGGTCCAATAAATTTCCTAAGTACTTTATCTCAAATACTTATGTAATCTCCTTTTTCCTACCCTTAAAGTAACGAGGCCATGTTTCGCAACCCATCCAGTAGGTTATTTGCGTGCCTAACCATAGAACTTTCAATGGAGTTGATCGTGACATAGCCGACATCCGATATATAAGAAACCATTTTCCGTATAGTTGAACTTTAACCAACCGCTGTGGTGCATAAACGTATATCGTACGCGGTTGAATCAGAAGACTGCCATCAGTAACTTAAACACTAAAGCTAAATGACACGTTTTATGAAGTAGTGTAGCTATGAATGCCTGGCCCGAGGGCTACCTGTACACTTGCGTGCGGCCGGTATCATCCATCATTACAACAAATTTTATTCCCTCCCCCTTAAAATCGTCTTCAAATTGTTAATACCGTGGTGAACTCACTGCTGCAAATTGTTTTTTACAACAGCTGTTTGGCCGACAGGTACATTGCCATATCCTACATCATCAGAATGCAATTCAGGAGTCGAAAAAAGAATCGCTATTGTGAAGCGCATTGTAAGTAATTGCAAAATGAATTCAGATAGAATCGCATTATATTCCTATTTAGTTGATTCGGTTAAGTGAAAGATGGAGAAATAATAATAATAATAATAATAATAATAATAATAATAATAATAATAATAATAGTAATAATAATAATAATTGTATTTATGTAAATATTATACGCATTTATATACATATTTCTGTGCTTAAAGTTTTATTTCCCTTCTCCACCACTCGTCCCTATTCATCCAGTCCATGTACTCCAGCCCTCTTGTTCTCATTCCAGTTGTTATTTCTTGCATCCACGAGTTTCGAGGTTTTCCTTTCTTTTTTTCATCCATGTGGACATCATTCCAATGTTTTTCTGGATAACCTTTCTTCTTGCATTCGTCGTACATGCCCGTACCTTTTTTAATTACTTAAATATTATACAATCTACAATTGTATTTTTTTTCTCGCACGACTTTACTGTTTTTTTTTCTTCTTCAAATTTGAACATCTTGCTGCTCTCCTCATGAAATCCATTTAATCGAAATACGTTTTCCTTCTAAGTTTTGTTTAATTTCCATGCTTCAGCTAAATATATGACAGTACCTGAATTATATATTTGTAATTTATTTTTCCTGGTTATATGCACATTCAATGGGACACCATTTATATTGCTATTATTGCTCCATCTTTATTTATTCTGTTCTTAATGTCACTTTCTTGCCTATCCTCCTTATCTATTTTTACCCACAAATAGGCTACTCAAATTGTTCCATCCTTTAATATACCCACAACAACAACAACAACAATAATAATAATAATAATAATAATAATGATATTGATAACAATAATGATAATAACAATAATAATAATAATAATAATAATAATAATAATAATAATAAATCACATCCTCTAATACATCCACAATAATAACAATAATAATAACAATATTAATAATAGTACTATTATTATTAATATTATTACTATTAATACTAATAAGACCAATAACAATAATAAGTCTATCACTGCGGCCTCAGGGAAGTTGACTCTGACGCAGCGAGCCCGGATTTGATCCCCGAGGGAACAAGTATCCTGGGTGAAATTTTTCCCAACTATAAGGTATACGTAATACTGAAATTAATGTACTCAGGCTTGCTGTTCGCATGCAATGGTTAATGCTAATAAAGAGAAAATGTTTTGCATAAACCAGGATTTGAACCTAAGATCTCCTCGAGCTTTACGTGCTGGTAAGTGCGCCAGCGAATGAAACTGGATAGTTTGGGTTCAAATTCAGGTCTAGAGAGAATTTTCTCCCTTTAGTTGTACAAGATACATGTAGATACAATTTAAGACCCAATTACTAGTATCCCCGAAAGATACTTGGCCAACATATTCGCCATGTTTGGAATTGCGTCCAAGCGATAAGATGGAACGCCAGAAGGGCATTCCATGTTTTGTATTGATGCTGATATGCATATAAGGCCAGTCATGCACTATAGTAGTGAGATTTGGGGTTTCCAAAGAACGGAAATACTAAATAAGGTATATACGCATTTTCTAAAGTATATTACAGGACTTAGTAAGGCCGTTTCTAACTGTGGAATTTTATATGAATTCGGGTCATTCCAGGACGACATTAACTGTAAAATTCGTGTACTCAAATACTGGTTGCGAGTAATCCAAGGTGAACAAACAATGTTTAGAGCAATTTGCTACGACCACCAAATTAAAAACATAGATGTTAAATTTTGGGCAGACGAGGTTAGGAGAGAACTCCAAAAGATTGGGATGGGCTGGATATGGGAAAAAGGGACTGAAAATCGCAAGAACGTGTGGAGAAAAATAAGGAGGAGGTACTTAGATGTAAATTAACAAGATACCTTCGCCGAATGTACAGGAAAACGCTCACTGTGTTTACAAAGAGACCTAAAACACGTCTGGGGAAAAGAATCGTATATACTCAACCTAGGATTTAAGGAGAGATCAGGGCTTGCTTGGTTTAGGCTAGGGGCATGGAAATTTCTAAAAATTAGCGACGATCACGATATGCGAACATGTCCAATGTGCGGGAAATTTGAAGATGAGATACAATATATTAGGAAAATGGAGTGATTTAGAATATTGGAGACGTCAGTTATTACCGGAAAGATTTCTAAATTCAAATCGGGAAAGATTGGCATGCTACGAGGTATTGGTAAATCCAGAAAATTGGATAAACCTCGGTAAATTTCTGGACAAAACGCGAAAAATAAGGACAACACTCATTCATGAATAAATATATGTTATCAAAATGCAATACCATTAATTATTAACAATTATGTATAAATTAATTAGTGTATAATGCTGTTGTGTTATTATTTAATTTTAATATTAATGTGTTTTCTTTATGTAATTGTAATGTTAATGTTTTTTAGTGTATAATGCTATTGTGTTATTATTTAATTGTAATATTATTGTGTTTTCTTTATGTAATTGTAAGGTTAATGTTTTTAGTGTATAATGTTATTGTGTTATTATTTAATTGTAATATTATTATTGTGTTTTCTTTATGTAATTGTAATGTTATTGCTGTTTTTGTTTATTTTTCTTTACACTAGTACCAATTATTACTTTATTGTAACGGAATGTCAACAGCACGTACGGCTTACTGCCCGTGCGACCCATATTTGTAAATATCTTACTTTTTGTCTAATAAAGTCCTACTACTACTACTAATGTAGATATTATGCCTTGGTGTAGAGCTAAAGGACTTTAACTTCTTTGAATTCCCTTGAGGGATGAAATTTTCTCTAGAAATTTCTGCCAGTATGGGATCGTTGCGCACCCAGCATCAAGAGAAATTTGAGTTGCTGTAATGAATAGGTCTCGAGGTAGCGTGCTGCCGTGTCACGCAGCAGGCCCCGGTTCGATTCCTTGTCGGGACAAACTTCCAGGGTGAGGTTTTTTCTCGGGGTTTTTCCTCACATGCAAGACAAATGTCAGGTAGTCTTGAGGCCCAAATGGTCCACGAGGTCTCCGAATATCATCTGGCTATCATCATCATCCCACGGTGTGGTAAGCAATGGGAAGCTACCACACCTATAATCCCCTAGTAAAGCTGCAAGCATAGCATGAAAATTATATGATTACGGTGAAGGACCTGCCCTAGGTCTGAACAATATAGAATAGAAAAATTAATATGGTATTTGGTTAAGAAAACCGGCTACAGCAGCCGGGCGACCCGACATGCTGACCACATGTCACCCCTATACTGTGATTAACACGTTTGGGTGTGAGGCCACGATCCGGTTAGTGAGTAAGGGACTTCTAGGCTAGTCGTGCTAAGGAGTTTAGTTTTATACGCATAATGTACTGTATATAATAAAGTATTCCTCCCCCAATTCATCCATACGAGATTAAGAAGACACATTGGCAAATGTTGATAAATCTACCAAGACTCGCTCGTAACAATAAAACTAAATACAATAAAACTTGCTCAAAGCGGAATCGCATGGGACCAATTTCTTTCCACATTGGACAAAATTCCGCATCATAAAAAAACTAAAATGTATTAACAATCTTGGCAGCGATGGACTTGTGGTTATGCTCCTTACCTCTGGTCCCGAGGGTGGCGGGTTCAAACCCGGCCGGGGTCGATGGACTTTTTTAGGACGGAAAAAATCCAAGGAGCAAGTCCTCCGGGAGGGACTTTAATCCGTGGGTCCCGAGTCTGAAGATTTTCAGGCTCGTAAATGATCCTTAAGTCTGAATGAAAAGTCCTCTAAGCAAACTTACCAAATTTTCCCAACTTAGTACTACCTTGGTTTCCTAAATGTCAGTATGAGGCGGAACGCTGACCACGGACCACTCAAATTACATCTATACGAAAACAAGTGTACGTAAATTAGTATGGTTCAAATTCTTCCATGTAGGGGGAGAGCGCCTAAATTTCAGTTAAGGGAAACATGGGCTTACAATATACAAGAAGATTATAGTGTACCGTATATGTCTTTTTACGTACCTTGGATTAATTGTAGTTCCACTGCTGTTGAAAAGTGAAGCACAGTATGTACGAGCGACGTCGACGGCAACGCGCGAAAGAACAAAACCGTTTCGTAAGCGTTAAAAATGTCTCTTAGACGCGTATCCTGAAATGAAAATATGGTATTTCGGTTTCCGCTCACTAACTACACTTTCGTCATCATCCTTTGATTGCCCGCAAATTTCATTCTGCACTGTACTGTGTTGTCTTTTAAAACTGTACAGTCAACCTGCAGATGCCTTGAAATCGTTATTTCCTAGGGATTTAGCAACAGCGAGAGCTTGACTTTGGAGCATCGGTCTGGAAACTAGGAGATTTATCTTCAATCAATTTCACTTTTTCGTTCAATCACAATGATACATACGTTTTAGCCATATTTATTCCGTAAATTCAGAACACTACCTGTGAAAGATCGGTCTCAGAACTTAAACTGATTTAAGATTTTACAGTGCAATGGTTACTTGTAAGACAGGTATCTGCATTTAGCATAACGGGTGTGCAAGGAGACCGGAAAAAAATGTAAGGTGCAGATAGAATCTCTACTTCAGCCGACGGCAGGAATCATTCCTTATTGTTTTCTTGGCCTAACGGGAATTCAATGAAGTGGAAACTAATTTATCTCTCTTTACTTTTCAGCTTTATATTTTTTCATGAATTGTGTAGAAAGATCCTTCCTTTTCCGCGTTGGACAGATTCCGTTTTATCCAAAATAAATACGTGTAAAATTACTATTATTTCGCCGGGACCAATAAATTTGTTCACATTGGACAGATTTTCGCATTATTCCCGTTCTGGATTAAACAAGTTTTAATGTAATAAGAATTGCGAAAGTATAATTTAGTAACGCTACAACGAAAATTATTTATTTCGGCATTTACCACTTTAACAATGTCAATCCTCAACATAAAGTGAGCAGTATCTTTTGCCAACCTTGCAAGTTATCTACATAGCTGTACCCAGAATACGATTGAACGTTCCTAGTAAAGTAAAGTGTTCCCACTACAAGCCTCGGGAGGCCCTTGGGGTAGTAGGATGTTAAGGCTCCCACTTTTTTTTCTAGACAATCGGCACTTGATGTCAGCCGGGTTGTCAGCCCTGCGTGACGGCCGCCTTTACCTCAGAACAAGCATCTGGTTCTCATTTCAGTTAGAGGCTGAGTCGACCCCAGGGCCATGGTGCCACCGGAAGGTTTGGGTCAGTTTAAAAATCCTGACCCCACCGGGACTTGAACCCTCGACCTTCCGGTTTGTAGCGCACTGCCTTAACCACTACGCTACGGCGTGCCCCTTGAACGTTCCTAGACAGACTGGAAATACACAGTGACCAGTGAATACACGTTTCCTACTCTTTCGCTTAGGAGTGGGATGTGGCGATGGCAGAGGTAAGAATGGGAGGCTGTTCTGCGGATCCAATTTCCATACTACAAAGAGGCAAACCAACTCTCAACAGGGAGCACCATCGCCTGGGGTCATACGCGCAATAAATGTTTCACTTAGCACAAAATTACCCTACTTACAGCAAACGTTTCTGAATAACCTTTGAAATTTTCCACACTCTGTAAGGAGTCTCTTTACTGTCAACTACACTTTACAATACATGCAACTATTTACAAGAGCGTTTTGTATTTTTGTACGCCATTTTGATAACACTGGTCAACAAAAAAGAAACTTTTTTTTTGTCTCAGAAAGAAAAATATGTAATTCTGATAGTATTTTTTCTCCTGAATTCAAATATGATGTCGGTTTTTCTCCATCACGCAAGGTTTCCGAGAGACAGGAATTTATAATTTCAAACACTTTAATATTTTCTACTTTCGTAACTGCACAATATTCGAACATTCGGACTCACCTAGAATGTAAGAAATGACAATTTTCTGCTATATTTCGCCTGTGAAGCATCTTTGTTGATGGTCCAACAATAATCGGCCAGCATATTAGGATTCCATTTGCCTTGATATCTCTTTTCCTTAGCTGAAATCTTCTGAGTTAGCTCATTTTGTTTTACAATGGACAATAGGACGAAAAAATCGTTTATTAAAAAATAATTATTGAAATCAATTAATTGAAATTGAAATACAAAAACTGTGGGTGATGGAGAAATTCCGAATAAATATTTGAAAACACGATAAAAATGCATCAAGTACAACAATTGGTACTCATGAGAACAAATCATGTTGACCAGTGTAATTATATAAACTTTTAATGATGGTACAGAGGGAATACCGGTAGATAAAAGAGTTTGACAATTACGCATAACGATAATGATGATAATAATAATAATAATAATAATAATAATAATAATAATAATAATAATAATAATAATAATAATACAGCAATGTTATTTCAAGGTACTAAGCGCTCTCATTTCAAGTGAATCTCAAAGCGATACTTTTTAAGGTTATTGGTGTGTTTACCTCCGGGGCTCAACTTTATCAATTCTAAAGATTTTGGCACTTCTCTTTCTTCCAACTTTTATGCTACCATTAAGTTAAACTGTCTCCAAACTTTGCTCGCAGAAACTCTCCCTCTCAGATATGAAGACAAGTATCTCGAGAGGGTTCGTGCTATTGCCATCTACAGGATGAAGCTTTCGCGAAATTCAACTGGAATTTGTTAAAAAGAGCTTCAATACGTAAGTGAAAATTTCAGCTACGGCACACGAATCCCTATGTAAATTTGTAACAAAATGTACCAACATTTATTTCATTATCGGCGATGTATAATAATAATAATAATAATAATAATAACAATGTCTATATAGGACAAACTGGTAGACCTTTTATATCTCGGATAAAGGAACACATGAGAGCATATAACAGAAATTTAGAAAATTCAAACTGTGCTAACCACCTATTCCAATTTAATCATTGTTTCGATCCAAATTTTGAAATTTTACATATTTGTGATAAGGGTAAGAAGTTAGATCTTTTGGAGGCTGTAGAAATTAATAAGTTCAAAAGCAGTAAAAAACTGTTAAATTCTCAACTTGATTTGAATGAATCCCCTTTGTTAAATGTAAAATTTTAAATAAATATTGTTGTATTGTTGTTTAGATCAGTTGGAACACAATTCATAATTTGTTAACATGTCTGAAGAAGGTACAGTGTACCGAAACAGCTGTCACTGAATTATATAATAAATTTGAAAATCAAATAAAACTACGTTTTATTTTTATTTAATTAATAATAATAATAAATTACATTTCGAAATTCTGTCTTGAAGTCTATCCAAATTCCCACAATTGCATAAATCTTACAACTGGATACTTTCACTTTAACTCCAGTATGTATGTCCTTTTATTGCACTATGTTGTTGACTTCATGTTTATTAATCGACCCCCGCCCTGCCAGAACTAACCTCTGACATGCTGCTTGAAAGAGAACCCATTGTGTAAGGTACATTATTAGCAGAATGTAGGCAGTTTATGCAACTTCAAAGATGATAGTACAACTTATACTCTATATCCATCCATAGTAATTCTGCCCGAAGGCAGGTCATTCACTGCAATCATAGCATTTTCATGCTATGCTTGCAGCTTTACTAGGGAATTGTGTAGGTGTGGTAGCTTTCCGTTGCTTTCCACACCGGTGAAGGATGATGATGATAATGGTAAGGATGATAATGATAAGGATGATGGCCAAATGATTTCGGGGACCGTTTGGGCCTTAAAGTTTTCCTGACATTTGTCTTACAGGTGAGGAAAAACCCCGATAAAAACCTCACCCAGAAAAACTGCCCCGACCGGGGATCGAACCCGGGCCCGCTGCGTGACAAGGCAGCACGCTACCTCGAGACCACAGCGGTATACTCTATATATGAGCGAAATATTATTGAAACATCCTGATTATGGATATAATAAGAGTTGGATCCACTATACGAATATTAAAAATATGTTTGAATGAAAACATATATCCGAGATTCGTTCCTAACCCTATAACGCAAACCCTAACTTTGACACATTATTCTGTATAAAGGGTTTCTTGCGGACCCCAATGTAAATATATATATAATATATATGTGTGTGTGTGTGTGTGTGTGTGTGTGTGTGTGTGTGTGGTTGTGTGTGTGTGTGTGTGTGTGTGTAAAAAATAGAAAATAGTGTTTCTAATGTTGAAAATATAATTTGATTACAATGTTTAATTGACCGCTCCGTGGCGCAAGCAGTTAGACTCTCGCCGCTCACCTCTGGGATCGCAAGATCGAGTCTCGGTCACACCATATGGGTTTCCTGGTGGATGAAACTGAGCCGGGCAGTTTTTCTCTGGGTTTTCTCCCGTTTCCCCCATGCCATGATTTCAACGTTTATCTGCCCCTGTGATGGTGCGTCAGGTGGTCGGCAGGCACAATTGTCGTTCAGAGACCTCTATATAAGTGGCTTCAACTCATCTCATCCCTCGACCCGACCCTGAGTTGGACACGAGTTGATGTTATTTACAATATTTAATTCGAATCAACACATACGTAATAATTACAAACTTCTATAAGCACCAACAATTTGATAACTGCTATATTGAAGCTGATTTGAAATATAAGCAAACCAAATATATTTCTAAAAGTAGGCCTATTACACTGAGCAACAAAATAAACTTTTTTGTCTCAGAAAGAAAAATGTGATTCTGATAGTATTTTTCTCCTGAAATCAAATATGAAATCGGTTTTTCTCCATCACGCAAGGTTTCCGAGAGACAGGCATTTATAATTTCAAACACTTTAATATTTTCTACATTCGTTGCTACACAATATTCGAACATTCGGGCTCACCTAGAAAGTAAGAAATGACGATTTTCTGCTATATTTCTCCTGTGGAGCATCCCACTTGATGGTCCAACAATAATCGGCCAGGATATTAGGATTCTATTTACCTACATATCTCTTTTCCATAGCTGAAAACCATTTGAGTTAGCTCATTTGGTTATATTTTACAATGGACAAATGGACGAAAAAAGTTTATTAAAAAATAATTATTGAAATCCATTAATTGGAATTGAAATAAAAAAAACTGGTGGTAATGGAGAAATTCCGAATACATATTTGAAAACAGGATAAAAAAACTGCTTTAAGTACAACTATTGGTACTCATGAGACAAAAATCATGTTGACCAGTAACTATTAAAAAAATATTTCCCTTCCATTCCCATTAAAGCAGTCTAACCTCTCACCATATAGATACTTTTACATACCACACGCCACACAGGCCTTGCAGTGGCACGACCTGTCAGGAGAAGAATCTATAACTATGGATCATACATATACTTTTTTGACCACACGACATGGAGGGCCTCTCCGAATGAGTGATCAGCTCAATGTGAGAACCTCCTCCGAGACAATTCAGTATTAAGACGAAACACACCATTCACACACACACACACATTCATACTAAAAATGGCGAATATAATGATTATTATGATGCCCAGATCATGTTCGGGGAACTTTTGGGCCTGAAATTTCCCTGACATTTGTGTTACAGGTGAGGAAAAGTACAAAAAATCCATTAATCCAGGAAACTTGTCCCGCTCGGGGATCGAACTCGGACCCGCTATGTGACACTATCCCGAGACCACAGCTGTGGATTAATTAATTAATTAATTAATTAAATAAATATTTACGGAGGGCTTTTTTTGGTCAATATTAACCTTTTTTGTTTTTATGTTAGAATGTGGCTCGACGCTTAAAATATATTTTGTAATGTTTCAACGCTCTAGGGCTCTTGTCCCTAATTACATATTATTAGAAAGAATGCGCGCTTTGAATGTCCATTAGTTAATCCATTTTCACTGCAAGAAAACTTTGCAAGTGATTTTATCGGATTTTTTTAATTTCACTGTGTTTCTACATATTCGAAACACAGAGGATCACATATTTAAAAAAATACCTTAAAGGTTCAAAACTTTACTCTGCGTTCCAAATACTAGTGCATGTGAATAATGATCAAATGAAAAAACCTTTCAAAATATAAAAAAAAGATCAATGACATAACAAAAAATTTGATTTTTAATTATCTGTGGTAATATTTTTTCTTGATTTTCTTTCTTTTTGTTCAGTTAGAGAAGTTCTAAAGTATAATTTGTTTTTAATGTATCAATTCTACTTTTAAAGAACAACTTTCTAACTTAAAACAAAGTGGAAAATATTTTATTTTGAATTAAGCCATATTTTAAACAAAAAATAATTAAAACACGGTGATGCTTACAGGTTAAAATATGTTACTTTCAAATGCTGGGCCTTGGCAATGAAGCCATTAGCGTTCTTGCTCTCCAATATTTCTCTATGGTGGATCCAACAGGTAATACTTCACAGGTTTGTAGATATTTTTCGTTCATTTCTTCGTCTTTGTTGCATAGAGGACAATTTGGATGCGTGTAGATTCCTATTTTATATAAATGTTTGGCCAAATAATCATGTTCTGTAAGCAGTCTAAATTTTGCTACTGTAGTTTTACATGGAATTTCCGGAATAACATCTGGTTTCTTTACTAAAATATTCCTTTTTTTTTTTTTTTTTTTTTTTTTTTTTGTCTTTGGCTTTATTATATACGTCTTGGTTTTGTTTGATTTTATATTTGTTTTTAATTATTCTTTTTATGGATGTGAAAGGTAAGCTTTTAGTAGTATTCTGAATTAGATTGGAGCCTTTTTTGGCAAGAAAATCAGCAGTGTCATTTCCAGCAATTCCACAACGTGCAAGTATCCATTGCAATTGAATTCTTTTCTGTAGTTTTTGAAGTTGTTGAATCATTTTGTAGCGCTCTTTAATTTGTATTGACTTCATTTTGTGTGAATTTATTGCATATATTTGCTGCCTTAGAATCTTATTCACTGTTTAATGAAAGAACAACAAATTGTGCATGTAGCTCTAATTTGTGGAAAACAGAAATTTCACCCACAGCATTGAAATGTAAGGAAATCAAAATCACTATTTCTTAAAAAGATATATATATATTTTACGCATTCACTTCGTATGGTGTTCATGCAAACTTAGAGTATAATTACGAGGGCGGATCGGAAAGTAACGCACAATAATTGTTTTCTGCCTTGGCATTGCAGCTAGAATGTTGAAATTTCACAGAGATATAGTTTGAAGTTTTCACTACAGATGGTATTTTTTTCTCAGGTGCACCTCTTGCGAGAGAAGCTTGAACTATGCAACAAAGATGGCGCGCATGCTACAGTCGTCCAACTGTGAGGGACGGATCGGATCGGAAAGTAACGCACAATATTTTTTTTTAAAAGTTTAATAGTAATAAAAAAGGAAAAAAATCACAAATGAACTTACATCTTTTACCTACTTTTCGACATAGTCACCAACTTTCTCAACACATTTTTCCCATCGTGTTACCAGTTTCAATATGCCCTGTTCGTAGAAGTCCGTTTGGTTGGAGTGTAGCCATCTGCGCACTGCTGATGGCCTGCTTTGTTTCGGGCGTGTAGTGGTACGCCCACGACTCATCACCTGTGACGATTCCTTCCAGAAAGTCATGTCCTTGTGCGGTGTACCGCGTTAAGTGGTCCAAGCTTGCCATCATTCGCTGGCCCTTGTGGTCGTCTGTCAGGTTCTTAGGCACCCAGCGAGCACTAACTTTACGGAAAACATTGCTACGGTCCATACAATCATCCCCATACACGCCACGCATGTCCCTGTGAATTTCACTGGGTTTATGCCCTTTGGCCCACAAAAATCGAACAACACTTCTCTGTTCCTCACAGGTGGACGACTGTAGCATGCGCGCCATCTTTGTTGCATAGTTCAAGCTTCCCTCGCAAGAGGTGAACCTGAGAAAAAAATACCATCTGTAGTGAAAACTTCAAACTATATATCTGTGAAATTTCAACATTCTAGCTACAATACGAAGGCAGAAAAAAATTATTGTGCGTTAGTTTCCGATCCGCCCTCGTATATATAGGTATATATATTAAATTAATATCAATACAGATAATTAGTGAAATTTACTTACATAATGGGTAAACTACACGTAGGAATGACACCTGAAAGATTAACTTCAGAAACAATAAATAGAATATTTTGTATTGGGGTTCTCACGCGCATCGCAGAGTTACAGGCAGGAAACTCAGCTAATAGATTACAATACCCCCCCCCCCACACACACACACACCACACACATATATATGCACATATATACATACATGTATACTCGTTGGTGTCACAGTTTTAATGTTGACTAATCAATGCTAAGAGGTTAGTTCCTACACCTGGAGTTATTGTAAGGGATTTTTTAATTGACTTATTACGCATCTCTATAAAACGGAATCGATGTCTTCTAACATTCCTTTCTGAAAAAAAGCTTCGTCATTCTATTTTCCTCATCTGAAAAACTGAAGCAACATAGAAGAACACAAAACCCGCGAGCCTGGAATCAAGAAGATGATGCTAAATGCCTAAATCACCAAACGCGACGACATTAAACGTGCTTTAAACCGTGAAATGTAAGCTGACGTAATTATGGCATTTATTTAGCTGATAATGGGCGTGAATGCACTCACACATTACACTCATACATAAGGACACACACCCACAGGTCAATGCGCATGCGGATACAAAGACGCACAAGCTCAAAACATTTGCACATAAATAATAATAATAATAATAATAATAATAATAATAATAATAATAATAATAATAATTGCAATAATAACAATAATAATAATAATAATAATAATAATAATAATAATAATAATAATAATAATAATTACAGTAAAGTAAAAGTGATCTCACAACAGGCCCGGAGGCCCTTGGGGTAGTAGGAGGTTAATGCTCCCACCTTTTCTAGACAATCGGCACTTTATGTCAGTCGGGTTGTCAGCCCTGCGTGACGACCGCCTTTACCCCCAGAACATACGTCTGGTACTCATTTCAGTTAGAGGCTGAGTCGGCCGGGGGGGTCCGGTTGCTCACGGCTGAACCTACGCAAGACTTGTGTCTGCACTCCAAGCATAAATTAATAACAACAATAATTACAATAATAATAATTATAAAAACAATAATAATGTTATATTTTATTGAATAGTTAAGGTCATTAAGGCCATTTCTTCCAAATCAACCAGCACAAATATATAGGAACAGATTTAATATATATATATATATTATATATATATATATATATATATATATATATACACTCACAATATTAAAATAAATTTTTAAAAATATTAATGATTGCAATGTAGATTAATGTAGGATATATACATTGTATACGCTAAATATAAAAATTATATATAAAAATGTTTACGAGTATCTGTCTGTCCTTTATGGACTCAAAAACTAATTGACAGATTTGAACGGGGGTTTCACCATCACTTAGAGAATTTTTCTGGGACAATTAACGTACTATAGGACCGGAGCTAAAAGAAAAGTGCATCGGTGAACTAGAAAAGTAGCTTTTTGGACGCTTAAATAGTTAACACATCCTAAACCATTACAAATAAAAATTAATGGACACAGAATTGAATATATAAAAAAATTCAGCAAAAAATTCCGCGAGAGCATAAGTCTATCTTTTACGGATGACTCGCAATAACCATCCTTGTTTTTCAGCTCACTGATTCGAAGAAGATAGAGATAAGTAGATTCCAGAGCAACGCCGTGTAATCAACACAGGGTATCTGAAATATTTACGATATTATTTTATAATTACTTTTCTTTTACTTATTCAAATAAACATAATTTAGTGATGAGATGTCTTACGTTGCGGTATATTAAACAATAGGTTGAGGTGTGATCGTGTGTTTAAATTGTGGTTGGATTACACTGGTCAACAATATATTTGACTTGAGTACCAATAGTTGTACTTACTGTAGTTTTTTTATCGTGTTTTCAAATATGTATTCGGAATTTTTCCATCACCCTCAGTTTTTTTTTAATTTCAACTTAAATTAATTGATTTAATTAATTATTTTTTAAATAAACATTTTTTCGTCCATTTGTACATTGTAAAATAAGACGGCGAACACTTTCATCACAAGATTTCAGCTATGGAAAAGAGGTATCAAGGCAAATGGAATCCTAATATGCTGGCCGATTATTGTTGGACCATCAAGAGGGATGCTCCACAGGCGAAATACAGCAAAAAATCGTCATTTCTTACTTTCTAGGTGAGTCCGAATGTTCGAATATTGTGTAGTTTCGAATGTAGAAAATATTAAAGTATTTGAAATTATAAATCCCTGTCTCTCGGAAATCTTGCGTGATGGAAAAAAAAACCGATATCATATTTGAATTCAGGAGAAAAAAAATACTATCAGAATTACATATTTTCCTTTCTCAGACAAAAAAAAAAAGTTTCGTTTTTGTTGCTCAGTATTAAAGAAATAAGGGGCTGCCGGACGGTATGCCTTTTTTGGCAGGATTTTATTCTAGGGATTTGATTTTGGAAACAGTTTCATTAAGATATTTAAATATTTTTGGTTTTTTTCTTTTTTTATTTTTCTACAGGTTTAACTGTATGTTATTCACTTCGTTTATTTTTGGCATCTTTTAAAAGAAATCTAAATTTATATTTGCTCTAACCTCGACTTCATTATTACCCAGTGTAAGGTATATATATATTAATTGGTGTTTCTCGTATAATTTATTAGGTCTATATTTTATTATTATTATTATTATTATTATTTTTATTATTATTATTATTATTATCGTAAGTATATTTTTATCCTATAAAATGTTGTTTGTTACATAAAATTTACATTGCTAATTTAATGTATCATTAACTGTTTATAATTAGTATAGTGTACATCTATATTTGTCGAAATATTTATTTGTATTTGTGCTGGTTGAGTGGAAGAGAAGGCCTTATGGCCTTAACTCTGCCAGAATAAATAAAGCATTATCATTTTTATTATTATTATTATTATTATTATTATTATTATTATTATTATTATTATTATAGATACTGGAAAAGATGGGCAAAATAGACTGGAGACGAAGTACATTGTATCTTAAATAAGATAACTAGAAAATTAAATTTTCTCTTGTTTTGGAGACGGGACCATGACAATTCCTGGAAATGTGAACATATTAATAAATACAAGTAAACTCTAAATGTAAGCTTGCAAATAAACAAACGAACACACACACACACACACACACACACACACACACACACACACACACATAAAACTAGGACACATTGACTTTTTTTTAATACAGTCTTTTTTAGCTGTTATGCCTTGTTAAGCTTACATTTAGTTGTTAAACTTTCCTCACAGTCTGTTACGGTATGAGAACGGTGATGGCATTATATAAAAATGTCCCTGTGCCATACAACTTAAACAGGATAGTGGGAAATAGCTCTTACGGGGGAATTAAGCAACTCTAGACACATGTCCACATAATATTTTCATCCTCTGGATAATTCTTCAAAGCATACTCTCACCTTGTTTCCTTGTTGATACATTTTGTGTACAGGACGTTCTAAAAAATATATTCCTACATTTATAAAGAAATAAGTATTCGACAAATGCTGGAAAAAATTCTATAACCATAGTTGATAAACACAATATCTTGTAACAAGGGAACTGTCGAGCACTGCATGACGAAACCTATCGTGAAATGTCTGCCAGAGTAGCGTTGTGATGAATCAAGCCCTTGTCCAAAATTACCTGCCGTTTTTAACTGCTAGGCACTGAAATCGAAGCCAGAATCCAGCAATGACTGCCCAACGTACGGATCAGGTGGACTACTTGATTGAATAAAAGCGGAGTGGAGTGAGGCGGGACGCAGCACGGAGAGGGCAGGTAGTGAGGCTTATCAAATCCACCGATTCCAGAGTAGTATTACTTACCTAGAGTTCAAATGAGAGATCTGGCGTTGGATGTTAGTGACTTGCAGTTAAAAACGGAAGATAATTTTTGTACATGATTTTGGAAGAAATATGAAGATAGGTTTCGGCATGCAATGGTTCGCAGTTCCCCTGTAAGTTACGATATTATTTTCTAAGAGTAGCATTTCTTCTACTCCGAGCACTTTAGCAAGATAATTATCGATTAAACATACGTAGACATTTCTTATTAGTAGAGCGCGGAATTTTATGAAATTTCATGTTTTAAACTATAAGTCGGAGAGCATTGCGACAAAGTATCTTCACGTTTTATGAAGTGTAGAATTGAATGGGACCAAAAAAAAAATTCATATTTCATAATATTTTGACAAAAAGTTCATATTTTAGCAAATATTTCATATTGCTTCATATTTTCAACATTTAAAAAAATATATATATTTTTTTCCAATAACACTTCTAGGAATTTGTGTTAAAATATTTTTTGAAGTGACTGTACCTCTGTAAGTTTTTTGACATTGTAAACGTAGACAAGTGGAAATTCTCCAGAATTCCCTTTCTGGACAAAACAAATACCGTTAACTGGCAATAACAGCAAGATGAGTCAAGAGATGGATGGGGTTTATCCGTATAACTTGGCCCGCTGGAACGAGAACATGACGAACTGATGACAGATTGATAAGTTTAAGGACAATAGTAGATTAGTGACCACCCACTCTTACCTAGGCATTTCTTCACTTTGCTTGTGTGCAGACATACTTCTTGTTGTTTACTAGTGAAAAACAAGATGCCAAAACTGGAGTTCGTGATTGGATTTCAGCATTTAAATGCTACACCACGGATGGTAAAAAGAGTGTTTTGCACTTACTGTAGTAAAGAGGTATGTTCATTTATATTTGAAATATATTTAAAATAACTAAATAATATTCTTTCTTAGCCTACATTTTATAAATTGCAATCTCTTGTGTCAAAATTAAATTGTTCCTATAACTCGATTTTTATAGGTATCAGCAAATACCAAAAATAAAAAACCACAAACTCAATTATAATAAATTTAATGTTATTGTTATATGTACAATACGACGCCGTAGCGTAGTGGTTTAAGGCACTGCACTACAAGTCGGAAGGTCGAGGGTTCAAGTCCCGGTGGGGTCAGGATTTTTAAACTGACCAAAACCTTCTGGCGTCACTATGGCCCTGGGGTCGACTCAGCCTCTAACTGAAACGAGTACCAGACGCTTGTTCTGGGGTAAAGGCGGCCGTCACGCAGGGCTGACAACCCGGCTGACATCAAGTGCCGATTGTCAAGAGAAAGTGGGAGCCTTAACCTCCTACTACCCCAAGGGCCTCCTGAGGCCTGTAGTGGGATCACTTTTAACATATATTGAAGCTCAGTATATTATTCAATGTAAATAGCTACCATACCAAACTGTACATAGTCTCAATTTGTCAGTCCTATAATTTCATGGAAAGTTTTCTGTTTTGGTTATGTATTGTTTCTTGGATTCATAATTAAATATAATTGAATAAATAATTAATTCTTTTTTATATACGTATATCATAACAAACAACTAATTTAAGGTTATTGCTACATATACAATTACTGGAAGATAAATTATATTTGAAATGTTAAATTAATAATAAAAACAATTACTGGAATTTGATATCCTTATGCAATGAGAATAGTAATCATGCCAAATTGTACCTAATCTAAATTTTTAGTTCTATATTTCATGCATGTCTGTTTGTTTGTTTTGGTTGCTATGTTTTGTTCCTTGGATTTTGAAATTCATAATTAAATATCAATTAATAAATTAGTGGATTGTTGGATTGTGTTTTATATATATATATATTCCAGTAGACATTATCTATTTATTAACAATGTTTCAAATCGTAAGCATGATCTTTCTACGGGCATGGAATTAATGAAAAGCTAATTAAAATAAGAAATATAGTGAATTTTTGAACCACAAATAAGGTCTACTTGTCTCATTTACATGCTGTTGGATCCTATATATTATACCGAATATATGTATATGAAAATATATGTAATAACGTTAATAAATAATAGCTTCATAATATTTTCGTGTTACAATTTTCATATTTTCTTATTTTGATTTCATATTTTGGTAAAATTTTCTTCATATAAATCCTCGCTCTACTTATTAGTTTACAAATTCAGGAATAGGATAGTAGGGTCTAGGTACTACAGCTAGCGGGAAAACATAAGGGCAGACTTAAAACGCACAGTCCGCCAAAACATGAAAAGTGGTGCACGCGAAATGGATTTATTATTTTTACTTAAAGTATGTGTCCGCCGTATTGGTCCAGTGGTAATATTCCTAACCTCTACTACCGAAGTTCGCGGATTCAAACCTAGCCGGGTCGATTGTTTTTTAGAATGGAAAAATCCAAGGGACAATTCCTCCGAGAGGGAGGGTGGCAACGAAACTACTTTTCCTAGCATGAGATGAGGTGAAGGAATGAGAAATGAAATTACATGTAGGGATGGAAAAGGAAAATGAAGAGTGTCGGTGGGGTGAAATTCAGGATACGGGAGAACCCCGAGAAGAATCCGAATAATCCCGGTATGGCCCCCTAACCAATACTACTCTGGAACACCCTGAATTCGAACCTGATTGGGGCAGCCGCGTACGCTAGTCACGCGAATACCGAAACTTTAAACAATATTAAGTTTAGAGATACAGTTTTTAGGAACGTCTTATTTATTTTTATGCGTGTTGAAACAGAAGGATATACAGAAACTTAGATCTGCTGAAATGAGATATCTTCGGAGGACTGCAGGATACACACTACTAGATCACAAAAAAAATGAAGACATCTTACAAGAATTACACATGGAATCTTTAGAAAACAAAATTTCTGATTATAAGTCAAGATGGATACAACATGTTAATCGAATGGAAGATCACAGAATACCCAAACAAATGTTAAGATATCAACCTGCAGGAAGAGGAAAACCAGGACGTCCACTCAAAAGACTTTTGGATGGTGTTTCTCGAGGCCGAAACAGGTCAACAAATGGCCTAAATTCGTGAATGTACTATGATGATGATGATGATGATGTTGTATACATCCTCCTCTGCAAATATTGGAAATATTTCTCGGAGCACTCTGCATAAACAAACATATGAAACAGTGGTCGCAAGTCAGTCGAATTCGATTTAGTCACAACCACCCTCCTTTCCTTGCCACACCTGACATATCGTATCACCATGAAATAAGTATTATCAAATAAAATACTAAGCTTTTTATAATTGGATATTTAGGAATTCCCAAAAAAAAAAATTCTTTAAGTTCTGACAAGGATAACAATATAAAATAAGACGTTTTACCCTAACACAGCCCATAGTCCTTCAAATCAGATTGAATTTTCGCCATAAAATTATATAGTACGTATATTGATAATCGTGTAATTCGGATAACTTATAGAATGTCTCATAGGTAATGCCTTTTTTTTAAACAAAATTTTATTTCGAATGTTTTCTGACAAGAAATTAAACTACTCTTCAAAGTGGAGACCAGCCTCCAACGAGGTTTATTATCCCGCGACGGTACCAGTCTCTGATTTCTGATGCCAGCCTTAAGAAAGTGTTCTCCATTCACCTGTCTGTTCATCTCTCTTTAGTACAAAAATTGCCTAAGATTTTTTTTTAAATACCCGCAATCTTTTCTCCTCCCTTAAACCAAGAGTCCATATTTAGCACCCATTTCCACAGCTTCAATGTTTTCCACGTTTTCGAAATTTCACGCACGAAACTGGGCATGGATCGAAACAGATGGCAATTTGAAGTTGCTTAATCAGAGCTATATGTCGGGTCTTGATAGTAGTTCGATTCCTCAAAATCCATGCATTTTTCTTACGATTGTTAGAGCTCTATGGGGTCCGATCGGGTTGCTATCCTAATCCCATAAAATTTGAGAACTTATGTTGATAATATTCCATTTCATCCATATTTATCTATTAAAAATACTGTTACGCGTCATAAAGCGACGTTTAAATTACGTGGGCAAGCCGGGAACATTGGTCTCAAATTGGTTGGAATGGTTTTGCGAGTTGCCAATCGCAAGTGAAAAGACCCGCGTCAAACTCCGATATTTCTGGGCTGACAGTCCAGTTAGTTTTACCAACATCTCCCATCCCTTTCGGGAAAGATCCGTGACCAGAGGCTTCTACGGTTCGAAATATCTCGAAACTAAGCCTGGAAAGTTCCTCGCGCCTATAAAAGGAGCGAAGGCGAGACACCAGACCAGTCTTGGTTTGACGGCAATAGTAGTTTCTTGGGTTCTTTACGAGAAATCGTGGTGAACAGATTCATCAGTGACTGTGAAAAATAATTGTGTCTGAGATACATGTTGAAAGACGATTGATTGTAAGTAAAAATTGTGATTGAAAGTTTACTGAAAATTTGTGAAAGGGAATAAGGTGTAAATGAAATTTTAAACAACAGTGTGTTCATTTTCGCCAAAATACCGTAAAGGAAAATCCTGCCATCCTTGTGACAATACCTTTGGATTTCTTATTCTAATAATTATTTTAACAATGTATGTAAAGGTAAAGTGATCCCACTATAGGCCTCAGGAGGCCCTTAGGGTAGTAGGAGGTTAACGCTCCCACTTTCTTTGGACAATCAGCACTTGATGTCAGCCGGGATGTCAGCCTTGCGTGACGGCCGCCTTTACTCCATAACAAGTATCCGGTACTCATTTCCGTTAGAGGCTGAGACGACCCCAGCGCCATAGTGCCGCCAGATGGTTTGGGTCAGTTTAAAATTTCTGACCCCACCGGGACTCGAACCCTCGACCTTCCGGCTTGTAGCGCAGTGTTTAACAATATAAACACTAAAGGACCTTATACGAGTATGAGCTTATAAAATTTATAGTGGATCCACAGACTTACACTGTAGTTCCGGCTGTTGATACTGAAGATTCGCATCGACTGTACGCCCGTTTTGAACAAACGCCTAGTGAATTACACATTCAAAATTCTATAAGACAGAACAACGTAACATTAAGAACCGACATTACTTATGATACAAACTACTATATTGGATGTGCAAAGTATAAGCATCGCTTGGTGTTAGGGCATTACTGCAGTGCAAAGAACTTATGATACTGCAACAGCATGTAACCTCTCCCTTGTAATTGTGGTTCTGTGATTTAGCAGAACCCAACTTGACGTAGGTGTGTGTGCTTGGGACTGGGTACAAATCTTAAATCTGGCGGGGCGCGGACCACATTGTTTCACTTGCAATTAAATATATTACATACTGCTATATGTCTGCATTATTTAATACTGGGGGAATTCAACTCGTGTTGCTGACTCAATAAATTCGGGCCGCGTTCCTTTCTTATTCAATTTTCTTTCTCCGCCCTCGGCTATTTTACATTAAAGCGAACGAAGCCACATACTTCTACTTAAACACATCATCAGACGCTCACATAACGAAACAAAAATCCAATAATATAGCTAAGGGAACCTCAATTTCGCCTTACATTCATTATTATTATTATAAGCGCCAACACGTACATTCTATTCAGTAACACTAAGAATTAGGGACTGGAAGTAAACATCAATAAAATTAAATACACAGTCCCTTGCATAGAAATGCATTATATAATGGAAATGGGCAGTTAATGAAAAAAAGTGGCTGAGTTAAGGGGGCTGATGGGTGAAATTTCTATTTTTTACATTTTTTGAGCTAGAGACTTGATTTTTGTACAAACATTCACTGAATGTTACATAATGATGTATTTAAGTTTCATTCTTGTGAGACATTTATTTTATGAGTTATTAAATAATATATTTTAAAAGATTTGCTTATATTATAATTAAATGGGATGCACAACTTTTTAGTAAAATTATCTGATTTTTTCTTACAAGACCCCTAAAATATTTAGAAAAACATCATGCATTAGAATTCTTATAATGTGAATACAAAGGGAGAAAATAATATGTACCTCAAGCGTGGAATTAAAAAAAAATAATTGCATACATTTTATTTTTTACTTCTTAAAACACTACTTCAATCATGAAACCCATGCACTACTTTGTTACCTATTGTCTTTAGGACATGCAGTAAAAATTTGAACCTTCTAGGACAACATTTCTGAATTCCATTCAATTTGGAATGTACAAAAATGCAGTGAAAATAAAACTGTGGAAAAACAATTTTAAAGAGGCGCATGCAGGTAGTATTTAACTGGCGCAGCCTTTTAACTCTGACGTAATTTAGGGCACTTAGAAGTACCATAGGCCTCTGAAACTTTGCCAACATATACATTAGAGAACAGGCTATTTTTTAGTACAAAAATGCATATTTTGATCTCAAATGGTCAATTTTTCAACCATCACCCCCCTTAAAATACTTAGGAACTATAAATGCAAACAAGAATGAGGTGCAGAAAGAAATTAAACCTGGACTGAATTCTGAAAGCGCATGTTATTACACATTACAGAGACCGTTTTCAGCCAATTTAAAAAAATAAATAAAAGTTAAACTGAAAGCATATAAAACTGTATTCTCTCAGTTATATTAAATGGATGTGAAACATTGATTCTTACTTTAAGGTAGGAGTAAATATTATGAGTATTGGAGGAAAAAGTTCTTAAGAAATTTTCTCGACAAATGAGAGACGAATAGACAGGTGAATGGAGAAAACTAAAAACAAGGAGCTACTTTATCATAATGGGATATTGGAGTAATTAAAAGAGTTATGTCCCGTGGACTGCGAATGGCAGGGCATATGGCACGAATGGGGAATGAAGGAGGGGGATGTGAACCCCTTGTAAGAAAATCAGAGGGAAAGCGCCCAGTAGGTAGACCAAGAATGAAGTGGGAGAATAACATTAACAATTATTTGTAGGAGGTACATTATACAGACGGTGGATCAGTGGCGGAATTGGTAAGACGCTCGCCTCTCACCGCTGCGCTGGTGTGTCTCTGTCACTGCACGTGGTTTTCATATTGGACAAAGCGGAACTTGGGTTCCTTTTCTCGGGGTTTCACCCGTTTTCCTCTGCCACAAATTTCATTTCACCACTTATCCACACTCATATTATACTTTTTACTTCGTTCACCCTTTCATGTGACGTTGCGTCAATTGCGATTGGTCGGGAACATTGTCGTTCACATACCCTCTACAAATATAGGGACTTCGTCTCATTCCTAGAACCGTCCCTGACTCGAACACGAGTTCAGGATATTATATATTTATAATGATTTACATTATGCAGGGGAAGATTGGATAACGATATCTCAGGATAGCTTATATCCATGTGGGTTCAATAGTTCCAGTGAGTTAGATAATGCAGTGGATTCTGATAATAACATTTAAGGACCATATTCTACATTAGTGAACGTGATGATTTTGAGAGCCTAATCAACAAAGACATTAGCGATCTATCTAACTCACTCACTGACACCAACGAACCCAGAGGTTCATGGCGACGCGGACTTACGCTCTCCATAATTTCCTATCCTCTGAGCTACTATGTTCCTGTCATCCCCTGTATAATACAGTTTACTCAAATAATGATTATTCTCCCACCTCATTCTAGGCCTATCTACTGGACATCACCCATTTATTCTTCCATCAAGAAGTTTCCGCGCCCCTCTTTCATTTCGCATTCGTCCTACGGGCCTTGTCCAACACAGTGAACAAGACAACTTTTCTTATTACATCTGGTTTCCCATAAAGAAAAAGAAGCTCACTGTTGTGTTGTATTCTCCATTCACCTGACTGCACGTCTCTCTTTGGACTAAAATTTATTCTAAGAACTTTATTCTCACATGCTGGTATTCATTTCTCTTCCTTTAAAGTTAGAGTACATGCATTAGCGCCCTTTGATCAGTATAAACTAATTTACACGATTAAAATATTATACTTTTTCTTCTCCATCGCAGATTAACCTGTTACCATATAGATACATTTACGTACCAAAACTTTGTAATGTCTTCGTCATCATGCGCGAGAGCTCTGTTGATTCGCTATAATGGAGCACATGGCGGCTTGAATCGGGCTTAGCATTTTATTTTATTACACAAGAGTCGTGTTGAAACAGTAATAGTTATCTATGACTAAAAGAAAACAATCTTCTATCATTTATGCTATTTACTGAAAGCTTAAAATAACTTTCTCGAGCGAGAGAGTGGGGCGTCGTGATGTGAGACAAATCTGTAATGGGGACATAAAGCAAATAAACTCTCCATGGAAGGGGTGTCACTAAAACCATAATAAAAGTAACACATCGACAGCAGCTAAAGAGAGTGATACAGCCGTGGTTAAATCGAAATCCAAACCTTTTTTATTGTTATTACCATTACATACTACTAAAAAAATAGAGGAACACATGTTTAAACCAAAACACGAGAATGAATATTCAAACAATTTAATGTTTGATCTTTTATAATTATAAATTGAAGATTTATGTTAAATTAGAATAGACATTCAAACAATATTTTCTTGTACAGTAGGCCCATTAGCAATGCGAACAAGTTATCATTTGTAAAAGAAAACATAGTGGAAATTTGAGACTTACAATTTTTTGAATTAATGTTTCTATGGTTATTTCAACACTCAGTACTTGGTGTGTCCTCCGTGAGCCTGAATGACTGCATTACACCTACGAAGCATGCTTCACAGAAGCCTTCTTAGAGGAACTTGTGAGATTCTCTCCCATTTCTCAGTGAGTGCATGTGAAAGTTCTTCAATGTTCTGAGGTACAGCAGAACGCTTACGAACAAGTTTTTCCAACTTATCCCACATATGCTCGATCAGATTAAAGTCGGGACTGCATGCAGGCCAGTCCATCACCCGAATTGGACATTCTTGCAGGACATCTCTGGTAGCCTGTGCTGTATGACATCTAGCATTATCTTGCATTAGAAGAAAATTAGGGTCCATACCATAAGCAAAGAGTACAACATGTTGGAAGATAATGTCATTAATGTAAATATCAGCATTCATATGCTGTGGGACAACGACAACCTCTGTCCGAGACTCAATAGTAATCTCAGCCCAAACCATAACCGAACCACCTCCAAATCTGTCACCTTCAATAATTGTGGCTGGATCAAAACGTTCACCAGGACGTCTCCATACACGTGTACAACCATCAGAGCCTGTTAGACGAAATCTTGATTCGTCCGTGAATAAAACACCCTTCCATTGGGGGAGCTGCCAGTTGACATGATTCTGAGCAAATCGCATACCGGCTCCATTGTGCTGACATGTTAAACGAGGTGCTTTAAAGGGGATTCTAGACCTCAACTTGCATTTCTCAGTCTATTTCTTACAGACTGATCAGAAATTACCGTCCCAGTTGCTGTGCATAAATGATTTTGTAGATCTCTGGCTGTAGATTTTCTTCTGCGCAAAGCTGATAAGACAAGAAATCTATCCTGTATGTCTGTAGTCTTCTTCTTACGACCTTACCTGGGTCTCCTCTTGTATCCATGTGTCTCTCTATATCGCCTCCACAGCCTATGGATGACGGAAGGGCTGACATCAAGAATCCTAGAGACATGGCGAATGGAACGACCATCTTCAATCAGTGCAACTGCTCGTGCAACTGATGTTTCATTCAGATGTCTCATTGCTCTGTATTAGCTTCAGAGAACACAAAAATAACAATTCCTTACCACAGATTATTCCTCAAACCTGTTTTTAAAAAGAATAAATCAATACGAACTCACTTTGGTTTCAGCAACTCTTGGAATTTCACTAACATATTCAGAGAAAAATTAATAAAACCCGGAAGATCTTCAATCTGATTTTAAACAATACTTGAACTCAAAACATCTGACTCTCAAAAATAAATTGTTACAATATTAATTTTGGTGGCTTTGGTTTAAACATGTGTTCATCTAATTTTTTTGAGTAGTGTATTATTATTATTATTATTATTATTATTATTATTATTATTATTATTATTATTATTACTATTATTATTATTATTGTCCCAAGCAACGTTGACGTTATACAAAGTAGAATTTCTTTAAATTTGAGCAACATTAGTTTTAAATAATTATCCAAGCAAGTATTACGTAGACCATGTGGTCTTTTACGATCTCAAAGAGGAATTTTCCATCTTGCGCTTTTTTGGACGTCCCAGTGATCTTTAGCTTTGGGTGTAGTAACGAAGCATAGCTTTTGGAATTCAGTTGTTCTGATAGTTTTGTATATGACACCCAACTCTTCTATAATTTCCTCATTTCTTTCAAGGTCCCACTTTGTATAACTTGCTGTACGGAGTCTAATCGTATCTCATTTGCTGTTATTCGGAAGTAAAATCTTAAAATATATTTCTGGCAGATACCGTCGTCCTTAACCGTTTTAAAATTTAAAAAAAAATTAAACGCTGTTGGCCTTCCGGAAGCGGAATTCCATCATCAGGAGAAGTACTTGCTACTAACTAGTGTTGTTGTTATGTGACGCTTTTGATTAGCGAGAGCAACTTACTATTGTTTTGCGAGTTCATATAGATGGTTGTAGGGAGTTGTGTGTGTTCTCATTTAAAATTAAATTGTTGTTTACTTCCTCTATAAATTTTAAGTCCTTCTAGTGTGTTTATTTCGCTGGATTTCTTTCTTTATGAATTATCGCAAGACTTTTTTCTATTGTATCTATGTGGTGGCCGGCGGTGATGACGTGTTTAGTCTAGCGTAAATTAAATCTGTAAAGTATTCTTTGTATCTTACGTCTAAACTTCTATTGGCTCTGCCAATACAATCTTTACACGTTAATTTGTAAACTCCTTTGTTGTTAAATGTACTGATTCCTTCTATGCCGTTACTTGTTACGTCTATTTATGTTTATATCTTAGTTTTTTTGAGGGCTCTAGTTAATTCCATTGTTTCATTTCTTGTATATGTTTCATTTCCAGGTCTTGTTATTGTGCCGATTATATTTCGAGTTTCGTTATGTTATGTATGTATTTTTTCATTTTTGTTCTTTTATGATTTTATCTCTATTTTTTTTATTAAAGACGTTATTTTTAATGTTAAATTTAACATTTCTCCCAGAGGCACACAAATGGAAGCCAGAACCCAGTAATGGCAAACCAATGTGTGTAACAAATGAACGTCCCTGTTTGAGTAGAGCGGAGTGGAGTGAGGCGGGAAGCGGCGCGAGCGGCAGTTTGTGAGGGTTACCGAATCCACCAATTAAGGATTGGTATTATTCTCTGTAGCTTGAACAAGATATATGGCGTTGGATTTTAGTATCTTACAACTAAAAGCAGCATGTATTTTTATGAACACGGTCTTGGTACATCAGGACGCTTCTCTGATAGAAATTTCAAGGTATGTTTCGGCACGCAATGGTTGAGAGTTCCCTTGTATAGATTATCCATAGATGATATCATTGGTCAATAAAATATAATTCCAGAATTTATTTACAATAATATTTTGTTCTCCAGTTAATATTTTAATGAGATGTACAAAGAGATATAACATAGGCTCAATTCTGGAAATGCATGCTATTTTGCATTACAGGGGCTCTTGTCGTCCCAACTCCATTCAAAAAACGCTAAACTAAAAATATATAAAACAGTTATTCTTCCAGTTATATTATATGGATGCAAAACATGGACTCCTAATTTAAGGGAGGAAAGAAGATTACGAGTATTAGAGAATAATAATAATAATAATAATAATAATAATAATAATTTATTTTAGCAGGCAGAGTTACGGCCATAAGGCCTTCTCTTCCACTCAACCAGCGAATAGTAAAATTATACAAAAATTACGTACATATTACAATTTTAAGATATTAAAATACAGACTAAACAAAATACAATGATGATGGATCTAATACTAGCTAATGCTAACAAAAACAAAGAATGTAATAAAATTAAAATTATATAAAATAAAGTAAGTAGCTTCCTACATGATTATTAATAGAATGCTCTATATAGTTGTTATGTAGTTAATGTTTTCATTGTGTCGAACTTAAGATATCAGTTAATTTGGATTTAAATAATGATAGAATAAAGTTCATAGTAAAATTTTTCGGCCAAAAAGAGATGAACAGACAGGTGAATAGAGAAAACTACATAATAGTGAGCTACATGGTACATATAGTTAGCCAGATATAATAAAGACAGTTAAGTCTCGTAGACAACGATGGGCAGAACATGTAGCACCAATGAGAAATGAAAGAGGTGCGTGGGAGCTTCTTGTAGGAAAACCAGAGATTAAACACCCAGTTGCTAGACCAAGAATGAGATGGGAGAATAACATTATCCATGATTTGAGGGAAGTAGATTACAGAGGGGATGATTAGAAAACATTAGCTCAGGATAGGGATGTAAGCAGAGCTTTATGTCCTCGCGGCCATGAACCTACGGGTTCAATAGATTTAGGTAGTTACGCTATTTCAATTTGGTATTCCCATGAAACACCACATAATTTCGAAATAATTAACTAAATAAAAACCTAAGTAGAGCAAAACAAAAATAAGTTTGTATCGCAAAAATAAAAAAATAAAAAAGACCTCATCCAAATATAAAATATATGTTTTTGTGTTTAAGAGTTCAGTTGTGTTTGAATAAAAATAGACAAAAATGTGCAACTATATATATATATATGTGTATGTATATATATATATATATATATATATATATATATATATATATATATATATAAGTAAAATAAATCATTTCAATGAACATCAAATTTCCTGCCATGGCATAGAAAAAAATCGAGCAATTTCGCTCATTGTTCTAATATTGGTATGCATTGCATTAACACCAAATTTCCCAACGATTAGCCGTTTATCTGCGCTAAGCGTTGTGTACGAACACGTCTCAAATTTGCATAGTTAGGAAAATAATAAATGAGCACTTCCAAATCCAGAACGCCGTTTCATATTATGGCAAACCGATTTGAAATTATGTTAATTGAATTTACAACTGATTCGTCATCAGCAATGTGGTTTATACGATCCAACAAGTGACTATCTGCATTACTGTCACATTACACGTGATTCCCACAATATCATTATTACACTAAATATTCATAATCATAACAATCAACATACATTTTATACTAAATTACAAAAAGAACATGCTAGCATATCTAAGTGAGATATGTGCTATAGCTAATAAAAAATACATATTATACTAAATATATGACCACAAACAGAAGAATATTATGGTATAATGGAAATGTACAGTTAATCATAAATGAGGGAAATTTTGTAGAAGTGGCTGAATTCAAATATCTAGGAACAATATCTACAAATACGAATGAGATGAACAAATAAATTAGATATAGACTCAATCCTGGAAATGCATGCTATTACACATTGCATGGACTCTTGTCCCAACTTCTCTAAAAAAAAGTTAAACTGAAGATATATAAAACCGTTATTCTCCCATTTGTATTATAATAATAAAGGAGAAATCCACACAAACCGTGCAGATATCACTAAATGGATGCGAAACATAACCATTAACTCATGCCCCAAATGGAAGTCAATGACCAATCACATTTCAATTAATTTTTATTTACAACCAATCACAGTCGTTTTTCACCTCGAT
Organism: Diploptera punctata; assembly: GCA_030220185.1. NCBI lineage: Eukaryota > Metazoa > Arthropoda > Insecta > Blattodea > Blaberidae > Diploptera > Diploptera punctata. The sequence goes on from JASPKZ010008289.1 coordinate 135,357, forward strand.
TTTATCAGTTTAATTTTATCATTATAAAATCAAGCTCCTCTTTAACATTCTGAATAGGTCACAGCATTATTTTGCAGTGACCGCATGTGGCTACCAGATTGTATATATAGTGCACGAATTTTAACACAAAGTGCTTGCGGAGATAATATAAAACATTTGTAGCAATTGAATATACCAAAAAAAAAACAAAAAATAAAAACGAAACCACTGTTTTTACTTTCTTAAACGTATTTTTTCCCAGGGAATAACGTTCCAGAAAAATGTAATTGTCATATTTACATATAGGACATCAGAAATTAATTAATATACAGTTTGATGTGTTTTATTTTTTCTCCACTAGGGTGCATTCTTACAATATTGCCATCCTTTGGCAATAAATAATATGACCTGGTTGCAGTGATAAACAAGTGAAGCATAACGTTTCTCATTTGTTTTCAAACATCGCCGTTTACATTAAATATGTAAATAATTTAAAATAACTATATTTAAATAATGATTTGTGAGTAAATAGCTTAATTTTATTCGCTAATAGTCCTAACAAATGCCACTCTTGATTTCCAAATTCTCTAGATGAGTTCACTCCTCACTTCCACTTCGTGAGTCGTGAATTTATCGATAATTTGGAAATCACTCGTGGCATTACTTATAAAAAAAATTGAAAAGATAAGAAACGCCCTTTTGGCTAAGGAAACCTGTATTAATAGTTCGATGGGAATTCGATATTGTTCCGAAGCAAATGTAATTATTTAATCCAATGTAATTTTCATTCTGAATGACAAGAAATCAAGAAATTGTAAGTCTAACAGTGGTGGAATAAAAATAGAAGGAAATCTAGCAGAACAATCATTTTTATATAGCATTTTGCAACTTGTCTCCGAATATAAATTCTCGGAACTTGAAATACCATTAAGTGGTACGGAATACCTTAATGCTGGCTGATTTTAGGAAGCAGTCGTCTTTATTTTTGTCATTTAAATGATGTTTTACGAGATGCGGTTAGAGGTTAGAAGATGTCGACACATGCTCCCAGCTAGCCCGGTGGTCCGGTATATATAGCAAAGCGACATACAAAAAATAATTAAAAAAAGACACAAAATTCTGACGTCATCGTTTCTCCATATGTTAGCAACTCTTTGTCATTCCCGGGCGTGCGCACACCTCTTTTTGTAAACATATCATTTTATTACAGAGAAATGTGTAACACTGTCCCGGCGAATCGCATGCCATCATATTTCTGGAGCTTCTTTTCCAGAAAAAAAGCAGATATATTGCCACCTCTTTCCCAGCAAGTGTTCACTTTAATCGCGCAGTTACACGGCAATGAATAGGTATTTATTCACATAAGCAAATGAAGAAATCTCTCCCAATGGGGAAAGAAATTTGTCCTCATTTATGCAGTTTCCAGTGCCAACATCAATAGGAATTATAATTATCAATACTTTTTTTTACATCCCACGACAGGCCTCGGGAGGCCCTTGGGGTAGTGGGAGGTTAAGGCTCCCATTTTTCTAGACAATCGGCACTTAATGTCAGCCGCGTTGTCAGCCCTGCGTGACGGCCGCTTTTACCCCCAGAACAAATGTCTGGTACTCATTTCCGTTAGAGGCTGAGTCGACCCCAGGACCAAAGTGCCGCCATAGGGTTTGGGTCAGTTTAAAAATCCTGACCCCCACGGCGCCCGAACCCTCGACCTTCCGGCATGTAGCGCAGTGCCTTAACCACTACGCTACGGCGCGTCCCCTAAGCTTAATTGTAACTTACAATAAATTGAGGTTATATATTACTTTTTTAAAATTGAAATCCATCCATAGTAATTCTGCCCGAAGGCAGGTCCTTCACTGCAATCATAGCATTTTCATGCTATGCTTGCAGCTTTACTAGGGAATTGTAGGTGTGGTAACTTCCCGTTGCTTTCCACACCGGTGATGGATGATGATGATTATGATAATGATAAGGATGATGATGGTGATGATGGCCATATGATTTCGGGGACCGTTTGGGCCTTAAAATTTTCCTGACATTTGTCTTACAGGTGAGGAAATACCCCGATAAAAACCTCACCCAGAAAAACTGCCCCGACCGGGGATCGAACGCGGGCCCGCTGCGTGACAAGGCAGCACGCTACCTCGAGACCACAGCTGTGGACATAAAATTGAAATAAGTACCCAATATATCAGTTGTCCTCGAATAAAATGGATTTCTGTTTAATAAAACTTCGTCAATTAGCTAAAACTATGTAGGCCTTTCAGAACACTTTCGACATGTCATTTAGTACCAAATGACTGACGAAGTTTTTTAAACAAATCCATTTCATTTGGGGGCGACTAATATTCAGGTACTTTTAAATGAGTCGGCCGCGGTGGTCTAGTGGTTATGCTCCTTGCCTCTGGTCCCAAGGGTCGCGGGTTCAAACACGGCCGGGGTCAATGGATTTTTTAGGACGGAAAAATCCAAGGAGCAAGTCCTGCGGGAGGGACTTTAAGCCGTGGGTCCCGACTCTGAAGATTTTCAGGCTCGTAAAAAATCCTTAAGCCTGAATGAAAACGCCTCCAAGCAAAATTTACCGAATTTGGTTTCCTAGATGTCAGTATGAGGTGGAACGCTGACCACGGACCACTCAAAATGACATACACTTGTTTTCGTATATAACTAAATTAGTATGGTTCAAATTCTTCCCTGTAGGGGGAGAGCGCCTAAATCTCTGTAAAGGGAAAACATGGGCTTACAATACAATACTTTTAAATGATGATGAGGCCTCTGCCTCAATGTGTGAAGTGATTTTTAAGATCCAAAATTATTATAGACATTTTATGAACTTCATAACAATATGTAGTATTTTCTAAAACACTTAGCTCAATAGACTGTAATATTGAAAATACAGACGGATAATTTTAATTGCTATAACGCCCAGTTGGTAGACCAATAATGAACTGGGAGAATGACATTAACCATGATTTGTGGAAAGAATATTATACAGGGAGTGATTGGAAAACAGCTCAGGATAGGGATATATGGAGAGCTTATGTCCGCGCGGCCATGAACCTAAGGGTTCGACAGTGCCATTGAATTAATTATAATGCATGAGCTCTTTGAAACGTTATAAAAAGTCTTAATAAATAATTTTATTTATTAGTAGTTTCGATCCAAGGTTTCCCAGACTACTATTAATATTGTTAGCGCTCTTTGATAAGTGCAGTTCCAAACGAAATTCTTATTAATAAACTCACGTTAAATACCTTAGACTATTTCTCATTTGCTTTTTACACTATTTTTTACCAAAAATGTAGATATCAATATGTTTCTTATGTGACAACGTGTCAGAGTAGAAACTGTTGAAAAACAGATTATCCCAAAGATCTTATCTTAATCCTTTCCCATTTATGTACACACACATGTATATATATATATATATATATATATATATATATATATACATAGTAATTCTGCCCGAAGGCAGGTCCTTCACTGCAATCATGCTATACTTGCACCTTTACTAGGGAATTTTAGGCGAAGTAGCTTCCCGTTGCTTTCCACGCCGGTGAACTATATGATGATGATGATGATGATGATGGCCATATGATTTCGGGGACCGTTTGGGCTTTAAAGGTTTCCTGATATTTGTCTTACAGGAGATGAAAAACCCCGATAAAAACCTCACCCAGAAAAACTGCCCCGACCGGGGATCAAACCCGGGCCAGCTCCGTGACAAGACAGCACGCTACCTCTAAACGCCTGATGCAGGATTTGAACCCAAGACCTATACGTTATTGATATAACCACTAGTCCTTTCTTATATATGATTCTCAATTATGAGAGGGAACGGATCAGTCTCACTGCTACCTCGTGGCTTCTATAACAAGTACGTATTTTGAAAAGAAAATGTACATTATAGCAACAACGCTTCTTTATTTCGATGTTATAATTAAATGTTGACGTTTAGAAACGAAAAAAAAAATTGCCTGAACCGGGATTTGAACCCGAAACCTCTAAATGTATACTAGTTATATATTATATATATATATATATATATATATATATATATAATATATATTATATATATATTCATATTATTATTATTATTATTATTAGTATTATTATTATTATTATTATTAATTTAAGATAACTAATAGTGAACCGATGCATATGAGACTACATGTGGATGAACGTACGGAGGTCTGATGGGAGTGCCGAGATGAGAAATGAATAAGAATATCAATCAGGGAGGTAATTAGAGCTATTTATCACGGACTTGAGTGATTTCCTCTGCAACAGGCTCGCTCACTGTGAGGTCCATATATCAGCGTCACGAACCCGGACCCTTCTATTTATACAGATTTTGCGTTCCGCTACATCAACTCACTGTTTGTCACTTACTAACATGTCAAAACGTCCATGTTCGCTAAAGTAATCTTGCCATCTAATGCGGGACTGATTTGCAAAGAGATACTCCACGCACAAATGACATACATTTATGAATAAGTTAAACATTTATGAAAAAGTTAAAGCAACATTGTTCGACTATTACCATTAAGCGTAATGATAAGTAACACTGAGCAACAAAAAAGAAACTTTTGTCTCAGAAAGAAAACTATGTGATTCTGATAGTATGTTTTCTCCTGTATTCAAATATGATATCGGGTTTTCTCCATCACGCAAGGTTTCCGAAAGACAGGAATTTTTAATTTCAAACACTTCAATGTTTTCTACATTCGTAACAACACAATATTCGAACATTCGGACTCACCTAGAAAGTACGAAATGTCGACTTTCTGCTATATTTCGCCTGTGGAGCATCCCTCTTGATGGTCCAACAATAATCGGCCAGCATATTAGGATTCCATTTGCCTTGATATCTCTTTTCCACAGCTGAAATCCCCTGAGTTAGCACATTTGGTTTTATTTTAAAATGGACAAATGGACGAAGAAACGTTTATTAAGAAAATTATTATTTAAATCCATTAATTTAAATTGAAATAAAAAAAAATGTGGGTGATGGAGGGATGAGAGGAAGTCCCTATAACAATCACTACAAAATAATATTTATAGAGGTCTGTGAACGACAAGGGTGCCATTCGATCACGCCCTGATGCACCGTTACAGGGGCGGATGAACGAATTGAAACAAAATGGATGAGATGAGTATGGAGGAATGATTGAATGCAATATTTACAGAGGAAAACGGGAGAGACTCTGAGGAAAACCTGCCCAAGCTCAGTTTCGTCTATTAAACCAATAATGAGTGACTGGGAATCGATCTCGAGGCCCCAGCACTGGCGTCAAACCGCTTGCGCTACGGAGACGTCGTAAATTTTAATTCTAAAATTTTAAATCCCGGGGCCAGTTGAAGTTATTTTTAATAGCAAGGTTGTACATCGGGTTCCTGGATTACATTGACTATTTAACTCATGCCCCAAATGGGAGTCAATGACCAATCACGTTTCAATGATTTCTGTTTTACAACCAATCAGAGTCGTGTTTCACGAAATATTTATCAGTGTTATATTTACCATATTAAAGAAAGCTCCTCCTTTTTAATATTCTGAACAGGTCTGACCATTATCTTGCAGTTACTGAGCCTGTGAGAAATACGGCTACTAGATTGTATATATATAGTGCATGAATGCCAACACAATCCGCATGCGGGAGTTAATATAAAAACATTTGTAGTAATTGATTATACCACCAAAAAAATAAACCACTGCTTGCACTTTCATAAATGTATTTTTTCCCAGGTAACAATCCAGAAAAATATAATTCTCACATTTACATCATACGACATCAGAAATGAATTAATATACAGTTTGATGCGTTTCATTTTTTCTCCACTAGAGAGCATTCTTACAATATTGCGTTCCTTAGGCAATAAATAGTATGATCTGGTTGCAGTGATAAACGAAAGAAGCAGATAAAGCGTGCCTATCGTTTCTCATTTGTTTTCAAACATCGCTGTTTGCATTAAATATATAAATATTTTAAAATAACTATAGTTAAATAATGATTTGTGAGTAAACAGCTTAATTTTGTTCGTTAAATAGTCCTAACAAATGCCACTCTTGATTTCCAAATTCTCAAGATAAATTGGAAATCACTCGTGGCATTACTTATGAAAATGCCTCCGCAGTATGTTTGTTGAGAAAGCAAGTGATACTCTTGATACTGATTCCTACGTCGGATGGGGACGTTAAGCCTGGCGGCCCCTTTTGTTTTACGATTGGGGGCAGGCTATTTGCCGGCACCGGGTTTCACCTTCTCCCCTCTCTTCATCATCATCCCTAATACAACACGCTTTACATTATACAAACACAAACATACACTCATCATATACTCCTCTCTGAACATAAAAATATAATTCTTCGTGTACGAAAATTGGTAGGTGTGGGAGAATTCCGATCGTGGAGGTACTTCCGATCACGATTTTATTCAGAAATCACTATTAGAGCCGCGTTCTGCACATTACTGGCAACTTCTGCAAAGTGTTTCAAGCATAGTATATATTGTTAATACTAGTTGAACAGCATCTCTGCTGTGTGGTGGACATTTTGTGTTTCGTATACTTTACTTGCAAGGAAGATAGCTGATTTATGCCAGATAAGGTAGGTATTTATAATTTTTACATTTTTAGATTGTGATAACAGAGCGAATATATTATTACGAAATGATTACTTACAGTTTCCACATAAAACTCCAATACGAAATGGTGCCAAAATATTTGCAACATAGCATGTAGGGGTAACTTTGATCAATACTGATTGGAATTACCCCGAATGGTAGTAGTGACTCCTCAATGTTCGAATTAAAAAAACAATATATATATATATATATATATATATATATATTAACGTTTAAACAATGCAATTAAGCAAGTGATGAAAAATACGTGTTGTGATGTAGGCTGGGACAGCAAACTGCAGTATGGAGAATGCAGTGGATATGACACAGCAAACAATTGCGTGTGTAATTTTTGTTCACATAGAGAGCAACTTTTGAATTTTTGTTTATTTCAACTTTGTATTTAGCTTTCGATAAAGTGATCTGAATTGCCCAAGTGCCAGGAAACTCCGATCAAACCCAGGTACTAGAATACTTTGCTTCTCAGGTTAGTTGATAGTACAGGGAATCCATTTTAAGAGGAAACCTGGCATCATTCTGCCGCCTCTGTGAGCAGTCCGATCAAACCCAGGTACTAGAATACTTTGCTTCTCAGGTTAGTTGATAGTATAGGGAATCCATTTTAATAGGAAACCTGGCATCATTCTGCCGCCTCTGTGAGCAGTAGGATTGCAGCGTGGGAGACAAGTTGTACACAACACCCCAGCGGTTAGTTGCTTCAGTGTGTTGTTGTGGGACGCATGTTGCTTGTTTTCCAGTGTTACATAAGAAAGTAATCGAGAATGAAGTATACCGCTGATAAATCTATAGAAACTTTACGTGAAGTTTTAGATGACAGGATAATTTAGTACAGGTTTATGGCCCCCTAGATCAGCGGATCTAACTTACTGTGATTATTTTTGGGGATACCTAATGGGAAAAGTTTACCGAAATAATCCTCATACATTAGAAGAACTTAAGGTCGAAATAACACGTGCAATGCAGTCTTTACCGAAGCGGAATTACAGAAAGTGGCAGATAATTTGTTTAAACGATGTGAGGCATGTCTTACTGCGGACGGGGGTAATTTTCAACAGTATCTCAAATAAATGGTGAGAAATAAGCCTCTATGTGTATGCCTATCTTTTATAATGATCAAAATTAGTTGAGTTATTTGTATTTTGTAGCTCTCTCTTCATTTGCCGGTAGTAACGGAACATGTTCCCCGCCGGTGTAAGCACAATAGCGGGCAAAGTGAGAGCCACTGCAATGCTGTAAAAAGGTTTCCGCTTAAAATGAATTCCCTGTATATTTGTATGTAAATCTAAGGAAGTAATAAGAACACTAAACGATTCTCAATTTATTTCAATTCCTTTTTACAAATAGTATTACGTTTATTCGACTATGCAGAAGTGGTGCGTATATTTAAAATGGACCACATTAACGCCATTAATCCACCCAGCGCGGATCCCGAAGCTCGAAAAGTACAATGGGTGGCATTAGAACAAACAAACAAACAAACAAACACACACACACACACACACACACTTCATCCGACTACATAGATATGTAAAAATAGCACCTAATAAATAAGAAATTGTTTACAACATATGTACAACAGGGGTTATTGAAATGTCGTTTTCTCTCTTTTTAGGATATTACGGTGATAACTAAAGATTTTATTTGTTTTATATCGATCAAAGATCATAAAAATTAAAAGTTTGATACAATGCTGGAATTTCTTCTATGCCGGGTGATAATCAGTCCCATAACTTAAAAAAAATAACAAATCATGTTAATACGAACTGCCTGTCGCAAGGTGGAGCTATTGATTAGACACATCAGTACGACAAAAACTTAGTATTCACTAATTTAATAGGCAGTTGCTCAAAATAATAGTTACCAGAACTGAGCAACGCGATTGTATTCAATATAGATTATAACAATTCAATTATTTTTTGGATTCCATTCTATGTGTGTGCGACAAGAAACACACGATTCGCATTAGCTCTACTTTCAAGTTACACTTTCTCAACATATTTAAATTAACTCGTCTCCATTTATGTTCATTTAATTTTTGTTAAATCTATTGTTCATTAAAATGCGAAGACAGTATATAAAATAAACAACAATGTAAGGTATGTCCATACGTTACGTAATCCAACACAGGGAACTTCTGAATTTTACCCCTGCATATACAAAACGCTGCAATCGTAATGCTGTAATATTTAATGATAAAGTGAATGACTGGTGAGAATAAACTGTGACGATCTGCAAATGAAGCTTAAATGTATTATGAATTACTTTAGGCTTCTTATGACCAAACTTTTTAAACAAACCTGTGCCTCTCGAACCTTTTTAAATTCCTTCATAAACTTGTGTCACATTTATTCTTGGGTTTTCATTTTTCAAATTATTTCTTTCCTCCACTTACCGTGATTTTTTTTGCCTTTTTTTTTCTAACGATTATTTTCGTAATATACTTACAATTCTATGATATTTAACTATATACGTAGCATGACTACGTAGGCAACCATATTAATTGTAACGCATATGCCTATGCACCAGCTGCGCGTCGTGTCGTTGGGTTGTCAGTGCAGCCAACATAGGGTATGTTACTAATTCTATTCACATATACTTCAGAATTTCCGAAATTACTATTTATTTTTGGGAGTTGCATTCTTTCACAAGTTAGAGTGCTTAAATTGCATTAGTTCAGCTTTTAGTTTGGTATTTCACAGGTTAGAGTACTTAAATTGCGTTAGGTTAGCTTTTAGTTTAGTAATCCACAGGTTACAGTACTTAAATTGCGTTAGGTTAGTTTTTAGTTTGGTATTTCACAGGTAAGAGTAATTAAATTGCGTTAGGTTAGCTTTTAGGTTCGTTAAATATCGTGTATAAGTTAACTGCATCCCGTGATTCAATAGTGTAAACCGGTTCGCGTTTGTTGGTGCATGCGCATGGGGTATCATTGGAATAGGGGAAAAAAATCGCATGTTGTAAAGTTTTTTCCTTTATATAAATAATAATGGTGATGATAATAATACTAATAATAATAATAATAATAATAATAAAAATAATAATAATAATAGTTGAGAAAACTATCTATAACGGCTGAGAGGGCTCGATATACTGACTACATGCTACCCCTACAATGGCTGGATGATTGTCCATCTATGTAATTAACACATGTGGATGTGAAGCTAGGCAGCCAAGTTCTTTTACAGATTACCCAGGAGATGATTGGAAAACTCAGAATACGGACGTATGAAGATCTCATCTCCGCGCAGCCATGGAACTCCGGTTCGACAGTGCCATGAATTAGTTTAACACTAAAAAAATGGGGCTGGAAGAAAATTTCAATAAAACTGATCGTATGATCACAGCGTAAATACACCAAGATATGAAATCTTTGAAGAAGTGGCAGAATAAAAATATCTTGGAACATTAATTGCAAAGAGGAATAAGTTGCAGAAATAAATTAAACGTAAGTTCAACTCCAGAAACACATGTCATGTTTTACTACACATGCCTTTGTTAACCCAGTTCTTCTAAGAAAAACAAACTAAAAATATAGGCCTATAAAACTGTTATTCAACTAGCTATATTACGTGGATGGGAAACATTATGGTATAATGGAAATGTATAATTAAATACAAATGAGGAAAATTTTGAAGAAGTGGCTGAAATCAAATACCTACTAAGAATAAACATAAAAAAAACGAGGTGCATAAAGATATTAAATATAAGCTCAATTCTGGGAATGCATTATAAGGACTCTTGTCGTCCCAACGTTTCTAAAAAAACATAAAACTGAAATATATAAAACTGTTATTCTCACAGTTATATGGACCCTTACTTTAAGGGAGGAGAAAATATTACGATTATTTGAGAATAAAGTTCTTAGAAACGTTTGAGAGATGAACATACAGACGAATGGAGAAGACTACACAAAGCTAGCTACATGAACTTATGGGAAACCAGATATAATTAGAACAATCAAGTCTCGTAGACTGCGATGGGCACGACATGTTACATGAATTGGGAATAAAAGAGAGTAATGCAAACTCCTTGTTGGAAAACTAGAGGGAAAGCGACCAGTAGGTAGGCCAAGAATGAGGTGGGATAATAACATTGACCACGATTTGGAGGAAGTAGATAATTCAGGGGACTATTGGAAAACATTAGTTGGGACAGGTATGTTGGAGAGCTTATATCCGCGCGGCCATGAACTTAGGGGTTCCATACTGCCAGTAATTAAATACGTTATACACCGATTTCCGATTGAGGGTCTTTCCACTTTTTCAGCGGTTGCCCTTTTACCAGCCGGCTGCTGGCCCTTCACATCCACATGTGTCAATCACAGAGGTAGATGATCAACAGCCAGTGTAGGGGTGACATGTGGTTAGCATGTCGAGTCCCCCAGCCGTTATAGCTGGTTCCTCAACCTGGAGCCGCTACTTATTGTAGCTACCCAATTGCCTCACGATACTGGGTGGGCACCGGTCCCATACTGGCCGAAGTACCATGAGAAAATTTCTTCCCCCATGGAGACTTGAACCAGCGCAAGTCCCGTAGCTCTGCGCCAAGGCTTTAAAAAACTCCGATTGAGGGTCTTTCCACTTTTCAGCGGTTGCCCTTATACCAGCCGGCTGCTGGCCGTTCACATCCACATGTGTCAATCACAGAGGTAGATGATCAACAGCCAGTGTAGGGGTGACATGTGGTTAGCATGTCGAGTCCCCCAGCCGTTATAGCTGGTTCCTCAACCTGGATCCGCTACTTATTGTAGCTACCCAATTGCCTCACGATGCTGGGTGGGCACCGGTCCCATACTGGCCGAAATACCATGAGAAAATTTCTTCCCCCATGGAGACTCGAACCAGCGAAAGTCCCGTAGCTCTGCGCCAAGGCTTCCTACCTTAACCGCTCGGATACGGCGCGGGACGTTATACACAAGATTGTAATTTTTATTATCATCATCATCGATGGAAATGGATATCATAAGGAGAGCAGCAAGATGTTCAAAATTAGAAAAAGATGAGAAGTACTGTCATACGTGAAAAAATGAATATTAGATATTCAATAGTAGATTATGTAAGATACTAGCTAATACCAGACGTGCGCTGCTACGCCTAAATAAATTAAAATTAATGTGCTTTTATGTTTAGTTGAATAAGTAAAAGTAAAAATAATTATAAATTTATATTTTTAGATACCCCGTGTTGATAAACCGGCGTTGCCCGGGATTCTACTTATCTTGAAATAATTGAATGACGAAAATTAATGTGTTTTATGTTTAGTTAAATAAGTGAAAGGAAATATTTATATCGTAATTATTTTTAGAAACCCCGTGCTGTTTACCCGGCGTTGCCCGGGAAACTACTTATTCCGATCTTCTTAAATGAGCTGAAAGACGAAACGTAATATACAGGGTGGACGCTCGAATGGACCTAATTTCAATTGCTTGTTACTGGCAAACGGTTGAAGATAGAAACTTAAAACAACGTTCATATTACAGAAAAAACTCACCAATGTTTTGATATCCAGATCACCACATCTCTATATGAGCCCCAGCAGTCACTGTGACGATATCAAAGCGATGAACAATTTCTTGCCAAGTACGTTGGAGTATGTCTTCTGGAATGTTCTCAATAGCCTCTATGATGCGCTCACGAAGATCACGAAGGTCTTTGACTGGGGTGGTGTGTAAACTTTATCTTTGACCATAGCCCCAGAGAAAGAAATCAGTGGTGTTTAAATCGGGAGATCTCGGGGGCCACGCGATTGGTCCTCCCCTACCAATCCAACGGCCAGGGAAAATGTTGTCCAAAGTCGTACGAACTTCATTGGACCAGTGGGGAGGAGCACCATCTTGCTGGAAAACGATGTAGGCTGCAGTTGTTCAATTGTGTGGAAAGAAGAAACTGCTCCAGCATGTCAAGATATTGTGGTACCACGAACAGTTTTCTCGGCGAAGAAAAACGGTCCAATGACCTTATTATGTGACAAACTGCACCAAACATTCATCTTCGGACTATCACGAACATGCTCTTGAATAGCGTGAGGAATTCTCCGATCCCCAGATCCGCACATTATGCCGGTTTACCTGCCTGACAAATGAAAGTCGTCCGAGAAGAAAATCTTGGTCATGAAGTCAGGATCAGCGCCGAGACGGTCCAGCATCGTATTGGCGAATTCCACTCGTTTCGGCATGTCATTCGGCTCCAGACGTTGCACTAACTGCACTTTATATGCGTGCAGTTTGAGGCGTTTGTGGACAATCCGTTTGTAATGTCGATTTTGGTATTTGAAGTTCCCGCGAAGCTCTTCTTAATGACTTCCGGGGCTTCGCTCAAATGCGGCTTGAACATTTGCTACCATTTCATCACGGATGCTCTGCGACCCACCACCATGCTTCTTCAACACAGATCCTGTAGCTAATAATGTATCACCGCCCTTCTTTATGCTTCTAGCAGTGTGGAGCATCACGGTTAAACACACGCCGGAACTCCCCTTGAACTCTAATGATTGATTTAAACTCCGCATACCACAAAACAGCTTGCGCTTTCATCTGCGGAGTCGCCATTTTCACAAACAATTAAATCTAAGAACGAGAAAACGTATCTTTGTGCCATCTACCGACGACAGGATTCGAAACTTGGTGAGTTTTGCTGTACTATGAACGTTGTTTAAGTTTCTATCTTCAACCGTTTGCCAGTAACAAGCAATTGAAATGAGGTCCATTCGAGCGGTCCACCCTGTACTTCCTATGATTAGTTGAGTAAGTGAAATGAAAAACAACTATAAACGTACATCGTACTTATTTTAAGATTCCCCGTGCTGATTACCCGCTGTTGCCCGGGAATCTACTTATCTCGATCTTCTTGTCATAAATGAGCTATAACAAATATTGGTTATTGTGAGTTATCCGTAAAAGAATACCCGCTATGTGCTACTATGTTTGCACAGGAATCTGTACTTGTCTCGATCTTCTTGGCATCAATGAAATACAAAAACGGTTATTGTGAGTTATCCATAAGAAATAAACATATGGTGCCGTGGACATTTTTGTAGAGCGTTTTGAGATATTCAATTCTGTGTACATTAATTTTGTGTATTTGTTATGGTTTAGGCAGCGTAAGCCATTTAAGCGTCCAAAGAGCTTTTTTCACGTTTTCCACTACAAAGGGCGATTTTAAGGGTGTAGGAGTTGAGTATCACAACTCTCTTATAGCCTATGTTCATTCCGGGAATCTCCTGAACATTTTACAAAAAGCCCCATCACAATCGGATCAAAGGAATGGCCGCGCATAAAGTACGAACAAACAAACAAACCAACAAACAAACAAAAATTCGTTTTTATACTCGTATATTAGATTAGATAAGCTATTAAAATGATATGGGCATGTACGACGAATGCAAGAAGAAAGGTTACCCAGAAAAACATTGGAATGATGTCCATCTGAAAGAAGAAAGAAAGGAAGACCTCGAAACTCGTGGATGCAAGAAATAAGAACTGGAATGAGAACAAGAGGACTGGGGGACATGGAGCGGATGGATACAGACGAGTGAAAAAGGGAAATAAAAGTTTAGGCACAGAAAGACTTGTAACAATAAAAATCTGTATAAATAAATAATAACAATAATTATTATTATTATTATTATTATTATTATTATCATCAGCATCATCATCATATGTCCACTTCTGTGGTGTCGAGGTAGAGCGCTGCCTTGTCACGCAGCGGGCCCGGGTTCATTCCCCAGTAGGGACAAATTTCCTGGGTGATTGTTTTTTTTCGGGGTTTTTACTCACCTGTAAGACAAATGTCAAGAAACTTTTAAGGTCCAAACAATCCCCGAACATCATCTGGCCATCATTAACATATTCATTAAGTTTAGAATTATGGCCTCTCATGGCGCATCATTACCATCATCATCACCTATCATATATCATCGGGGCAGCATAACTCCTCCTTCCATGCGCCCCAACCTCTGAAGGGGGTTACAATAACGCCATGCCGGTAGAGAATACCGGAATGTTAAAATGACGTGGTGGCATTGAATAAAAAATTGTATTATTACTACTGCTAGTATTCATTTTATTATTATTATCATTATCATTATTATTATTATTATTATTATTATTATTATTATTATTATTATTAACTCCGCCATGGCCGGTCCCAAGCCCGGATGAGAAAGGAGGAGGGGGAGGAGTAACAACCTCGTTAAAAAACCAGGGTTCAGTTGGCTCCGACTGATAGTACTCTGTAAGGGTCCCTAGCCAGGGTTACGGTGAAGACCTCAACGTCAGAGTCGGCGCAGAAGGAGTCCTCCATCACGGCGGATCTGGCGGAAGAGGCAACCCTATCTCTGAGGGAAATAGAGAAACGCTGCCTTGCGGTGAAGAGGAATCTTCAAAGGCTATGGGAGGAAAACCCAGACAGAAATTTTCCTGGTCCTCCAGCAGGTTGGGGGTTAATGCTGAGGGCCAGCTCCCCACACATTAGAAAAAAAAACAAAATGCTAAAAGACCAAATCAATCAAAGGGGCTAAGCATCGAAGATGCCCAAGACCGTAGGCTTTGGAGGTTTGGCACGGGAAGACGGCAGCAGCTCTAAAAACCCGAAGATAGATAGATAGATAGATTGGGCCTATTATTATTATTTGTGCACACATATTTTAACGGTGTCATTTTGCATTTGAATATTCATATTAACTTCGATTACAAAAATGGAGAAAAAATCTCTATAGGAATTGTATAACCTGGTCATAAAATACATTACTTACTTCCGAGAAAATAAAGCTCTTGCGGTGAAAATCATATTAGAGAGTGTTATTTAAATGGGAATGCTTGCTATGTGGTCTGTCCTTTACCTTTAAACCTGCCAAACTTCTCGTGAAATGAAATATTTATCAATTTACTGCAAACGTATGCTAAATATTTACGTGTAGCATCAATTATATTCAGTAGTTTATTTCCAGTACAATGAATGTCTAGAAGAGGATTCTGGAGATGCATGAGGGAAGAGCGTAGCGAATTCTTCGCCCGGGGCCTCACAACATTTCACATTACGTACGGATGCTGAATATAACTGTACCTACGAAAATCTTATTTGAAAGTAGAGGCTTAAGTTTGTATACAATCCCATGTCTTGAGCAAATCTAAATCTGCTTTATGTAATAGTTATACAATAGTGCATACCATTAGAGAGTAATTTGAAACGCGTTAATGACAAGACGTTATTGTAGCCTAAATTATATTGCATTATCCAAATGCCAAAGCGCAGTATTAGGTAGAGCTACCAACCTTACATTCTAGCGAACCCGCTTCGATTTCATGCGAGGTAGAGGATTTTGAATCATCACTTTCTAAATGAGTGTTTTTCCTTCGTCTTATCATTTCTTGCGCTTGTCTTTGACGGTACCATAGAATCCCACGAATCCCAGGAAGACTGGAACCGTTCTATTGCATGCTGATTCAATGTCCACCCCTCCAGGTGACCCGTTTAGGGCATTGAGTAGTTAAGTGCGCATTCAGTGCAAGTTCCTCAAAAGTAGGGAGGGTAGAGTAATGAAATAAGTTAGTGTCAAAGTTATTATTATTATTATTATTATTATTATTATTATTATTATAACTCCGCCATGGCCGGTCCCAAGCCCGGATGAGAAAGGAGGAGGGGGAGGTGTAACAACCTCGTTAAAAAACCAGGGTTCAGTTGGCTCCGACTGATAGTAGGCTCTGTAAGGGCCCCTAGCCAGGGTTACGGTGAAGACCTCAACGGCAGAGTCGGCGCAGAAGGAGTCCTTCATCACGGCGGATCTGGCGGAAGAGGCAACCCTATCTCTAAGGGAAATAGAGAAACGCTGCCTTGCGGTGAAGAGGGATCTTCAAAGGCTATGGGAGGAAAACCCAGACAGAAATTTTCCTGGTCCTCCAGGTTGGGGGGTTTATGCTGTGGGCCAGCTCCCCACACATTAGAAAAAAAAACAAAATGCTAAAAGACCAAATCAATCAAAGCCGGACGGAAGGGCTAAGCATCGAAGATGCCCAAGACCGTAGGCTTTGGAGGTTTGGCACGGGAAGACGGCAGCAGCTGTAAAAACCCGAAGATAGATAGAGAGATTATTATTATTATTATTATTATTATTATTATTATCATTATTATTATCATTTTAAAAGTAAACTCAAGGAGATATGACTTTTCACAGGTTGTTACAATAGGCTTAAAGCTTATTCTGATGTCTAAAAATCATGATCATTACTATTAGGCCTATTAGTATTATTATTGTATAAATTGACTTAAGCCTGTAACATAAAACCAATTAATTAGGTTTACCGGTACATATTTGCATTTTTATATAGATTTCTTGAACTGCCAGTACCAAAGCGACAATTTGACATGAGAAATACATCGGATAACAAATTATTAATAGCAATCGTTTTACGAACAAACTTTCCTTACTATTATTATTATTATTATTATTATTATTATTATTATTATTCTTTCTTTTTTATTATGTACCATTAGCTAATATTAATTCTGTAAGAGAGTTGGGCTTGAAACTTATTTTCGTTTGAATCTTTAAAAATTCAATAGAACAATAGCACTGCGACGAAATGTTAACGTATCACCTGTTATATAATATAAATTACAAGGGACTAACATGGGAACTGTCAACCATTGCATGCCGAAACCTACCATGAAATTTCTTCCAGACAAGCAACCTGATGAAGCAAGGCCTGTGTAAAAAAAACATTTTTTTACTGCAAGGCACTAAATTCCAGAGCAAATTCTCTCATTCACACTACAAGAAAATGATAGATCTCCTTTATAAGAAATAATTAGTCTATTATTATATCAAGGAACAATAATCACAAATAGGAATGAGATGCACAAAGAAATTAAACATAGGCTCAATTCTCGAAATGCATGCTATTATGCATTGCAGAGACTTTTGATGTCCCAACTCCTTTCAAAAAACTTTAAGCTGAAAATATATGAAACTATTATTCTACCAGTTATATTATATGGGTGCGAAACATGGACTCTTACTTTAAGGGAGGATGGAGATTACGAGTATTGAGAATAAAGTTCTTAGGAAAATTTTTTGGACCAAAGAGAGATGAACAGACAGGTGAATGGAGAAGACTACATAACAATGAACTACATGGTCTTTTATAGAAGCCAGATATAATAAGAACAGTTAAGTCTCGTAGACTGCGATGGGCAGGACATGTTGCGCGTATGGGGAATGAAAGACGTGCATGGAAGCTTCTTGTAGGAAAGCCAAGAGGGAAAACGCCCAGTTGGTAGGCCAAGAATGAGGTGGGAGAACAACATTAACTATGATTTGAGGGAAGCAGATTATACAGGGAATGATTGGAAAGCATTGGCTCAGGATAGGGATGTATGGAGAGCTTGTGTCCGCGCGGCCATGAAGCTTCGGGTTCGATAGTGCCAGTGAGTAAGTAAGTATTATTATATCAAGGAGTGTGATAATGTATTTTAGAAGTCATCATCATCATCATCTGCATTCATGGATTAGGACTGTTGACCCGTTCCGACTTCAGCCCATCTCTTTCTAGGTCTGCCCACATGAAGAAAAAGTATTTTAGAAGTAAATAACTAAAATAATTTCTCTTAATATCTGTATAGTTAGTTTTGTAAGCCCTGGCTTATTGTATTTATACGGACTATATATCTCATAGACCTATAATTTTCCTCTTCCTGTTGATAAAGTTGCATCTTCCTGTTCGTAATGAGAGATATATCCACAAATTAATTTCTTTGACTATTTAACTCATGCCCCAAATGGGAGTCAATGACCCATCACGTTTTTCAATGATTTCTGTTTTAAACCAATCCGAGTCGTGTTTTCACCAAATATTTATCAGTGTTATAATTACCATATTAAAGAAAGCTCCTCCTTACAAAATTTGGCGTTCCTTTGGCAATAAATAGTATGATCTGGTTGCAAGTGATAAACAAAAGAAGCAGTAGAAGCGTACCTATCGTTTCTCATTTGTTTTCAAACATCGCCGTTTACATTAAATATATAAATATTTTAAAAATAACTATATGTAAAATAATGATTTGTGAGTAAACAGCTTAATTTTATTCGTTAAATAGTCCTAACCAAATGCCACTCTTGATTTCCAAATTTCTCTAGATAAATTCACTCCTCATTTCGTGAGTCGTGAATTTATCGATAATTTGGAAATCACTCTGTGGCATTACTTATTGACTATTTAACTCATGCCCCAAATGGGAGTCAATGACCAATCACGTTTCAATGATTTCTGTATTACAACCAATCAGAGACGTGTTTCACGAAATAATTATCAACGTTAGGATTATCATATATTAAGCAAAGCTCCTCCTTTTTAATATTCTGAACAGGTCTGACCGTTATTTTGCAGTGACTGAGCCTATAACAAATACGGCTACCAGATTGTATATAATAGTGCTTACATGTCAACATTTGTAGCAATTGATTATACCACCAAAAAAAGAAACCACTGTTTGCACTTTCTTAAATGTATACGACATCAAAAATGAATTAATATACAGATTGATGTGTTTCATTTTTTCTCCACTAGAGAGCATTCTTACAATATTGCGTTCCTTTGGCAATAAATAGTATGATCTGGTTGCAGTGATAAACAAAAGAAGCAGTAGAAGCGTAGGCTACCTATCGTTTCTCATTAGTTTTCAAACAATCACCGTTTACTTTAAATATAAAATATTTTTAAATAACTGTAGTTAAATAATGATTTGTGAGTAAACAGCTTTATTTTATTCGTTAAATAGTCCTAACAAATGCCACTCTTGATTTCCAAATTCTCTAGATAAATTCACTCCTCACTTCGTGAGTCGTGAATTTATCGATAATTTGGAAATCACTCGTGACATTACTTATGATAAAGATATCGATTCAACAATGTACGATCGATATGGTACAGCAAGAAATGCCAAAAGAAAACTTAAAAAATTACAAAAAGAATTCTGTTGCTCTAAAAAAATATTAAATGTTGTATAATGAATCTGCATTATTTTTAATATTTATTTCTCATACAGTCATCTGTTATTAATTTTTCCCAAGCCCAAATATATTTATCAGTAAATATCTGATATTTATAACTATACAGCCGGCTTAGAAATCGACCGGAAGTGAGATAGGAATAGATTACCTCACATTTGGTAAATATTAAACAATTATTTTTAGCTTCTCATGTATTATTCGCAAAATAGTCACTCCAAATCCAACGCGAGGTTGAGTTTTTCATTAGACAAAATCACTCGCGACTTTGACGCTCGTGATTTTTTCAGATTACTGTCTTGATAATTGGGGCACGCCGCAGCGTAGATGGTTAAGGCAATACGCTACAAACCGGAAGGTCGAGGGTTCGAATCCCGGTGAGGTCAGGATCTGTAAACTGATCCAAACCTTCTGGTGGCACCATGGTCCTGAGGTTGACTCAGCCTCTAATGGAAATGCTTACCAGACGCTTGTTCTGGGGGTAAAGGCGGCCGCCAAGCAGGGCTGACAACTGCCGATTTTATAAAAAAAAGTGGGAGCCTTAACCCCCTACTACACAAGGGTCTCCTGTGGCCTGTAGTGTACCTTTTATACGAATAATTAATTGCAAAATTAATACAGCTGATTTTTATCAGTCTCAAATATACAATATTGTGTTTCGCCACTTGGTAAATTAAATTATGTACGGTGTTTACGCAGTGGCCCAGTTTATAGACAAGTGAGGAATCTGTGCTTTTCTGTCCCTGTAGAATGTAAACCGTCACATATACAGTGGTTAAAAAAAATAGAATAGAACCTCCCTCTACATCGGAAATGTGTGTTCCTGACGTACACTTGGCTAAATTGAAATTGATCACCTACGACCTGGAGGGGGACAGGGAACAAAGGAAGAGAAGGGGGACTTAATATACGCGGAAAAAGACATGCAGGATGATTCTAAAGCTGGGAACCTGATGTTCGTTCATTCAACCTCACCACAATATTCTAAGATTTTTATTATCCTAATAATAATATTAATAATAATAAAAATAATAATAATAATAATAATAATAATAATAATAATAATAATAACAATAATAATAATCCCGATTGAGGGTCTTTCCACTTTTCAGCGGTTGCCCTTTTACCAGCCGGCTGCTGGCCCTTCACATCCACATGTGTCAATCACAGAGGTAGATGATCAACAGCCAGTGTAGGGTTGACATGTGGTTAGCATGTCGAGTCCCCCAGCCGTTATAGCTGGTTCCTCAACCTGGAGCCGCTACTTATTGTAGCTACCCAATTGCCTCACGATGCTGGGTGGGCACCGGTCCCATACTGGCCGGAATACCATGAGAAAATTTCTTCCCCATGGAGACTCGAACCAGCGCAAGTCCCGTAGCTCTGCGCCAAGGCTAATAATAATAATAATAATAATAATAATAATAATAATAATAATAATAATAATAATAATAATAATAATAATACCAATAATAACCAATGAATAAGAATATCACATCCGGTATCATGGCAGCTGCCGCCGTCTTCCGGAAACCAAACGCCATACCTCTGTCTATATATTGACCTTCCTCCAATCCTCTGACATTCATAACCACTTGTACCCCTTCTATTCAAGTTTTCTTCGGTCTTCCTCTCTTCCTCCTTTCCCTTGGGATCAATTTCATAACAATTTTAGGTAATCTTTGGTCTGGCATTCTTTTGACATGGCCATACCACTGTAATATTTTCTTTTCTGTAATGCTTATGATGTCTGGCTCCTCTTGTACACACATAATTTCCCTTATTTCTTTATTTCGTACTCTATACATTCTAGATTTTCCAGCTGATCTTCTTAAAACATCCATTTCTGTACTTAAAATTCTTTTCATTTCCGTGGTATGAATTTGCCAGACTTCAGCACCATATGTTAAAATACTCTGAATTATGGTTTGATATATTTGTAATTTTCTATTTTTTGTGATATTCTTATTCCAGAGTTTAAAGCATTTATTGCTTGTTTTGAGTGTGCGATTCTATTTTTAATTTCTATTGTGTTATCGCCTGAATGGTCTAATTTTGTTCCTAAATAAGTGCATTCATTACTAGGTTTTAGTTATTCTCCATTGTTTAAATTTATATTTTCCATTTCCTCCTATACACAGATATTTAGTTTTCTCAATATTTATATGAAGTCCCAATTTTTCGTATTCTTCTTTGAGCTTTTTTTTTGCGCTATAGGCTATATTCTACGTCATCGTGGCCTTGTGCTATTAATACCTGGTCGTCTGCAAAATTTAGTGAATATACATGTGTATTTTAGATTGGTATGCCCATTTTTGACATTTTTCCCTCCAGTCTCTTAGTACTCTAATAATGTTAGAAATAATAATAATAATAATAATTTGTATTTATTATTCCGGCTTTTACAATGAATATACATTTTTCCGGTACCCATGTTCACAGTTAACTACACATTTGTTTCAACACATTTTTCCATTCTTTTCTGTTCATCCATATATCTTCTTCTATTTCCCATTCCCTCTTAGTTTCATTGATTCCCTGAATCCACGTAATATTTGGTCTACCCTTCTTTTTCCTTCCCTGTGGTTCCCAATCCATGATTATCTTAGGTAGTCTTCCTTCTTCCATCCTTCTAATGTGTCCGTACCAATTTAATTGTTTCTTCTTTATAAAATCTAATATTGAATATTGTACCTGCATTTTTTCTCTTTTATATGAATTTCTGATAATAATAATAATAATAATAATAATAATAAGAAGAAGAAGAAGAAGAAGAAGAATATAACATTTGTAATAATTTACGTTGTCACTTTTCAAGGGCCTATAACGGTTGGGATATTTAGGAACCACTGAATACACATACAAATATATTAAGTAAAGTAAACGTTCGACATGTGTTCCTGACACAACATTTCACAACGTCTCAAGAAAGAGAGAATACTCTGCTATGCTGTACACTTAACTCGTCTACTATAAGATGCTTGTAAGAATAGAGGCCTATAATGTTGCAATGACGTACAATCGAACTGTTTATTACTAGTTTTATGCCTACACAGACAAAAATTGACCTAAATTTTCGAGTCTTAATGATCAGTCGTCCACCGCTGCGGTCTCGAGGTAGCGTGCTGCCTTGTCACGCAGCGGGCCCTGGGTTCGATCCCCGGTCGGGGCAGTTTTTCTGGGTGAGGTTTTTATCGGGGTTTTTCCTCACCTGTAAGACAAATGTCAGGAAAACTTTAAGGCCCAAACTGTCCCCGAAATCATATGGCCATCATCCTTATCATTATCATCCTTACCATTATCATTATCATCATCCTTCACAGGTGTGGAAGGCAACGGGAATCTACCACACCTACACAATTCCCTAGTAAAGCTGCAAGCATAGCATGCAAATGCTATGATTGCAGTGAAGGACCTGCCTTCGGGCAGAATTACTATGGATGGAATGATCAGTCAACCCATGTATTACAAGTTTTATGCCTACGGTAGATATATGTATTCTTCCTTCCAAGTATTAGGCCAAGGCCTGTTACGATCCTATAGAAAATTTTCC
Source organism: Diploptera punctata (assembly GCA_030220185.1). NCBI lineage: Eukaryota > Metazoa > Arthropoda > Insecta > Blattodea > Blaberidae > Diploptera > Diploptera punctata. The sequence continues at coordinate 158,544 of JASPKZ010008289.1, forward strand.
CTCCAGTGTTTCATAGGACGGTCCAGTGATCTCCGTCCTCTTGGTATATAAACAGCTTTGGGGATCCGATTTGAACTCATTCTTTCTAGATGGTGTTTCCAATTTAGTTGGTACTGTTTAATATAGGCCTATTCCAAAATTGGCGTAGTCTTCAATTCTTTTAAGATATCGGTGTTCCTTTTCTGATCCCAACTGGTGTAACCCGCTGTTCTGCGCATGAATCTCATTTCACAAGCCGTTATTCTGCTTTCATGTTGTTTTCTTAGTGTCCATGCTTCACTACCATAGGTCAACACTGGTCTAGCCAAAGTGTTATATAAACGTAATCTGGTGTTTTTTTTGTACAAGGGATGGTTTCATAACTTGATTAATAATTCCTAAACTTTTATTATAACTAGTAACTTTTTCAGGGATATCCTTTTCATCACAGATAGAGAGATAATATCCAAGATATTTAAATTGATTAGAAGTCTTTCCTTTCTTCCATTTCTTCTTTCCTTTATTTTCTTTTCTTCTCCAGAAAAGCCTGACCTGAGGCTATAAGATGGCAGCCCCATCACTGGTCTTGCCTTCCTTTGGCCGGCAACCAATCGAAGGGACTATTATTATGCTTTCAAGTCTTATACGAGAATTTCCCGGACGGATATATGTAGGCTACAGATTCTAGCCATAACGTTCACTCTACTAAAAGTTTTATGGCTACAGTAAACACATTAGGCCTAACGTTTCGAGACTTAATTAATCAATCAACTAGTGTATTACAATTTTATGCCTACAGCAGATACGTGTAGGCCAACAGATTCTAGCCATAACGTTCACAGGACTCGTGTATTACAAGTTTTATGCTTACAGTAGAAATATATAGGATTAAACCCTAACGTTCTTTCGACTATTGTACATGTTTTATGTCTGCAGTACACACGTAGTTCCTAGAGGTCTAAATATTGCGGCTATTAAGTAAATTTAATGCCTGTACCACAAGGTTTATGTCTGTAGTAGACGCATGTACGCACACTCTATAACACTAAGAAAATGGGAGTGGAAGTAAACACCATAAAAACTAAATATAGGCCTATGGTCACACATAGAAATACATTAGGCCTATACAATGGAAATGGACAGTTAATAAAAAAAATTAGGGACATTTTGAAGAAGTGGCTGAATTCAAATGACTAGGTACAATAATTAAAAACAAGAATGACATGGACAAAGAAATTAAACATATGCTCAATTCTGTAAATGCATGCTATTATGCATTATAGGGATTCTTGTTCCAATTTCTGTGAAAAAACTTAAATCTGAAAGTATATAACATTTATTGTCCGAGTTGTATTATATGGATGCGAAATATTTACTCTTACTTTAAATAATACGAGTTTTTGAGAATGAAGTTCTTAGGAAAAATGTTTGGACCAAAGAGAGGTGAACAAGCAGGCAAATACAGAAGACTACATAAAAGTGAGACTCATGATCTTTATAGGAAACCAGACATAAGAACAGTTAAGTCTCGACTTGAGTTAAGACTGTGATGGGTAAGACATTTGACATGAAAGAGGAATGAAAGAGTGGCTTTGAAATTTCCTGTAGGAAAACCAGAGGGAAAGCGCCCAGTTGGTAGACCAAGAATGAGGTTTGAGAATAACATTAACCATGATGAGGGATGCAGATTATAGAGGGGATCATTGGAAAACATTAGCTCAGGATAGGGTTGTATGGAGAGCTTATGTCCGCGAGGCCATGAACCTACTATTTCAATAGTATCACTGATTAGTTAGTTAGTTACTTAGTAAACGCAGTTAGACCTAAAGATTGCTGCCATAACTTACTCGTAAATTGTGTACTAAATTTTCAGGTATATTCCAGTAGTATACTGAATAGATTTACGTCTGAATGTTGCTCTCTTAATGCACTGGACTCATATAGGACCTACTTTAGTTAGCCTACCTACATCCTGTTGCCCGCAGTATACAAAGGTGTGTAATATGTATATAGTCTCCACGCACGCAGCTCAGTGTAGACTTTGAATTAAATACATAATATAAAATACTGTCATGTGTATACATTCGACACGTGTATAGACCCCGTAAGCCAGCGTGTTTGCAGTAGACGTAGGATGTGGCATAGAGTACACGAATGTAGCTGGGCTAATTTCTCTCTCTTGCTCTCGGAAATCTAAAGCCGAGACATGTCGTCGGTGACAGGGACAGATGGACTGTAAGAGGGGAAGGGGGAGCTTTATCAAGCGTCTCTGGGTGGTCGCTCCACGCTAAATTGGCCCGGTATATAGTAGTAGAAAGAGACAAATATCAAGTCACTTATTTATCCTGTGAGGGTGAGACAAGTTTAAAAATTCTAAAGACTACGTATTGAACAACAGGGATGGAGCTCTCTCTTCTTTAGAAAGAAAACCAATAGGCCTACTCGGCGGTCATTAATCCACAGGACTGTCATTATATCTCACAAATAAATAGATATCTATTCCAAGGTTCATTATAACTTATTATTATTATTATTAGGATTATTATTATTATTATTATTAGGATTATTATTATTATTAGGATTATTATTATTATTATTATTATTATTATTATTATTATTATTAGGATTATTATTATTATTAGGATTATTATTATTATTAGGATTATTATATTATTAGGATTATTATTATTATTAGGATTATTATTATTATTAAGATTATTATTATTATTAAGATTCTTATTATTATTATTAGGATTTATTATATTATTAGGATTATTCATCAGGTTATATTATTATTATTTATTAGGCATTATTATTAGGCTATTATTATTATTATTATTATTATTATTATTAGGATTATTACTTTATAGGATTATTATTATTATTATTAGGATTATTATTATTATTATTATTATTTTATTAGGATTATTATTAGGATTATTATTATTATTAGATATTATTATTATTAGGATTATTAGTGGAATGCAGGCTTTCACGGCCGGTAATCATGGTAATAAAAGATTCCGGGCTATGTGGTCGTGGTCTATAACTGACGTTTCTTCCAGACGTTTCTCCCTCAACTGCGGAGGGCATCTTCAGTGGCGAGCGCTTCCAGCTGTCGTAGACTCGACTGCGAATGCCCTCCGCAGTTGAGGGAGAAACGTCTGGATGAAACGCCAGTTATAGACCACGGCCACATAGCCCGGAATCTTTTATTACCATTAGGATTATTGTTATTACTTTTTTAAATATTACATTACTATTATTGCTAGTCCAAATTACTAAGGACCAACGCGCACGTTTAATTGAGTAGGCCTAATATTAAGGAAAAGAGGCTGGACGTACACATAAAAAACTAAATATGTGGTCACAAATAGAATTTGATTATATAATGGAAATGGACAGTTAATGGCAAATGAGGGAAATTTTTAATAAGCGACTGAATTCAAATACCTTAGAACAATAATTTCAAACAGGAGTGAAGGTAAGAAAGGAATTAAACATATGCTCGGCTCTACGAATGCATGCTATTACACACTGCAAGTTCTTTTGTCAATCTAACTTATCTAAAAAAATCAAATATATAAAACTGTTATTCTCCCAGTAATATTACATGAATGCGCTATATTATTTAACTAATGTGCTCCCATTTGAAATTCATCCACTGAGGATGCAAAGAGTACTAAATCATCTGCATACAGAAATGTTTCTAGAGTTTCATTTCTGGAAATCTGTATTCCTTGTCGATATTAATTTTAAGAGTCTTTATAATTTTATTAATATAAACATTAAATGATACTGGTGAAAATTACTTAATTAATAAGCAAGTATTGATGAGAAATTAACAATGTTTTAATAATTATACAGAAACATACTTACTGTAGTTGCCAACTGTTCATATATCGGCTGAATGCAGAGATACGGCAACTTACGCTTGTAAGATGGAAAATAAAATTTATCATGGAATTTCGGCCAGTACGGGGTCGATGACAACCCAGCGCCGTGATTAATTTGGGTATCCGACATTCTGATCACATGGCATCCCTATAATTGCCGAATAATCGTCCGCCTCTATGATTAAAACATGTGGATGTGAGGCCAGCACCCGTCTGGTAGACCAAGGACCTTCCAGGAGCCATTCACTTCTATTTAGAATTACATAACGTTATATTGAAATAACTAGAACCATATATATATATATATATATATATATATATATATATATATATATACTGAAATCATCATCATCATCATCCATGTGGACTGTTACGGTCTCAAAGAGGAGTTTTTCATCCAGCGCTTTTTTGGACGTCCCAGCGATCTTTTGCCTTGGGGCAGTAACGAAGCATTGCTTTTGGAATTCTATGAGATGGCATTCGTTGAAGATGGGCTTTCCAGTTGTTCTGGTAGTTTTGTATGTGGTGCAGAATGGGTTCTACATCCAACTCTTCCATAATTTCTTAATTTCTTTTATGGTCCCACTTTGTATAGCCTGCTGTACGGTGCAAAAATCGCATCTCATTTGCTGTTATTCGGCTTTCATCTCTTCTTCGTATTGTCCATGCTTCACTATCATATCTTAATACTGGTATTGCTGAATAGTTGTCCCAAAATAATATTTATATTATATACTCAACGATGGCACTACCAGTGGCGATGTATGGAAATGAGGCCTGGGTCCTGAAGGAAAAATAAAAATTCAGGCAGCGGAAACGAGATTCCTACGGGCTGTGAAAGGTTGTACAAGAGAATAACTTATTAAAAAGAAGAATATTAGAGTGGAACTAAAAGTTCAACCACTTCTTCAACAAATAGAATAACACAGGAACAATTGAATAGAACACCTGCAAAGAATGACAGAAGATAGGATACCAAAAATTGCACTGATGTATAATCCCGGAGGACGAAGATCGGTGGAAGACCAAGAAAGCGCTGGGCTGAACAGATGTGAGGTTGATACAGGCAATGACCTAATCCGTGAAGGATAATGAGGTTGATGATATTACATACTTATTAACGCGTACATCATTTCAGGAAAAATGGGTTTGCGCAGCAAAGATTGATAATTATGTCTAAACATAAGTAAATTAAGGGTAAACAATACCAGGATAGAAGTTGACGGATGATGCTTTCTACTCGCCTGATTAAGAAAAAACATCCCCTAGTATCTCGAGGCAAAATACAAGAAAATTGCTGGCCTGTTTTAATCTGGAATGGGAAACACGGACGTTCCACAAGAAATGTCGGAAACTCCATCATTATATGTCCATAGTTAGATGGTGTTTTGAGGAGATATCAAAATGAGACGTTATACAGTATATAGTTAGTGGTGGATAATATTGGGAATTTATTTTATAGTATTTTATGGAAATCAGACTTTTTTCCCTAAATTATTATAACTTTAAATTACACTAACACTTTTAAAGAGATAGCCTATACAAATAATCCAGTCTTAATAACAACAGAATAAGTGTAAAAGATAATGTACGTAATACCACAGAAAACTGAGCAAATTTCTTCTACATTATCATACAAAACACTGATAAATTCTGAGAATTGGAGAGTGGAATATAATTTCCCATAAATTTATTATTATTATTATTCTTATATTATTATTATTAACTAACTCGCTGGCACTACCGAACCCGTAGGTTCTTGGCCGCGCGGACATAAGCTCTCAATATATCCTTATCCTGAGTCAATGTTTTCCAATCATCCCCTGTATAATCCACTTCCCTCAAATCATAGTTAATGTTATTCTCCCACCTCATTCCTGGTCTACCAACTGAGCATTTTCCCTCTGGTTTTCCTACAAGAAACTTCCATGCACGTCTTTCATTCCGCATTCGTGCCACATGACCTGCCCATCCCAGTCTACGAGACTTAAGTGTTCTCATTGTATCTTGCTTCCTTTAAAGACCATGTAATTCACTGTTATGCAGTCTTCTCCATCCATATTATTATTATTATTATTATTATTATTATTATTATTATTATTAGTTCCTTGCAATCCAGTAGGCCTACTTTTAGCTTGGCGCAACTGCTAATTATCTAATGAAATATAATAGTATATTACGATTCGAGGTTGGGAAGTGGTTTTTATAGAGTCGAGGAAAAAAAATTTAAAAACCGAGCGATAGCGAGGATTTTAATTTTCGAGATCATGTAAAACATTCACAAACGTGCGTTGTACATTATTTTTTGCGCGATGGCGTTTACAAAATATTAAATAATAGTAAAATAATAACATCTTTGTTGGAAATATTTGCGTTCATTATAGACAATTGACTAACGTTAATAGTGTGGGCAATGTTTATTAGTTGAAACAACAGGACGCCTCGAGAACAATTATTGATAATATGGCCGCAAGTACGTATTTATTGTTTTATATTGTTTCAAATAAAGTTCAGTTCACTTAAGATGCAGTGATTTGTTTGGTATAACGTATATTAACACTACCTTTTTTATATTTTCTGTATATACATTGTACATACGAGTATACATAGAAGGCAGTGGTTTTACTTCCCGCACGTGGATGTAAATGTAATATTACAGTATAGTTATTTAGATTGGCAACACCGAAATGTAGGAAGTTAAACTTTCAACAATGGTCGCCATTGCTGGTAAGTACGACAAAACGAACTATCGCGCAAAAAATAATAATTTTCAACATTAGTGCCTTAGCTATTAATTTTCAATTTTACTTTTTGCTTGTTTCGCTAATCACGAAGACGGAAATTGAGCTCCTGCACCTAGAAAACTTGTGAGGAATATTTTATGCTGATTCTTTATGTTTCTTACATTTTCGTGAAAGAAGACCAATTTTACATTTTTAGCCTGTCCACTGCTGTGGTCTCGAGATAACGAGCTGCCTTGTCACGCAGCAGGCCTGGGTTCGATTCCCGGTCGAGACAAGTTTCCTGGGTGATGATTTTTTCGGGACTTTTCCTCACCTGTAAGACAAATGTCAGGAAAATTTGAGGCCCAAACGGTCCCCGAACATCATATGTCCATCATCATCATCATCATCATTCATGTTCGCCTTAGATTAAGTTCGGAATTAAGGACTCCCCTGGCGCACCACCATAATCATCATAGTGCATTCATGAATTTAGGTCATTTGTTGACTTGTTTCGGCCTCAATATAAACACCATCCAAAATTATTTTGTGTGGACATTCTGGTCTTCTTCATCCTGCAGGTTGATAGCTTAACATTTGTTTTGATATCCTGTGATCTTCCATTCGATAAACATGTTGCATGCATCTTGACTTATAATCAGAAATTTTGTTTTCTAAAGGTTCCGTGAGTAATTCTTCTAAGATGTCTTCATTTTATATATAGTAGTGTGTGCTATCTTCATCGTAATCATCCATCGTAACATCGGGGCAGCGTAACACCGCCTTCCAGGCGCCCCAACCTCAGAACTGAGTTATAATTACCCCAATACCAGGAGAGAATACCAGTAATGACGAAATGACTAACCTGGGACACTGAATAAAAAGTACGCCTATATATAGGCCTACATTTTAGCATCGATCGAAACCGCGATGCTCATACTTTTTAGGCAGACGCGCTATTAAATTTTAATTATTAAATTATTATTAAAAATAACGAATTAACGAACAGATAAAATTAACATTCTGTTGATGTGACATTCATTGCTCGTATGCAGGTCTACACAAGTCTAACTTGTAAAGAGAATTTTTACAGACTATCAGATTTCTAAATAAATTATATCACTTTAACTTGATCTTTTTCTTCAAGATTTACAGTCATGTTTCATCCGGTCGGACCAAGTTCATCAATTATATCTCTGTGAATGAGTCTCGTTTTCCAGATTGTTCTCAGAGTCATTAATGGGGCACCAGTTAGAATCTCTGGTTTCAGCGCTTCTAGAAATATGTAATAGGCCTAAGTCATATTAATAAAATACGGCATGCTTACATACCTTCTCTTAGCCTACATAGGCCTACAAGATGTTAGGAAATTTCCATTAAGACTTCTAGGGCTTGTAAAAAGGAAAAGAAGGTCTATATAACGTTTTTAATAGGGACCTTGGCTATTCTATGCCATCTGTGAATATTCAATCGGAGAAGATGTGACTGTTAGCATCATATTGGCCAACTTGTTGATACAGAGCTAATTTCCAACGTGTCTTACTTACTCACTGGCACTATCGAACCCGTAGGTTCATGGCCGCACGGACATAAGCTCTCCATACATCCCTATCCTGAGCTAATGCTTTCCAATCATTCCCTGTATAATCTACTTCCCTCAAATCATAGTGTTGTTCTCCCACCTCATTCTTGGTCTACCAACTGGGCGTTTTCCTTCTGGCTTTCCTACAAGAAGTTTCCATGCACGTCTTTCATTCCCCATACGCGCAACATGTCCTGCCCATCGCAGTCTACGGGACTTAACTGTTCTTATTATATCTGGCTTGCTATAAAGACCATGTAGTTCATTGTTATGAAGTCTTCTCCATTCACCTGTCTGTTCATCTCTCTTTGGTCCAAAAATTTTCCTAAGAACTTTATTCTCAAATACTCGTAATCTCCTTTCCTCCCTTAAAGTAAGAGTCCATGTTTCGCACCCATATAATATAACTGGTAGAACAATAGTTTTATATATTTTCAGGTTAACGTTTTTTGAAAGGAGTTGGGACATCAAAAGTCTCTGCAATGCATAGACTTTTGATGTCCCAACTCCTTTCAAAAAACGTTAAGCTGAAAATATGTGTCTACTCACATAATATAAGGGAACTTTATTCCAAGAGCCCACCTACATGAATGGGCGAGTTATGATGACAAAATGGGAAAGTAAGAAAAAGTAAGTCAGTTGTAGTTTGGGCAAATTAGGTTGAAAAAATGGGCAAGTAAGTACACCATATTTGTTTAGGGTTCACTTGTTCGTTAGCGGGTTTTTGTGATAAGTTGGCTAAACTGTCTGGGGAATAAATAATACATAATTTACATTGCAAATATGTTTGAAGAGAAAAATATATGCCTATATCGGGATTTGAACCCAATATCTCTGGTTCTGTACACCTGTGCTTTAACGATTTAAGCTCTAAGGCATTACGGGTTCTGTACACCAGTGCTTGTACGATTTAAGCTATTAGGCATAAATCGTGATGCCTAATAGCTTAAATCGTTAAAGCACTGGTGTACAGAGAGATACTGGGTTCAAATCCCGATTTAGGCATATATTTTTTCTCTTCAAATTTAATTTGTCATCGAGTGAGAAGTGATAAATTTAATATTAAATATTGCAAATATGGTAATTTTAGGTCACTTTGAGCTCATCTTCTCACTTCACTTTATGGTATTTCCCACTTTTTAAAATATATATATATATATGTCCACCGCTGTGGACTCGAGGTAGCGTACTGACTCGTCACGCAGCGGACCCGAGTTTGATTCCCAGTCGGGACAGGCTCCTGGGTGAGGATTTTTTCGGAGTTTTTCCTCACCTGTAAGACATATATCAGGAAACGTAGGGCCCAACGGTCCCCGAAAATCATCCGGTCATCATCATCATCCTTATCATTATCATCATCATCCTTCACCGGTGTGGAAAGCAACAGGAAGCTACCACTCCTATAATTCCCTAGTAAAGCTGCAAAACATAGCATGAAAATGCTATGATTGCAGTGAAAGACCTGCCCTCGGGGAGAATTACTATGGATTGGAATACATATATTTATTTATTTAATTTAATATTCGTAGCAGCTGTTTCAATACACTGTATCATTCGTATGTAGAAGATACATATACTGAAACAGCTGTTATGAATGTTGAATCAAATAATTTATGGAAATCATAGAAAAATTTGATAGCTTTATTTAGTAAATATACATATTTCCCACATTGTTTTATATTTTATTCTCTTTTGCACTAATAAAACTTAATGTGTTAGAGTGTATTTTTTAATTTGAAACTTTCCCCTCTATTTGTATATAATTTCTTTCCTTCTCTCGTAACTATATAATGTGTATTTTTTAAATGAATAAAATTCTTTAACTAAACTGCACCGAAAGGTAAGTACTAGCTCATTCGGATGTCAATACTGTATGTAAGAAAATATTATGACTAATAGTAGGCCTATATTACGATGCGAGGTTGGGAAGTGGTTTTTACAGAATCGAGGAAAAATGTTTAAAAACCGAGCAATAGTGAGGTTTTTAATTTCCGAGATTCTGCAAAACACTTCACAAACGTGCATTGTACATTATTTTTGCGCGATGGTGTTTTGAAAATAATAAATAATAGTAAAATAATATTTGTTGGAAGTATTTGCGTTCATAATAAACAATTGACTAACGTTAACAGTGTGGGGAATGTTCATTAGTTGAAACAACAGGAGACCTTGAGAACAATTATTGATAACATGGCCGCAAGTACGTATTTATTGTTTTATATTGTTTCAAATAAAGTTCAGTTCACTTAAGATGCAGTGATTTGTTTCGTATAAAGTACATTAACACTACCTTTTGAATATTTTCTGTATATACATTGTACGTAGTATACATAGAGGGCAGTGATTTTACTTCCCGCACGTGGGTGTAAATGTAATATTAGAGTATAGTTATTTAGGTTGACTTTTATAAGATTCATGATGTGTTCCGTTGAGGTTTATTCAAAATTAATATAAAATTATAGAATATTCATCTGAAAGGTCCGTCTCCTCAACTTAATTATCATTTAACTGTAAAGTGGATTTGATTTTTCTAAACACAATTAAGTTGATTTTGTTTACTTTTTACACATAACAGCTAAGGCTGTTAGGTTAATCATTTTCAAAAGTAACATCACTGCTTATATTTATGATTATGAGAAAAAAAATATTTCACTCAAGTTTACAGGGTGCTGTAAAGTGAATAATCATCTAATATCCCTGTTCTTGATGATGACATTACCAACAATTCTTCACATTGTTATTATTACATAATAGTGGATCCTGTAGTACATTAAATAGTATTTATTGAGTCAAAATTGAAAATCACTTCTTGTTTGTCTAAAATCACAAAATTAAATAATTCTGCATTGTTATATAAACTTTATGCAATTATTTTCTTCATTGTAAGTATATGGTACAGTTTTTTAAGCTTCAAAACGTCCAGAAATGATAATTAAGTTGAGGAGACGGACCTTTCAGGTGAATATTCTATAATTTTATATTAATTTTATTTAGGTTGGCAACCCCGAAATTTAGGAAGTTGAACTTTCAGTAATGGTCGCCATTACTAGTAAGTACGACAAAACGCACTATCGTGCAAAAAATAGTTTTATTCTATTCTTACCAGATTTCGATCCGTATTATTGTATTTAGTAACATCGAATTATAAAAAATAAATTACCCTACCACTTGATTCAATCGGTTTAATCCACATTTTGATTTGTTTGATTTTACTGATAGGCTTTGAAAATTTGCGGACATGATTTGAGGAACACACTGTATACTGCTTCTCCGTTTCGAAATCGCATACTGTCGCCATCTCGTCGTAATCTCGCATTTAAATACAGCAACATGAATCCCTTCCCCCCGACATCACACCTAGTAGTTTTAGTTGTGTAGATGTGCGGTCGCAGCTATGTTTTATTTCGCCGTTTGTCCGCTGCCACTCGAACAGAAACATAACTCTTCCACGCTACAAGTGTACTGCAAATGTTTGTTCAAGGAAAAGCCACTATAATTATATATAATCAACCACAATACCATAAATACAAGGGACATGGTAGTCCTATAGAGTTTCAATGCTGGAAGGTAAGATGTCGACATATTAATTTATGGTAAAGTGAAGGGAGTTCATTTCTAGTAGGGGTATCGAGTTCAGTCCTCGAAATCACCAAACATATTTTTGGGCGTTTTCTTAGTTTACAACACAAATCCATTTTTTAGTCAGAATTGTTTCCGTTATTTATACAGCTATCCTCAACCAAAATATACAACTTTTCTTCCACACTTCCCGATCTTGTGTGTCTGCTTCTGTCATATTTCATTTCTTCATGTTGTCTTGAATTCCCTTTATTAACGTTGGCTTTGGTCTATCACGTTACCCTTTTCCAGGAGGTATCCATTTCAATACATCTTTGTTTGTTTCTGTGTCCCAGTTTCTCATTATATATCCATACCATCTTAGTTGGATTTCTTCAATCTCTTGTACAATATGCTTTTCTACATTCATTATTTATCTTATTGTATTATTCTTTATTTTGTCTAATTTTGATATTCTTGCCGATTTTCTTAAAAGTGAATTTCTGTGTTTTTGCTTCAATGTCCATGTTTCCGCGCCATATAATAAAATACTCTTCACAATTGTGTTATATTAATACTTTAGTTGCATTGACTTATTTCTTTTGCTTTGTCGTTCTATGTGTTTCCTATCCGAGGCCACATATTTTGGTTTTTTAGCATTAAGTTATTTTTTACAATGTATGAGGAGCTGGCCCATAGCATCAACCCAAACCTGGAGGATCAGAGATTTTCTGGAGTCCATCATAGATCAGTCCACCATAGATCAATCCATTTATATATATATATATATATATATATATATATATATATATATATTATTCAATGCCCCAGGTTGTCATTTCGATATTTCTGGTGTTCTCTCCAGGCATTGCCGTAATTGTAACACAATTCTGAAGTTGGGGCACCCAGTAGGCAATGATATGTTGGGTGATAATGATGATAGTGGTGTGTCAGTAGAGTCCATAAATCCTAAACTTAATGTCAGACGAATATGAATGATGATGATTAAGATAGCCATATGATGTTCATGGACCGTTTGGGCCTTAACGTTTCCTGATTCTTGCTTACAGGCGAGGTAAAAAAGCTCCGGAAAAAACCTCACCCAGGAAACTTGTCCGAATGAGAACCGAACCGCTTTGTAACCTCGAGACAACAGAGGTAGACATAACTTGAATATTGTCACTATGAAATAATTGCCATGAGGATGATTTACATCACAGATTCCCTGATTTAGAATTCCCGGGGAAAAATTCCAAAACCCAAAGAATAAATAATGAATAAAGATATGAAAAAATCTTAATTCATATTCGTACAATAAATGCAGACAGTCAGAACAGCTAAACAAAATATAAGGTAGATACTATTATTTTCATAAAACAAAGCTCTTTAACAACCAACAACAGAAACGTCGCGATTCAAAGTTTTGGTCAAAGCATCGACAAATTATATTATCCTTTAAACATCAGTTTGATTTTTAATATTATTTAGCAGTGAAATACAATACTACATTGGTGAAAACGTTTATAGGATAAATCTTTGAAACTGAAAATCGAATTTCTCAACAGTTAAATACGTACTATCTTGCGACTACCACTAAATAAATATATATCCTCAACTCGTGTCCAACTCAGGGTCGGGTAGAGGGATGAGATGAGAAGAACCCCCGTTATAGAAGAGTTCTGAACGTCAAGAATGTCGGCCGGCCAGGCTTGATCCACCATCACGGGGACGGAAGAACGAAATTTATAACATGCGTATGGACAAATGTTTTGAATGAAATTCGTGGCAGGGAGAAACTAGAGAAACCCCGATAGACACCTTCCCAAGCTCCGTTTCGTCCATCACGAAACCCACATGGAGTGACCCATAGTCGATCTCGAGACTCCAGCAGTGACAGGAGTGCGTCTAACTGCCTTGTTATTACCACTAAGTTATCAAAATTTTTTTATGACGATCATTCCCTACTTTTTAGTAGACAGAATTCTTTCCCTCACCTCCTGTGTGGAAACATAACCAATTTTTAAAATCAAGAAAAAATCTGTGTTCAGGCCACTGGACATCGATGCTTGGGACCTCAAGGAATGTTTTCTGTGAACAACAAGGAAGAGCACTCTAAGAGATATTCTGTTACACAAATACTAGTGACCTCCCCCCATAAATCTCAGAACACAAAGCAGCATCTTCCCACGACATGAAGTCTCCTACAACAAAATTACCAACAAATAATTGCTTCACCAATGCACAATAATTCGTAAAATTTTGCAAGACAGGGGAGAAACAGAAAATACTGGAAATAATCGCGATTATCATTTATTCATTTTGATTCACATGCTTGGAGAATTCTATTTATTGAGCAACTACAACGGTTTTCCATTTCTGCGAGAATATTTTCTTTTTATTTTTTCTTTCTTCTTCTTCTTCTTCATCATCGTCCAGGGATTAAGCATGTTGTCTCGTTACGGTTTCATGAAAGCTAGAATTGTTAAAATTGTTCAAACCATCTTCTGTGTGGGCGTCCACTATTTCTCCTTCCGTGTGGTTTATATTTAGCAATAATTTTGAAAGTCTTTCTTTTGGCATTTATCAATAGGTCTATGTTCTTTCCAGTCGTTCCTATATGAATTATTCGATCTGTAGTTTAAAAATATTTAGTTACTTTCTTATATGATCATTTCTTTTCTTATCCAGCAGAGTATACCCTGAAATATTTCTTAAAAATCTAATCTCAATTGATTCCAATCTTTGTTCTTGTCTTTTAGTGATCGTCCAACATTCTGATCCATACATCAATAGGCCTATAGGAACAGCCGTTACTTTATAAAATTTCATTTTTTTTCTTCTGTTTTTAAGGGTTCTTTTAATAGTGCCTAACAATAGATTAAATTTATTTATTTTACCATTAATATCTTCAATTTTAAGATATGATAAATTGAAACCTAGGTATTTAAAACTATTCACTTGCTCTAAAATGTTATCAATTACTAATTTTGCTCTTGAGGCAACACGTCCTTTAAATGCTAAAATTTTAGTTTTATTCTTTGAAATTTTAAATTATAACTGACACTTTTTAAAATTATAAATAGCTCCTTGTAGATCATCTTCTGAACTGGAAATCACTACTTGATCATAGGCAAATAATATTGTATCATACAATTTATTATTTATTTTTAAATGTTTATTTAAATTAATCTGCCATTTTAACATAACTTCGTTTGTATATACATTAAAGGTAGAAGGTAAATGTTTTATTATTTTTTATATTGTTACCAATGTTTATTTGTTGTTTGGAAAACTTACTTATAACAACAGTCCTACTGTCAACAATATGAAAATTAAACATCGAATTAGAAAATTATGTACCATATATTGCAGTCTCTCAAACTATGTACCATATAGTGCAGTCTCTCAAACTATGTACCATATAGTGCAGTCTCTCAAACTAGTAAAATATTTAAAACATTTTATGCCTTTCCGGACCACTTGCATACCAGCAGGATGTTTCGTTATTGACCAGCTACTGACTGATTTGTGATGATCTGATATATCTGACTGTGTTTATTGGGTACGTTCTCGTTTAAAGTCAAATTTTTGTCGATTTCCTTTAAATATCTCACTCCTTCAGAATATTTACCTTCACTGGATTCCATAATCGTAAGTAAAGCCACGAGTAATTTCTAATTTATCTAGTGAATTTGGGGATTAAGAGTGGCATTTGTTAGGACTATTTAACGAATAAAATTAAGCTGTTTACTCACAAATCATTATTTAAATATAATTATTTTAAAATATTTATATATTTAATGTAAACGGCGATGTTTGAAAACAAATGAGAAACGTTTGTTATGCTTCATTTGTTCATCACTGCAACCAGATCATACTATTTCATTTTCAAAGGATCGCAATATTGTAAGAATGCATCCCAGCGTAGAGGAAAAATGAAACACATCGATCTCTTTATAACCAACATTATAGGTTATTAATTAATTTCTGATGTCCCATGATGTAAATTATATTATTCTGCAACGTAAATTCCTGGGAAATAATACGTTTAAGAAAGTGCAAACAGTGGTTTCTTTTTATTGTAGTGTAATCAATTACTACGAATGATTTCCTATTATATCCCGCAAGCAGTATCTGCTTACATTCGTGCACTATATATACAATCTGGTAGCTGCATTTCATAGGAGAGTCAGTCACTGCAAATAATACTCTCGCCTATTCAGAATGTTAGAAAGGAGGAGCTTGATTTTAATATGATAAAATTATTTTTGATAAATTCCAGGTGAAACACGACTGTGATCGGTTGTAAATCAGAATTCATTGAAACGCGATTGGTCATTGACTCCCATTTCGGGCACGTGTCGATGTAGTATGGTGAGAGAGTTGTCTATATTGTCTGGCGTTACTTGATTTACCTTCTTCATATTTAATATATTTAAAATGTTCTGTTAGTCTAATATTAAAACTTCTGCTGGTTCTTCCTTCGCAAAATGTATTGCAAACATTACACGTTAGATTATATACGCCTTTGTTGCCAATTACCAATATCTAATATATAAAAGCGAATGCGCGTATGTTTGCGATTTATTTACTTCTGAACTACACAACAGACCTTTATGAAAATTTGTACATGAAGGTTTTCAGGTACGCCGAGTGTTTGCCGCTATCTGTTATTCTCTAAATCCATTAGGTGTAGGAGTTCAGCTGAAACGACAATTTAAACATCGCAATTTTCGATGTTTCACAACGAATCTGAGTATATGCTATTAAAATAAACCGAGGTAGATATTGTCCAAAAATGAGCGAAATACGGGCATTAGAATTGGAAGTTTACCTAAAATTCCGTATTAAAACTGATTCTAGCAACTGCCATGTTTGATTCATCGCAATGTATGCAATACAAATTAATTAACCCGTAATTTTCTTTTAACTTATTCAACTGAAAATAAAACACATAGGGCCTATTTCATTTATTTACGGGTAGCAGCGCACGCCGGGTATTCGGTATTACAGTTAAACCAAAATCTTTATTTGTATTCTAAATGTTTGCATTAATTATACAAACTTCTGAAAAAAATCAATTATCGAAAATGAGGTGGAATTTAATAAAGGAAAGAGAAAACAATAGTTTATATGAAGATGGGGTCAAAAATTAATATTTTGTGAGACACTGTTTGTTATCACTGTCAACTTGTAATGAACGAGTAGCAATTTTCTACTGGAAGCTATTTGACTTACTCTGAAGTACAATGGCTCTACAATATAACCAATCACTACAATACAAACTTCTTCCTTAGTTATGAGGAAATTATACACTGTTGGAACATCAGATATACTCAAAGTTGGATTGCCGGACAGGCATTATTTCTTGTGCCCTCTCTGTAATTTTTTCTTTGAGCCATGATATTTAAATTTATCAACTACACATTTCAGTGGTTGAATGTGGCTTATTCAATATTTTTCCCATTTCTCTAAGATACAAATATTTTAAAGCAAAGTTTGCAATTAGTAATTTCTGCTGTCGTACACCCAATACCTACTGTTGTATGCTAAGCTGAAGAACACGATGAAGGAGAGAGAACGAACGAAAACATACCAGGTGGGGTAGCTATTGTGCAGTTCTGGCTTCTCTAGCTGCATTTGAAGGATGTAGATAGATAGGTAATGGAATTTATTGCCTTTTTTCCAGAATAAAGAAAATACATATGGATTTACATTGCGCACGGGCCTGCTTGGCCGTACGTGCATTATTTTTCCATGAATAAAAAAATAAAACTAATAATATAAACAAATACCTACAAATACACCTGTATAAAAAAAACAATAACAGGCTACATATATGTAAAATCTATGTCTACACTAAATTACAATAATACATATCTACATTCATCCACATTCCGTACATTAATATTTAAAAAAAAATGCTAGAAAACAAATTAGAAAAAAACACACACACACACACACATACACCCACACACCCCCACACATATACACACCGCACGCTCATGCCCCCCTCCCCCCGGCCCTGCAGACATTAAATGCACTATCAGACTATTCAACTTATCAGACCTACTTATTATATAACATGATTAAAGATCGAAAACAAAGACCATATTGAGATTCTTCTTATTGTTAATACATATATCCTTAATCTACAATTTTGTTATATCTCAATTTTCTTACTGTACCCAAAAATTTGCATGTTTTTGATTCACTCTCGATCCGTCCTAAAAGATCCCAACACGCCACTCTCCCTCGATCCGACCTGAAGGATGTATGGTGTTTGGTGCGGATAGAGGGGAATGCGAGTTGCAGGTACTGCCAGCAACTACCCTCACATTAGAAAACATAATAGTTACTATTACACATCCAAGTTAACTGTTCACGGGCGGAGGGTAAGAGTTTTAGCGCTAGTGTCGCCGATCTACTGAATCTGTGGAAGGGATGTAGGAGAAAACTGTACATCCGATCACGTATTGAAATTGTTCAACTTCAAATGTGGGGGGAGAATCTCTAAACACGTGTGAAAGATCTTAACATGGTTGTCAAATTAGTCATTTAAGCACGGAACGCTCAAGCAGTCGGATCATTTAAAATCACAGTATTTGTCGTCTTTCTGTTACCAGCCCCACAATAAATCACAAGTGGTAACATGTAATGAGAAGGGCAAGGAAGGGATGGCTCATTCCTAGACGTAACCCCAAAAGTAACAGGGTTGTCAAGTTAGTCATTCTGCCACCGACCACGCAGAACGACGGAACATTAAAATACATAGTATTTGTCAGCTCTCTACCTGCCAATCAAACAACATAATACAAAGGACAGGAAGTGGCAACATAGTAAGAAAAGACAGTTTGTTAGTTAACATATTTTCCGCCTGCACAAAACACTTGGATGGGTAATACAAGTTGAATTTTCTTATCTACTAGTTCTATGTTAGTGTTTACTTTTGATGTCTAATAAGTTTGAAGTGTTCATTATAGAATAGCGTTATTTTTGTAACAATTCCTGTTATTATGATTATATCATTATTAATAATAAAAAATTTTTTGCATTAGCTACTAGTTTCTTCACCCACTCGGAAACGTCCAATCCTTCCACGCGCCTTTGGTTTCACGAAGACGGCTAAATTTACCAGAACTGAATTGTAGTACAATTGCAGAGAAGAAATCATATACATTAAACCAGAAACGTTGACCTTCTAGTCGCCACATCCAGTCTTATGAAGTATGTTTTGAAAAAAAAAAAAGTACTTCTGTCTTAACACGCTCACACCACCCCTTACGTCACTGCAACAACATTACAATTACAGTGAGTCGTTCAGCTCAGCATAGGCCTATATTATACAGCGTAACGTTTACCTCCAGTCATAGCAGCATTGTTGGAGCATCGCACAGACGTAGATATTAACCATGTAGGGTCAGGTATAAATAGCTACTAAAGCACCTATCCAGCTTACTTAGGATAATTGCTACTCCACACAGGCTGACGTGAAGCGAGTGTATGCGGGATGACACGGCATTAGTTCGCAAATCATCCACAAACGAAGCAGGTCATTGTTCCGCTGTGTCGGATGGTAATAGTAGTGAAGACAGATACTATTCATCAATTTTGTACATTAAAAGTCTTTAGCCTCAACAAACTGTAGTCTATGTGTTGTTTCAAGAAATAAACAATTTTGTTAAAAATAAATAACATACCGTACCTTTGTTCATGACAGTTTTATAAATTTACAGACAAAAATAAGACAAAATCTCACCAATAAATTACGTTTAAATTATGTATTTTATTTTAAATCTCCGCCTACATGAACTTCTGAGTTTTATACATATAATTTTTGTTTTGGTCTTTCCGATTTTAGTAAAGTAGGATTAAGTTTGTATATTTCTTTTTCGAAATTCGATTATTGGGAACGCCCTCAATAGCAAAAAGATTAATAATCTTTCGAAACTTGAAAAAATATATTCAGACAGAGATAGATCCAGTTACTCCTATATTTGCAACTATCTCCTACAACACTGAGAGGCGTATTGCGAAACGCCTTGACCAGTTCTAACATTTGCTGATAAGACCACCATGCTTCTCAGTGTAGGCCTATGATATGCAGACGATATGTCTGTAGCAGATTTAATTCTAATATGACCTTTAGTTTTATAAGCAAAAATCACAACCCAAGAACAAGTAGAAGCTCGGGATTAGAGAATTAAAAATAAACATTTGCATTTTGGTAAAACAATAAATTAGGTTGTCAAGAAAGAATAAAGATTACTTTATACTAGAATGGGGAATAAAAGAGGGGAATAGAAGCTTTTGTAAGATTACCAGACAGAAAAACTCAGTTAGTAGACCTAGAACGGGAGACTAACATTAATCATGATTTGAGGCAAGTAGATTATACAGGGGATGATTGGAAAACATTGATCAGGATATGGATGTGTGGAGAGATTATGTCCGGGTGATCATGAACCTACGGGTTGGGTAGTGCCAGTGAGTTAGTTGTACTAACTAACTAACCAACTGGCGCTATCAAGCATGTAGGTTCATGGCCGCGCCGACATAAGCTCTCCATACATCCGCTAATATTTACCAATCATTCCCTGTATAATCTACTTCCCTGAAATCTTGATTAATGTTATTCTCCCACCTCATTCTTGGTCTACCAACTGCGCGTTTTCCCTCTGGTTTTCCTGTAAGAAGCTTCCATGCACGTCTTTCATTCACCATTCGTTCCACATGTCCTGTCCACCGCAGTCTACGAGACTTGACTGTTATTATTATATCTGGCTTCCTATAAAGAACATGTATTTCACTGTTATGTATAGTATTCTCCATTTGCCTGTCTGTTTATCTATCTTTAGTCCATTTTTCCTAAGGACTTTATTCTGAAATACTCGTAATCTCCTTTCCTCCCTTAAAGTAAGAGTAGGCCTACATGTTTCGCATCCATATAATATCTGGTAGAACAACAGTTTTATATATTTTCAGTTTAATGTTTTTTGAAAGGAGTTGGGACGTAAAGAGTCCCTGTAATGCAAAATAGCATGCATTTCCAGAATTGAGCCTATGTTTAATTTATCATTGCATCTCATTCCTATATGTGATTATTGTTCCTAGGTATATGAATTCAGCCACTTCTTCAAAATGTCAGTTAGTTATACTACTAATGGAAATATGTTCTTCCGTGCAAAGGCAAGTTGTTTCATCTCTTCCGAATTCCCTTTCTGCACATGCGTATAAAAACCAAGGTAAATATTGTAATCATTGAGAGGCAAAATAGCATACACCCCAACTTCCATGAAGATTAGAGTACGGAAATGATAGCAAACGTTGGCAACATAAACAGCGGGAGGGTTGTTAGAATAACATGCGGGGGTTGTGACTCTTTCTTTACGACCATCCCTTCGGATACAACGTTCGAGGCTGCCCGGTGACGCGTTTTTGCTTTTTATTGTAAATCACGGCCCATGTTACTCCAGTGAATGTAGCTAAAAAATGTTTCCCTTCCTTCAACTAATCTTTTGTCTGGACATTGGGGGCTATTCTGGTACCATGAAAAATGGATGCGTGGTTGGATATCATATGAAAAGCTGGAAAATTGCATCCCATCCACTCGTGCGGTTCACGAATACCTAACTGTGAGATACGGACATGCAGTATAAGCAAACTCGTTATTGCTAGCTTTCAAGATGTCCTTATTTATTTTTTTACACTGAACAACATACGCACATATACATGCAATACCATTAATTATTAACAATTATATATAAATTAATTAGTGTATAATGCTAATGTGTTATTATTTAATTGTCATATTATTGTATTTTCTTTATGTAATTGTAATGTTAATGTTTTTTTAGTGTATAATGCTATTGTGTTATTATTTAATTGTAATATTATTGTGTTTTCTTTATGTAATTGTAATGTTAATGTTTTTTAGTGTATAATGCGATTGTGTTATTATTTAATTGTAATATTATTGTGTTTTCTTTATGTAAGTGTAATGTTATTGCTTTTTTTGTTGTTGTTTATTTTTCTTTACACTAATACCAATTATTACTTTATTGTAACGGACTGTCAACAGCACGTACGGCTTACTGCCCGTGCGACCCATATTTGTAAATAATATTGTAAATATCTTACTTTTTGTCTAATAAAGTCCTACTACTACTACATTTGTCGTCAAATTAGAGGTTTTGCGCTTCCCACTTTCAACGTACAAGATTTGTTACTGAATAATTGCACAACAAATTAAGGTTACTTTTGAAAATAATGTCTCTTTACATCATAGATTATTCCGTCCCGTTATACAGTGGTATTAAACAATTACTAATGTTCTAAAGTAGGGCCTAAGTGAAATGTGTTTTTACTTTCTAAATTCTTCGGAAAACTACAGATATAACAATTTGCGTAAAACTGAATGATCCGTCGTATAGCCTACAGGAAGGAAAGCAAAAATGTGGGAAAGTTTGATTTTTCATTTCCCGCCCTTATGTGTTTAATAAAAATCGGAGAGATACAATTGCCTAATAATAAAGGTAAAGTGATCCCATTACAGGCCTCAGGATGCTATTGGGGTAATAGGAGGTTAAGGATCCCACTTTTTTGGACAATCGGCACTAGATGTCAGCCGGGTTGTCAGCCCTGCGTGACGGTCGCATTTACCCCCAGAACAAGCGTCTGGTACTCATTTCCGTTAGAGGCTGAGTCGACCCCAGGGCCATAGTGCCGTCAGAAGGTTTGGGCCAGTTTAAAAATCCTGACCCCCACTGGGACTCGAACCCTCACCTTCCGGCTTGTAGCGCAGTGCCTTAACCACTGCGCTACGGCGTGGATCCACAATAATAATAATGATAATAATAATAATAATAATAATAATAATAATAATAATAATAATAATTTTTACTAAGGATAATAATAATAATAATAATAATAATAATAATAATACTTTTTATGTACATGAAAAAAATTATAAATTTCAAAGCATGTGTGGGACTATTAAAAGAACACCACAAAGCAAAAAAAAAAAAAAAAAAGAAACAATGCTAAATTGTTATAAGGAATTGGCAGTTCCCATTGTGATATATGGATCAGAGAATTGGGCAATGAGTAGATCAGAGAGAAGATTACTAGAAACATCAGATATATAGGTCCTCAGATACGTTGCAGGATATACTCTATAAGAGACCACATTCCTAGTGAAACAATTAGGCAAGGACTCAAAATTTTTAATCTAAATAAAAAATACAAATCCATAAAAAAATGGCATGAACCTAGGCTAACAAAATAAGCACTTCGTACCAATCTCAAGGCTATAGAAATGTGGAACGTCCTAGAAGACGATGGGAAGATGAATTCTGATAGCGGTACAGGTCGACGGCCTACCATGAAGATGATGATAATTTTTACTAAGTATTTTCTCTATATTACAGTAGTAATCCTTCAGCCCAAATGTATTTTGCTTCGCCACTGATTTCTTTCCTCAGCATCTTCTTCCTTGAGGTCTCTGCTGATCATGTTTCTTCACACTTCATCCATCCAATGTTCCCTGGGTTTTTACTTCCCCGCCTTCAGCATTCCAATTCAGTATCATTCTTGGAATTCTATTATTCTCCATCCTCTTCAGATGTCCATACCATTTCATTCTTCGCTCTTCTATTACTTCTCTAATATTATGTTTAACGTTCGCCGATTTGTCGTTTAATTTTATATGTCCAGTTTTCATTTTGGGCCTTTTAGCATTGCTTAATTTTTTATATAAGACGGGGAAGCAGCCCATCGCTACAACCCCGAACCTGGAGGACCATGTAATAATAATAATAATAATAATAATAATAATAATAATAATAATAATCATAGGCTAATAATATTAATAATAATAACAGTAATAATAACACTCAAAGTAATTAACCATAGGCTGAATTCTGAAAATGCATGCTATTATGCATTACAGGGACTCTTGCACCAACTCCTCTCAAAAAACGTTAAACTGATAATATATAAAACTGTTATTCTGCCAGTTATATTAACGGGAAACGAGATATGGACTGTTACTTTATGGGAGGAAATAAAATTAGGAGTATTTGAGAATAAAGTTCTTACGGACATTTTTTGAGCCAAAAAGAGATGGACAGGTGAATGGACAAAAGTACAAACATCATAGGCCGCTATGTAGGCCTATAGGAAACCAGATATAAAAAGAACAGTTAAGACTCGTAGACTGCGTTGGGCAGGACATATGGCACGTATGGGTTGTGAAAGAGGTGCATGGAAGTTTCTTCTAGAAAAACCAGAGGGAAAACGCCCAGTTGGTAGAACAAGGATGAGGTGGGAGAATAATATTATCTATGATTTGAGGGAAGTTGATTTATACAGGAGATGATTGGAAAACATTAGCTCAAGACAGGGATGTATGGAGAGCTTATGTCTGCGCGGCCATGAACCCGACCGGGTTCGACGGATATTTAGGGTGGAAAAATGCAAGGGAGAAGTCATTTGATATGGACTTTAAGCCGAGGGTCCTGAGTTTGAGGATTTTCAGGTATGTGAAATAACCGCAAGCCTGAATAATAGGGATCAATAGAAAATTTAACCGACCTTCATCCATCCAATTTATACCTTAGATGCATACCTGATGTCTAATTGAGGCGATGTGCCAACCACTTGTTACTCGTAGGTAAATAGGCGTAACTAACTAAATTAGCTTGGTTAAACTCTCGCCAGTGAGCATCCGTGTCCTCACGCAAGACTTATGGGGTATGCCTATATACAATAATAAATAATTGGCCTTTCACATCCAAGAAGTAATAGATTCTACAAATAAATTTAGATATCTGGGTAGGATAACAGGCCTATCTGTAAATAGTGGCTCAAATGAATATATTGATGCCAGTTTAAAGAAAAAATATATGCTTACATTCAACTTAAATACATTTAGAGGTCGAAACAAATCTCCTTAAGACTCAAACGAAGATCATTTAATTCAAATGTGAAATCGATTTTATTATACGGCTGTGAAACTTGGAAGGCTACAAAACTAATTGGAAATAAATTGCAAAACTTTGTAAGTCTTGGGTAAGTTATAGCCTATGGTGGGCAGATATTATAACAAATAAAGAACTTTGGAGAAGAACGAATCAAAATAAAATATGCAAAGAAATTAAATTTAGAAAATGGAAATGGGTTGGTCATATGTTAAGGATAGACAATATTAAAATAAATGGTTTGTATGCAGATACAAAAAGGAAAGCTGAGTTAAGGAAATAGTAGAGAATGCTAAGTTTGCAGTGAAAGACCTGCTCTTGAGCAGAACAATATGAATGAATGAAAGAATATGTTAAGAAGAGAGAATAACAACATTGCAAAAATGACATTTGATTGGAACCCCCAAGGAATGAGAAGGCGATAAGAAAGACCTAGGGCAACATTGAGTAACACCATCAGGGATGAGTTGGAATGAAATTAAGGCATTGGCAAACAACAGAGTTGGTAGGCGAGCTATCATCAAGGTCCTATGCTTCCCAGTGGAGTGACCAGAACTACTACTTACATCACATCCAAGAAATATCAAAGTTGTCTACTAGAGGTCTGATGAAGCAAAGAGCTAACCACTCGTCACTTGCTGATAGCCTATTTATAGAGTAACTCCTACAAGGTAGCACCCTTGTCCACTTGGGGATTCACGGATATAGACGGACAGTTTCATATTGGATCCACAGGGAGTGAAGAGGTTAAGAGATAAAACCAGTTCAGAACTTTGTCATATTCAAAATGAAAATGTAGTGTATGTTCAAGAAACGGCGCTAATGTTATTAAGATTAGCTACGAATACCAATTGCAGCGTTAAAAATGTTAGCTAGTATATTGTCCTGTAATTAGTTCTAAATTACAATGTAGTTTCAATCCAAGGACGGAGCAGTGATTAAAGAAAGGAATAAAATGAAAATTGTATTCGGTCCCAATATTTTGAGTACTAACGAAGTTAAATGCTTACAAGTAAATCCAAGAGTGATTTCCAATTTATCTAGAGGATTTGGAAATCAAGAGTGGCATTTGTTAGGGCTATTTAAAGAATAAAATTAAGCTGTTTACTAACAAATCTTTACTTAAATATAGTAATTTTAAAATATTTATATATTTAATGTAAACGGCGATGTATGAAAAAAAGAGAAATGTTTGGTTATGTTTCATTTGTTCAACCACTGTAACTAGATCATATTATTTATTGTCATATAGGATCGCAATATTATAAGAATTCACCCTAGTGGAGAAAAAATAAAACATCAAACTGTATATTATAACCAACATTATAGATATTAATTTTTTTGTAAACAACTCAGTAAAATCAATATTAGAAACAATTATTGAACACACAATTATCAAATTGTAGTATTAAATGGTCTTTATAGGAAGCCAGATATAATAAGAACAGTTAGGTCTCGTAGATTGCTATGGGCGGGACATGTGGCACGAATGGGGAATGAAATACGTGCACGGAAGCTTCTTGTAGGAAAGCCAGAGGGAAAACGCCCAGTTGGTAGACCAAGAATTAGGTGGGAGAATAACATTAACTATGATTTGAGGGAAGTAGATTATACAAGGAACGATTGGAACACATTAGCTCAAAATAGGGATGTATGGAAAGCTTATGTCCGTGCGGCCAAGAACCTCAGGGTTCGATAGTGCCAGTGAGTTATTTAGTATTTCGAAGGAATCTGTTGATTATTTGCTATATTCAATGTATTTGTAGGAGAGTCAGTCGCTGCAAAATAATGCTCTGACCAGTTCAGACTATTAAAAATGGAGAAGCTTTCCTTATCCCAAAAGCGGGAAGTGGTAAAGAGAATTCGATAAAGATCGAGGTGAAACACGACTGTGATTGGTTGTAAAACAAAATATGTTGAAACGTGATTGGTCCTTGGCTCCCATTTGGGGCATGAGTTAAATTGTCCATATAATGTATCTCTCTATCTATCTTCGGGTTTTTACAGCTGCTGCCGTCTTCCCGTGCCAAACCTCCAAAGCCTACGGTCTTGGGCATCTTCGATGCTTAGCCCTCTAGCTTGCATTACTGTCTTCATGTTTTCCTTACATGTTAACCTTGGTCTTCCTCTTTTCTTCTTTCTGTTAGGATGCCATTCATATAGTTGCTTCGGCCATCGCTCATCTTCCATTCTTAAAACATGTCCTAACCACTTTAATTCCTTTTCCTCAATTCTTTCAATTATGCTTTCTTCTGCTTCCATTTTGTTTCTAATTTCCTTATTTGGTGACACGTTCTAATTTAGACTTTCTGGCACTTCTTCGTAAATAATCCATTTCTAGAGCTATTAGTCTATTCTTGTAGTACTTATTGATTGTCCATACCTCAATTCCGTACATTGCAACAGATTCCACCAATGTTTTACCAATATATTTTTTTGTGTCTTTCCAAATATGCTTAATGTAAACAGTCTTAAAACTTATGATTATTGTAAGAAATAATCAATATTAGGAAATGCATTAGAAATAACGAAACCGAAGTTAGTGACGTGTTGAAATAAGCACCGAGTTCACCAAATTGTTCTTCTTTCTCAGTTAAATGATTGAAAGTGTTTTAAACTCACTTTGTTGAGCGAGGTCGGACAAATGGCCTGAACACCTGCCCACACCGCATTCTAATTATTCTGCCGGTGTTCAAACCACTAACCAACCTTATCCTCAGATCTTCAGTATTATTATTATTATATTATTAATTATATTATTATATTATTAATTATATTATTATTATATTATTATTATTATTATTATTATTATTATTATTATTATTATTATTATATTTTTAATACAGAGACTTAGATCTGCTGAAATGAGATATCTTCGGAGGACTGCAGGATACACACTATTAGATGACAAAAAAAAATGAAGACATCTTAGAAGAATTACACATGGAATCTTTAGAAAACAAAATTTCTGATTATAAGTCAAGATGGATGCAACATGTTCATCGAATGGAATATCACAGAATACCCAAACAAATGTTAAGATGTCAACCTGCAGGAAGAAGAAGACCAGGACGTCCACTCAAAACACTTCTGGATGGTGTTTCTCTTGAGGCCGAAACAGGTCAACAAATGGCCTAAATTCGTGAATGTACTATGATGATGATGATTATATTATTATATTATATTATTATTATTATTATATTATTATTATTATATTGTATTATTATTATTATTATATTATTATTATTATTATTATTATTATTGCTTACGGAGCTGAAGTTTGGAAATTCAACAAAAACAGAACAAAACCTTATGTCGATGGAAATGGATATATTGAGGAGAGCAGGAAGATGTTGAAAATTAGAAAAAATAAATAGTCATACGAGAAAAAATGAGTATAAGGTATTCAATAGTAAATTATATAAGATATCCATCCATCCATCCATCACTGCAATCATAGCATTTTTAATGTTATCCTTGCAGCTTTACTAGGGAATTGTAAGTGTGGTAGCTTCCCGTTGCTTTCCACACCGGTGAAGGATGATGATGATAATGATAAGGATGGTGATGATAATAATGACTGTATGATTTCGGGGACCGTTTGGGCCTTAAAGTTTTCCTGATATTTGTCATACAGGTGAGGGAAAACCCCGATAAAAACCTCACCCAGAAAAACTGTCCCGACCGGGGATCGAACCCGGGCCCGCTGCGTGACAAGGCAGCACGCTACCTCGAGACCACAGCGGTGGACTATATAAGATATAAGCAATTAAATTGGTATGGACACTTATGACGAATGTAAGAAGATAGGTTACCCAGGAAAATATTGGAATGGTGTGCACCTGGAAGAAGAACGAAAGGAAGACCTCGAAACTCGTGGATGCAAAAAATAAGAACTGGAATGAGAACAAGATGATTTGAGGACATGGAGTGGTGGATAGAGATGGTTGGAGAAGAAAAATAAAAATTTAGGCACAGAAAGATGTGTAAACATTAACATTCTGTATATAAATAAATTATCATTGTTATTACTATTACTATTATTATTATTATTATTATTATTATTATTATTATTATTATTATTATTATTATTATTATTATTATTATTATTATTATTATGTCCGCGGTGGTCTATTGGTTATGTTGCTTGACTCTAGTTCCGGGGATCGCGGGTTCAGACCCACTACACCAAATGGCTTTCAGGCCTGAAGTGTGATCACTTTACCTATAGAAATTCAATTTTTTGTCTTTTACTGTTGGTTAAGACAATACGCTACAAACAGGAAGGTAAGAGTTTCGAGTCCCGCTGGGATCAGGATTTTTAAAAAGCCCTAAATATTGCGGAAAAATTGCAAATACATGCAAACAACTAGCAGTACCAGTATTTGAAAGAAAATGTTGAGAAGGATTTTCGGAGCAATTGAAACAGAGGACGGATGGAGAGCCAGATACAACGATGAGATATATGAATTGTATAAGGAAATGGATTTGGAGACACATAAGATATCAAAGATTGAGATGGTTTGGACGTATCACAAACAATGAGAGTGAAGATTGTCTTCAAAAACAATCCAGACGGAACTAGATTAAGAGAAGACCAAGAACAAGATGGTGGAATTGTGTATGAGCAGGCGAGAAAGACTTTGAATTAAAGAATTGCAAGGAGTTAGCGATGGATAGAAAAGGATGGAATAAAGGCCTTAAAGGAGGTTAAGAACCACTCGAGCAAGAAGAAGCATTCTGTCTGCATCGTGGTACTGGGATCGACTCAGCCTCTAACGTAAATGAGTACCGGACTCTTATTCTGAGGGTAAAGGTAATCGTCACGCAGGATTGACAACACGGCAGATATATTGTACAGATTATCTAGAAAGGTGGGAGGTTTAACTCCTACTACAAGAAAGGCCTCCTGAGGACTGTAGTGGGATCACTATAGATGTTTGCCTTCCTATACTGCTAATATCATTCGTGAATGTAACCTACAAACTTTGATTAAAGTTTTATTAATTGTATAACAGTACCTGATATCTCAGTCGTCCTGAATAATTTCTGCGGAATTTCTCTGTTAAACTCATGTTACAAAGTATTGACTTTTTTGCTCCTTTATGTTGAAGATATTTTACGAGACTACAAGAATGGTTTTAGAAGAGGTAGATCAGTTACTGATAATTTGTTTATTTCAATTGAGGAATGTTGTGAATTTGGAATAGATTTGCATTTATTGTTTATAGATTTAAGAAAAAACATATGACTCTGTAAATATAACCTATTTACTAGAAATTTTAAAAGAATTTAGAATACCAAATAAACTGATAATCTTGTTACAATGACTTTCCATTCTTTCAACTGCAAAGTCTGAATTCAAGGGAAGCTATCTGATAATTTTATTGTTAGGCAGGGAGATACCTTATGAACTATTTTCTTTAACCAAAATGAAAGCAGATGATGATACATAAATTATCGAAAGCCTCCTATAAAACAACACTGCAAATTATTGAGGACGACTGATATATCAGGTACTGTTATAAAATTATTAAAAATTTAACACAGTAACCTCAACGGAGTTTCATAATGTATTTTAAAAACATTGAAACTTTGATTACAAAATAATTTTACGAGTCATTCAACTTCGAGTCCAGTACGTTGTATTGAGCATATTCTAAGAAGTTAGGGGGAAAAAACCTAGTTTGACAATTGAAGCAGTTCTATGCGGAGGAAGAAACAGGTGCAATTTGTCATACGCTTTAATCATATTACTACTCAACTCCAGACAAAAGAATGTTTGCTCCACATCACAAATTTATATGCGTGCCGCGTTCAAAACGCTCCAAGTCAAACAGCTTTGAATTGTGGGGCTGTTGTCCCTGTAAACGTCCCCGTGAATCTAATAAATTGAAGAGTTTCGTGCAGCATGGTGCTAGCTCTACACAAATTTTGTTCATATATTCTTTTATTTGATTTTATGTGTTAAGGAACTAACATAAAAGACAGGGAATGCAAGCTCTGTTCACAAGAGACCACAGGTTGAAAATTACATCAATAAATTGAAGACTAATTCTGGTACTTGCATTAATGAACTCTAAAAAACACACATTATTCTAAGTAAAATGCATAATAATATTAATAATAGTAATACTCTTACTTACTCACTGGCACTATCGAACCCGTAGGTTCATGGCCGCACGGACATAAGCTCTCCATACATCCCTATCCTGAGCTAATGCTTTCCAATCATTCCCTGTATAATCTACTTCCCTCAAATCATAGTTAATGTTGTTCTCCCACCTCATTCTTGGTC
Organism: Diploptera punctata; assembly: GCA_030220185.1. Classification (NCBI taxonomy): domain Eukaryota; kingdom Metazoa; phylum Arthropoda; class Insecta; order Blattodea; family Blaberidae; genus Diploptera; species Diploptera punctata. The sequence goes on from JASPKZ010008289.1 coordinate 189,560, forward strand.
TGCCAACTGGGCGTTTTCCTTCTGGCTTTCCTACAAGAAGTTTCCACGCACTTCTTTCATTCCCCATACGCGCAACATGTCCTGCCCATCGCAGTCTACGGGACTTAACTGTTTACTTATTATATCTGGCTTCCTATAAAGACCATGTAGTTCATTGTTATGTAGTCTTCTCCATTCACACCTGTCTGTTCATCTCTCTTTGGTCCAAAAATTTTCCTAAGAACTTTATTCTCAAATACTCGTAATATCCTTTCCTCCCTTAAAGTAAGAGTCCATGTTTCGCACCCATATAATATAACTGGTAGAATAATAGTTTTATATATTTTCAGCTTAACGTTTTTTGAAAGGAGTTGGGACATCAAAAGTCTCTGCAATGCATAATAGCATGCATTTCCAGAATTGAGCCTATGTTTAATTTCTTTGTGCATCTCATTCCTATTTGTGATTATTGTTCCTAGGTATTTGAATTCAGCCAATTCCTCAAAATTTCCCTCATTTGTCATTAGCTGTCCATTTCCATTATATAATGTATTTCTACGTGTGACCATATATTTAGTTTTACTGATATTTACTTCCAGTCCTAATTTCTTAGTGTTATTCAATAGTGTGTGCGTGTTGGCCTTTAGTATCTCCTCGCTATCGGCCAGTAGTACCACATCATCTGCATAAACTAACAGCTTATTAATACCATTCAGTTGTAGGCCTTCCTCATTCTCTAAAGATTTAATGACATGCTCTAGTACAAAATTAAATAGTAGAGGAGATAGTGCATCTCCTTGCTTCAACCCATTCTGGATTTCAAAAGTGTCTGAAAACTGTTTGCCTGCACGCACCCTACTCGTTGAGCCATTTAGACACATTCGTATAAGTCTAACTAACTTTTTAGGATTTCCGAACTCCAGCAAGATACTATATAACTTCTCCCTCTTAATTGAATCATATGCTTTTTTGAAGTCTACATATAGTTGATGTACAGTACCATTATATTCCCATTTCTTTTCTAAATCTGTCTTATACTAAAAATCTGATCTGTTGTAGACCTGTTTCTTCTAAATGCACATTGATGATCTCCTAGAATGTCATCAATATAGGGAGTAAGTCTGCTTACTAATATATTTGTTAGAATTTTGTACGAAGTTGAAAGTAATGAGATGCCCCTATAGTTGTTGCAATCAGTTTTATATCTCCTTTCTTATAAATTGGTACGATAATTGATTCCTTCCATTCATCTGGAAGAGCTTCTTTTTCCCAAATCATAGTAAGCAACCAGCGTATCTTGTCCATCAATTTTTCTCCCCCTGATTTTATCAGTTCTGCTGGGATCTCATCTGAACCTGATGCTTTATACATCTTCAATTTTTCAATTGCCATTTCAACCTCTAATGCACTTGGCTCTGCGACTAGCATTTCTGCTGTCTGTAACGTATCCTCCTCAATGTCCTGTTCTGTATGTACATTTAATAGCTGATTAAAAAATAACTTTTCCATCTATTTAATATACTCTTGGAATCTGCAATCATATTCCCCATTTTCATTCCGAATTATGTTTGTTCTAGCCTGAAACACTTTCTTCTCTATACTAATTCCCTGATATAATTCTCTAATGTTCCTATTTTTTGCATTCATTTCAAGATCATTAATCTTCTCTCTCAAATATTCGCTCTTCTTACTCTTTAGTAACTTGGTGGTTTCCCGTCTAACACTACCCAATTGCTCTAAATTTACCTCATTTGGCTCGTGTAACCATTTCATTTTTGCTAGCTTTCTTTTCTTTACGATGTCGGCACATTCCTCATCAAACCATTTCTTGTTTTGCCTCTTTTTTAAACAACCAATGCTTTCTGATGCTGACAATTTAATAGTATCTCTTATAGCCTCCCATTCTTTATTTATATCAGTTTCTTCTTCGTTTGCCACATTGTCATCTGAAGATTCCAGTACTTCAAATCTATTAGCAATTTTGATTTGGTATTCTTGCCGCATTTTCATCATTTTTCAAGTTTTTTAATTCATATTTTACAGAATCATCTTTAGCGTTTGTTCCTCTCATAAGCGATAGCCGTTGTCTGATTTTCACTCTGACCAGATGATGATCCGAATTGCAGTCTGTCCCTCTAACTGATTTAACATCGATGATGCTACTGTGCCAGCGTTTATCCACTAATACATGATCTATCTGGTTCCGAGTTTCTCCATCTGGGGACGTCCAGGTGTATTTATGAATATCCTTATGCTGAAAATGTTGTGCTCTTAACAATGAGATTCTTTGATGTGGCAAATGTGACTAATCTAACCCCGTTGTCGTTACTATCTTCATGAAGACTGAATTTGCCTATTGTTGTTTGAATATATCTTCCCGCCCCACTTTTGCATTAAAATCTCCTAAGACAATTTTCATATGATATCGTGAAAGGCTATCAAATAAGCATTCTAATTCGTCATAGAACTCATCCTTGATCTTGTCATCTTTATCTTCTGTGGGGGCATGTACATTTACAATTATAAAATCATGTTGTTTACCCTTTAGAATTATGTATGATATCCTATCACTAACAAACTTAATATCTCGGATAGCGGATAGGATCCTCCTTCTGACTAAAAAACCCGTTCCAAATGCAGGTCTTTCTGCACCCCCATAGTATAATGCAAAGCTTCCTGATTCCTGACTACCTTCTCCTGGCCACCTAACTTCCTGTAAAGCGACTATATCCAAGGGCGATTTATCCAATTCCCGCGTTAATATCTCTAGTGCCCCGCTATTGTATAAAGTCCTAACATTCCATGTTCCTAGGAACATGTCCCTGTGTTTGAGCCTTTGGCATGGGTTCCCTGAAGTAGTCCCCGCCCGGAGAACCGAATGGGGGACTATTTGACCTCCGGAAAATTTTACCCCAGTAGAACCCATGTCCGCATTTCTTGACGGTTGTATTTTTACGGTGAAAGATCGTCACTCTTTCGACCAAGGTACTTATTTCGTCTGGCTTATCACCTTCGACCAGTCCGGCATGGGTAACCCTATCGGCAGCAATGCTACCGCCGGCATAGCTCTCAGGATCATTTAAGCACACAAGCCACTCCACCACGACAAGGTAAAGATACCATGGAGGGATATTAATAATAGTAATAGTAATAATAATAATAGTAATAATAATAATAATAATAATAACAGTAATAATAATAATTACTAATAATAATAATAATAATAATAATAATAATAATAATAATTGTCCCGCGCCGTAGCCGAGCGGTTAAGGTAGGAAGCCTTGGCGCAGAGCTACGGGACTTGCGCTGGTTCGAGTCTCCATGGGGGAAGAAATTTTCTCATGGTATTTCGGCCAGTATGGGACCGGTGCCCACCCAGCATCGTGAGGCAATTGGGTAGCTACAATAAGTAGCGGCTCCAGGTTGAGGAACCAGCTATAACGGCTGGGGGACTCTACATGCTAACCACATGTCACCCCTACACTGGCTGTTGATCATCTACCTCTGTGATTGGCACATGTGGATGTGAAGGGCCAGCAGCCGGCTGGTAAAAGGGCAACCGCTGAAAAGTGGAAAGACCCTCAATCGGAAATCGGAATAATAATAATTATTTTATTTCGGAAATTATCTACAAATACAGTGGTTTTTTGTCACCCTCAAGAAATTTGCTTTCTCCAGTTGTAACGGTCCTGAACATCCTCATCTGTAAGTCCCAGTTCACTCATGGGTGTATGTGTGTGTGCTTTTTTTTTCTAATTTGTTTTCTAGCATTTTTTTTTTAATATTAATGTACGGAATGTGGATGAATGTAGATATGTATTATTTTGATTTAGTGCAGACATAGATTTTACTTATATGTAGCCTGTTATTGTTTTTTGATACAGGTGTATTTGTAGGTATTTGTTTATATTATTAGTTATATTTTTTATTCATGGAAAAATAATGTACGTACGGCCAAGCAGGCCCATGCGCAATGTAAATGCATATGTATTTTCTTTATTCTGAAAAAAAAGGCAATAAATTCCATTCTACTACTACTACTACTTCTTCTCACACTGTCCATCCAACCTTCTTTAGGTCTTCTCTTTCTTCTTTTCCTGTCTATTTTCCACTCCAAGATCTTCTTAGCGATTCTATCAGATGTCATTCTCTTGAGATGTCCATACCATTTTAATCGTCTCTCTTCTATGGTCTGCAATATATTTCCTTCGACTTTCTTATATTCCTAATTTCAACATTTATATTTTTTTATAATCTGGACTTCAGCGATGAATGAATTAATAATAATAATAATAATGATAATAATAATAATAGTAATAGTAATAAAGTTTAGCCATGAGTCAGTAAGATAATTAAATAAACTTTAATGCCTTCCTTTGGCCAGCAACCAATCGAAGGGACTATTATTATGCTTTCAAGTCTTATACGAGAATTTTCCGGAAGAAGCTGGAGAAAAAAAATTCTATAGGATAGTAACAGGCCTTGGCCTAATACTTGGAAGGAAGAAGAAGAAGAAATTATGTAATTCGTAATATATATATATATATATATAAGTTATATATATATATATATATATAGAGAGAGAGAGAGAGAGAGAGAGAGAGAGAGAGAGAGAGGGAGAGAGTATAAAGTTATTGTACAATGGGTGATTTGATATGTTTATTCGTTCATTTGGGGCTCGCCATTGCTTAGTTGGCTAAGATAATACGCTACAAGTTGGAAGGTCGGGGGAATGGAGAGCAGGTCATGTCAGGATTCTTAAATTGACCTAAACTTTGTTACGGCACCATTGCCATGGGGTCAACTCAGCCTGTAACGGAAATGTTCTGGAGTTAAAGGCGGCCGTCACGCAGGGCTGACTTTTAGTGCCGAGTCTCTAGAAAAGAAAGGAGCCTTAACCTCCTACTACTTCAAGGGCCTCATAAAGCCGGTAGTGGGATCACTTTACATTTGCCTTGTTTATTTTCTTTAATTGACAATGTAGGTCTACTTCCTTCGGGCCACACTTCTATGGTAACCGTTATCTCTTAGGAAATTACAACTGTGGAATCATCTTCGATATTATTGATACTGATGTAGATTTTGTACGTAACGGAATAATACTTTTAGGTTGCTCTATTGTTTATTTATTTTTCGATTGTTCTACAGAATCATTAACATAGTTGTGTATTTTGAACAAATTTACTGATATTTTTAGGTTCTTCTTATTGTGTATGTTTTCTTTTTTAAACCAATCATTTTTTTTGGGAGTGCTGGTGTTGGTACGTATAAAGTCATTAAAAGGAAGGGGGGTGGCACCGTATACTCACTCCTTACTCGGAGAGTAATGGCCAGATTTATGTATATTTATATATTTCATGACTAATATACCATGGAACTGTAACTTTTTTTGTATGATAATGTTTAACTTACCATGGATCACATGAAAAATTATACGATATTTTATACTATGTCTATCAATTGACATTTTTTAAATTTTAATAAAACAATATTTAACTGTACAATCACTTTTTACACTTACTGTATATCTTGCAATTCTCTCTCTCTCTCTCTCTCTCTCTCTCTCTCTCTCTCTCTCTCTCTCTCTCTCTCTCTCTCTCTCTCTCTCTCTCTCTATCACCGAGTTCGCGACTCGGTCACTCAATGTGGGGCTCATGATAAACGAATCGGTGCTAGAACAGTTTTATTTGTGGTTTCTCCCGCATTTCTTTAATAAACCATTTCACTCCACCACATCTACATACTAATATAAATAATATAGATTAATTTAATTTGTTGCTGAGAGGATGTAAGCCAGCATCCATACATATTACTAAGCTTCAATAAAAGCTACTTCATCTTATCTCATCCCTCTGACCTAACATTAAGCCGGACACGAGTAGGTGGTACACATTTACAGAACTATAAGCAAAAGAAAATTGGAAGCATAAAACTAACGTTAACACCCAAGTGTTTACTGATATTAAATTATAAATACAGAATATAATCATAGAATAAATAATTATTTGATTGAATCCTTACAACCTCGTAATTTTGTAATACTACTCAGAGAGAAAAATAGAAAAACAACTAAATAGAGAATTAAAACAACATAAATGGGTTCTGCATCATGAGATGTAAGTATTGGGAACGTACACAGATGGAAACAAATAGCTAGACTTTAATACTGACTTAGATATGAAATATTTGACAACTATTTTGTAAATAAACGTCTCATATAGTGCTGAGTATATGGAAAGGATTAGAACTATTTTTAAGAACACCGAGTATATACGCACGTGCATATATTATATTGTGTATAAAATGTTTCAAATTATCACGCATCTTTCTGTGACCGAAATTTCCTGTGGTTGCTCCCTTGTTGTTCTCCTGATAATTGATTTCGGATCGTTTTTGTCGCCTAACATAGCTTACCCAAATTTCTTCCTGCATGAAACTCGTGATTTCCCTAGCCTCCTCCATCAACCAAAGAGCCGCTAAAGAAACTATTGTTTTTAGTTATATCAGTTTTTTAGAGACAAAAAACTGTCTAGAAAATACGTCGACTTGTAAATGGTACCCATTTAAATTTTTTAAAGGAGAAAGTAAACATTAATTTATAAATCCCTAGCTAATATCCGGCGTGCGCTGCTATGCTTAAATAAATGAAACGTGCTTTTATGTCTAGTTGAATAAGTAAAAAGAAAAACAATAATACATTTATATAGTAATTACTTTTAGATATCCCGTGCTGATTACGCGGTGTTGCTCGGGGATCTATTTATCCCGATCTTTTTGGCATTAATGAGCTGAAAGACAAACATTGTTATTGTGAGTTATTCCTAAAAGATAGACATAGGCTGTCGCGGAATTTTTGTAGAATGTTTTGGGATATTAAATACTGTGTACATACATTTGGTAGGTCTATATTTGTTATTAAATAGGCAGGGTAAATTATTTAAGAGTCCAAAAAGCTACTTTTTTAGTGTACCGATGAATTTTTTTTAAGCCCCGGACGTATTAGGCCTACGTATGGTAATATGTTTTATATGTTAATTGTTCTAGAAAAATTCTCTAAATAATGATTAAACCACCATTAACTAATACTTACACACGAAATTAATAATATTGAAAATAAAATAAATACTGAACACACTTAAATTATGAAATAATCAATATATGTAATTCAATTGAAATTCGCGGTTGCAACAAAAAGCACAGCCAACTGGATCTCTCTTTGTTAAATAATAAATCAATTAACTTACCAAATTACCTTACACCGCCATCTGTTAGAATCGAATGGAACTCGCAGATAATTACGCCGCCATCTGTTAGAATCGTTTGGAACTCTCAGATAATTATAACTCTTTGTTAAATAATAAACAAATAATTTGCAATAAAAAATAAAGCAACTATAAATTTAGTTATAAACTACCCTAAGTCTGAAGTTGGTTCAAACTGCACACAGTGTGCAAAATTTTATTAAAATCGGTTGAGTAGTTCAGGATTTCACCGCGGACAAACAACGTGACACGAAATCTTTATATATTAAGTTATATAGGTCTATAGATAATGATTATCACGACATGCGAATATGTCCAATGTGCGGGAACTTTGAAGATGAGATACATATATTAGGAAAATGTAATGATTTAGAATATTGGAGACGTCAGTTATTACCGGAAAGATTTCTAAATTCAAATCGGGAAAGATTGGCATGCTACGAGTTATTGGTAAATCCAGAAAATTGGATAAACCTCGGTAAATTTCTGGACAAAACGCGAAAAATAAGGACAACACTCATTCATGAATAAATATATGTAATCAAAATGCAATACCATTAATTATTAACAATTATATATAAATTAATTAGTGTATAATGCTGTTGTGTTATTATTTAATTGTAATATTAATGTGTTTTCTTTATGTAATTGTAATGTTAATGTTTTTTTAGTGTAGGCCTATAATGCTATTGTGTTATTACTTAATTGTAATATTTTTGTGTTTTTTATTAATTGTAATATTATTGTGTTTTCTTTATGTAATTGTAATGTTAATGTTTTTAGTGTATAATGCTATTGTGTTATTATTTAATTGTAATATTATTATTGTGTTTTCTTTATGTAATTGTAATGTTATTGCTATTGTGTTATTACTTAATTGTAATATTATTGTTTTTTTCTTTATGTAATTGTAATGTTAATGTTTTTAGTGTATAGTGCTATTGTGTTATTATTTAATTGTAATATTTTTATTGTGTTTTCTTTATGTAATTGTAATGTTATTGCTGTTCTTGTTTAGTTTTCTTTACACTAGTACCAATTATTACTTTATTGTAACGGACTGTCAACAGTACGTACGGCTTACTGCCCGTGCGACCCATATTTATAAATAATATTGTAAATATCTTACTTTTTGTCTAATAAAGTCCTACTACTACTAAAAAAATGGTACCCTAATTATCATTATATTTACGACTATATTTCTCTTCTTCCTTTGCTGTATTATTTTCATGCTCTCTTTCCTGTGTCGATGGTTATGTTTGTCTTAGGATGTACGCTTCTTAGTAGTTATGTTTGTATAGATCAACTTTAAATGAAAGCGACCGTGATGTCATAGGGTTTACATATTCTTGGTGCCAGTTTACTGGGTTATTAACTAATGTTCACTGCATCAGAACTCGCATCTCCAAGAATTTATTTTATTGTTATGTTTGTTGTAAACTGTTATTTAGCTACACATGTAATATTTTTTTTTTAGTTTTCTCACATTCTTTTCATTTACTTACTAGTCAAGATAGTTAAAGAGGAGATTATATTTCGTTTATTAAAACGTAAACTTGACTTTTAAAATGCAATTTATGCAAATGATACACTATATAAACTTGCTGAAAACATATATTTGTTTTATGTATAACCATAAGTGTTTCTCGTTAACCCATCGTGTCATCCTGTATTGATATTTACGAGGGTAAAAGTTAATAAGCATTTAACAAAATCATCTTAACTATGATTATTCTTGGTAATGCCATGTTCGTATAAATACATGTAATATTAACAAGCTTTTCACTAAAATATAATTAGCTACTTTAACTATTACAAGATAGATTATATAGCCAGGTTGTCATTTAAATTGCACATTCTCCTTACGTACTGTATTTTGTATAGGCCTATGTATATTCATTAAAGAGAATATTATTTCATTAATTCTGTCATCTTAAGAAGGTCTACAACTTAGGATATTCGTTAAATTTATTCACTCTAGGTGAGCGGTGCGCTCATGATCAATATGCTTTTTTTTAAAAACTTTGTACACTTTCTGTCTCTCATTAATGGATAATCACATTTTGTATTTGGAATACAACATCTCAAAACATTGCCTTAAAATTGGTAATATCAATAGATATTGTAGGTAAAACTATAAACGGGTTATTTCACTAGTCTAAAAGAGGTTATATAACAAAATTATTACGTGCTAGATAGGTCTACATTCATTTTCTACTTGACAATTACTGTCCATTAAATAATAATTTCAACAGTATACAGAAAGAAAACTAATAGCGAAATCCCCATTTCAAATAATTTGTCAACTTCAAGGATACATATATCTGACTATAGCAACAACCTGTAAATCTTCATAATTCAGTTTATTTTGTTTTCTGTTAGTGTAAATATTAGATATTCGCATTGTGCAATGTTAGTGCTATATTTACATTATATTTTAAAATTTTATTGAGTTATATAAAATGTAGTCCATCGCTGTGGTCTCGAGGTAGCGTGCTGCTTTGTCACGCAGCGGGCCCGGGTTCGATCCCCGGTCGGGGCAGTTTTTCTGGGTGAGATTTTCATCGGGGTTTTTCCTCACCTGTAAGGAATGTCAGGAAAACTTTAAGGCCCAAACGGTCCCCGAAATCATATGGCCATCATCATCATTATCCTTATCATTATCATCACCATCATCATCCTTCACATGTGTGGAAAGCATCGGGAAGCTACCACACGTACAATTCCCTAGTAAAGCTGCAACATAGCATGAAAATGCTATGATTGCAGTGAAGGACCTCTCTTCGGACAGAATTACTATGGATGGGATATAAAATGTTATGATTTATTATTCGCTGGTTGAGTGGAAGGGAAGGCCTAATGGACTTTAATTCTGCCGGTTTAAATAAAGCATTATTATTATTGTTATTATTATTATTATTATTATTATTACTTACTTACTCACTGGCACTATCAAACCCGTAGGTTCATGGCCGCGCGGACATAAGCTCTCCATAAATCCCTATCCTGAGCTAATGCTTTCCAATCATTCCCTGTATAATCTACTTCCCTCAAATCATAGTTAATGTTGTTCTCCCACCTCATTCTTGGTCTACCAACTGGGCGTTTTCCCTCTGGCTTTCCTACAAGAAGCTTCCATGCACGTCTTTCATTCCCCATAAGCGCAACATGTCCTTCCCATCGCAGTCTACGAGACTTAACTGTTCTTATTATATCTGGCTTCCTATACAGACCATGTAGTTCGTTGTTATGTAGTCTTCTCCATTCACCTGTCTGTTCATCTCTCTTTGGTCCAAAAATTTTCCTAAGTACTTTATTCTCAAATACTCGTAATCTCCTTTCCTCCCTTAAAGTAAGAGTCCATGTTTCACACCCATATAATATAACTGGTAGAATAATAGTATTATATATTTTCAGCTTAACGTTTTTTGAAAGGAGTTGGGACATCAAAAGTCTCTGCAATGCATAATAGCATGCATTTCCAGAATTGAGCTTATGTTTAATTTCTTTGTGCGTCTCATTCCTATTTGTGATTATTGTTCCTAGGTATTTGAATTCAGGCACTTCCTCAAAATTTCCCTCATTTGTCATTAGCTGTCCATTTCCATTATATACTTATTATTATTATTATAATTATTATTATTATTATTATTATTATTATTATTATCACAGTAATTATGTTTTACATAAGGCCGACATATTTTCAGGAGAAAAATAATAGCTGCAATTATATATTGTGCATTCACAATAATTTTATAACAATAATTAACTAACTCACTGCTACTTTCGAACCCGTAGGTTTATTGCCGCGCGGACATATGCTATCCAAACATCCCTATCCTGAGCCAACGTTTTCTAATCATCCCCTGTATAATTTTCCTCGCTCAAATCATGGATAATGTTATTCGCCCACCTTATTCTTGACATTCTTGGGCGCTTTCCCTCTGTTTCCCTACAAGGAGTTTTATTGCCACTCTTTCATTCCCCGTTCTTGCAATAGGCCTATGTCCTGTCCATCGCAGACTACGATACTTAACTGTTCTTATTATAACTGGCTTCCCATGAAGATCATATAGTTCACTGTAAACGTTGAAATACTCCAAACTGATGTTTTTGATTATGATAGATTTTACTCGATTTCACAATATTACCGGAAGACTAAATAAATGAATAAATAAAATAACAATAGATTTTTATTAGTATCTTTGGAGAGAGGAAGCAACACACAAGTCTGGGAATAAGTGTGATGAAAGGGGGTCAAGGATATCATGGCATTATTTAATCCAAAGTTAGTGAGGTGATGCGTCCCAAATTAAGATACATTAATCGATGAAATGACGGGGCTCCTATTACTAATTCAATTCATTACGCCGCTATCACTAACGAGTAACAAGGATTAGGCCTACACTCTACAATATACGCACTAATTTCTTCTGTATTGTGTGTTCATTTCCTTAAAGCTCTCCAAGTAACCTAAATAAAAATAATAATTTTCACTCCGCTATTATATAGGCTATAGGCCTATAAGTTCAAGACAATGAAGTAGGCATATGCCGGTATAGTGACACAAACATAGTTCAAAGAAACGAAATGAAGGGATTTGCAGTTATATTGAAAATTTAAGAAAAGGGGCTTTTCCTTTTATCAGAGAGAGTTAATGAGTTTACTTATTTGGGATATAAACTCTCTTTTGTTGAAAATTTGGATGTATCAGAGAAAATTGTGAAATTCAACAAATCAATGGGAATCATTAATAGAGTTTTAAAACCTTCATTAGTGCAAAAATCAACTCGTACTCGTCTTTATCAAATAATGGCTCGACCAGTCCTATGTTATGGGGGTGAAGCGTGGACTATAAGGACGAGAGATGAAAGCAGACTAACAGCTTGTGAGATGAAATTTATGCGCCGAACAGCTGGCTACACCAAAATGGGATCGAAAGAAAAATGTAGAAATCCTTCAAGAACTTAATGTGTCACCAATACTGGACTACATCTCCAGATATCAGCTAAACTGGAAGGAACATGTTTCAGGAATGGCTAAATCCAGGATCCCCAAGGCAATAATGAACTACTGTACAAATGAGAAACGGTCACTTGGTCGACCTATGAAAAGATGGCACGAAAACCGCTTTCTCAGGCCGTAACAGTTCTTCTAGCACTAATACCTGGCAGGATGATGATGATGATGATGATAAGAAAAGGGGAGTAGGAAAAAAATTGAAATAAGGTATCTGTATTAAAAAAATAGACAATGAATAGGCCTCATGCAATAGAAGACAGCCTCACTTCATTATTTTGTTTCAGACACTGAAAAACTGGTAAAGTAAAAGTAAAGTAAAGTGATCCCACAACAGACCCGGAGGCCCTTGGGGTAGTAGGAGGTTAAGGCTCCCACTTTTTCTAGACAATCGGCACTTTATATCAGCCGGGTTGTCAGCCCTGCGTGACGGCCGCCTTTACCCCAGAACAAGCGTCTGGTACTCATTTCCGTTAGAGGCTGAGTCGACCCCAGGGCCATAGTGCCGCCAGAGGGTTTGGGCCAGTTAAAAATCCTGACCCTAACGGGACTTGAACCCTCGACCCTCCTGCTTGTAGCTCAGTGCCTTAACCACTACGCTACGGCGTGCCCCCTGAAAAACAGAAATCATTGAAACGTGATTGGTCATTGACTCCCATTTGGGCATGAGTTAAATAGTCAGTATATGATAATAAGTATATAATAAATTGTGTTAAACTAAGGACCTATGAATCGAACCTGTTTTTTTCACATTTACCGATACAACACTTTATCAGGTAGCAATTTACATACTCGTGTAAAATTTATTAATCAGTAGGCCTACATCAACTTATGTAGTTAAATAACTAACGCTGGTGTGCTTGTTAAAAGCGTATTATCTTAACAAAACATTTTTTTTATATTTTGGTAAACAATATGCGTGTTGGTATTATTGTACGAACGGAACAAAAATGAATGCTGTGTACATAGAAGTGGTAACGCATGCTACGAAATACTGCCCAAAGGCCAAGAAACGAAACACGAGGTTGCATGTTCATTTTCAAATGGGAATCACTTCGCGAGTTTCTTCAGGCAAATCCTCGCATAACACATTCAATTAACCTGGGATCCAACATGTTATGCTAAATAGAATTTTGTTATTTCTTCATTTCACTAAACGGAATACAGAGAGCGCCCTTTAGTCGTAAAACAGCACTGAATTTGCATTGAAAGAGTTTAGCAAGTTAAATAAAAAGTAATCGATTTTGTAAACTAGAATTACAGAGCAAATGGTGTTAAACTAAGGCAGATAATCTATCATACCTTTCAAATTGAACAAAAATAATTTTCCGCCAGTATGCGTTTTCTAGAATAGCAGGAACATGGACATTTATCATAAGTAATGTCACGAGTAATTTCCAATTTATCTAGGCGTTTGTAAATCAAGAGTGGTATTTGTTACGACAATTTAACGAATAAAATTAAGCTGTTCACTCACAAATCATTATTTAAATATAGATATTTTAGAATGTTTTTATATTAAATGTAAACGGCGATGTTTAAAAACAAATGAGAATTGTTTGGTTATGCTTATTTTGATCATCCACTGCAACTAGATCATATTATTTATTGCCAAATAGGATCGCAATATTGTAAGAATTCACCGTAATGGAGAAAAAATGAAGCACATCAAACTGTATATTATAACGAACATTATAGGTTATTAATTATTATAAAATTTAACAGAGTAACTGGAATTATAAATAATATTTTCAAGCCAAACACAGTACACCAACGCACGCGAACTGGAATTTATAAAACACTGGCCAGACCCATATTATGTTACGGCAGTGAGGCCTGGACAATTCGCAGTGTAGATGAATAAAGTGTAACTGCGGCAGAAATGAAATTCATGAGACGTACTGCAGGTTACTCAAGAACAGACCATAAAAGGAATTCTGAGATTCTCAGAGAATTTCAAACAGAATCAGTCATGGAATATGTACAAAAATACAGAAACAACTCTAGGTCTATATCTCACGTAAGAAGAATGAGAAGAACAAGAATACCACATCAAATCATAAATTACCACCACCAGGCAAGAGAACTTTGGGCAGACCCTTCAAACGTTGGATTGAGACCGTAACAGACCACTAGGTCTATCACATGAAAGGGAGAAGAAAACATATTTTTTTAGGAAACAACTCCGTAAAATCATTATTTAAAAACACAATTATTGAACACACAAATTATCAAGTGTGTAGTTCGAAGGAATCTGTTCATTATTTGCTATATTCAACGTATTTGTCCGAGAGTCAGTCACTGCAAAGTAATGATCAGACCTGTTCAGAATGCTAAAAAGGAGGAGCTTTCTTTAATGTGATGGACAGTAGTAGAAAAATATCGAGGTGAAACAGATTGTGATTGGTTGTAAAAGAAAATTCATTGAAACGCGATTGGTCATTGACTCCCATTTGGGGCATGAGTTAAATAGTCTGATTTATTACATTAAATAGAACCAATTGACCAGACATTTTATTTAAATCCGTCGACGAGTTTCAAAAGCAATGTTTTCATTTCAATATGATAATAAAACAAAAACATACAGCTAGACCGATTAAATAAAAACCTTAAATGCGTATACTGTACTTACTATGTTTCCGCCCACCACCACCAGCCACTGGACACGTCAATGTCAATATCTTCTCCCTTCACATTACGTCACTCACCCACTCCCTCCCTCTACAGATTCACTGTCTTCACACATAATCAAGGAATGTAAACGCTGGGAGGCGGACAAAAATACAGCGATTGGGTCACAGGCACTCTTATTGCCACAGATTCCGAGCATGCGCAGACCTAGGTTGATTTATAATTTGTATCCATGTAACTCCAAATTGAACAAAACAAGGAAGATGGACCTTACAATCAGCAAGAAATAACAAAGGTAAACATCAACCAAGATAAACATATTCAACTACCGATTGAGGGGAGTATAAGAGAAAATCAGACAGCAGGGATCAGGATATGAACACAAGTCTTGCCAGGTACGGCCTCTCTCCGAAATGATCTCTTTTTTCCATTCACTAGCAAATATTGCCATCCAAAGCGGATTATGAAGGTGGCACATAATATCGACTTTATCCAGCTACGATATAAATTTAATTCCACAAGTTGCCAGTTCGGGACATGACATAGTTTGTGCTATGTCTGTTTTTGTCACTTAGAGCAGGTGCAGTTTTTGTGCCTGGCTCTCTAAATAGTATCTGTGTAGGCCTAATGTTTCGCTTTCTTTTATGTGTATTAAATAAAGCAAGTTATGAAACTGGTTAAAACCAGAGCTAGAGTTTTTATGTAAATACATTTTTTTACATTAAATGTTAAAATTTCTATATATATTTAGGAATTAGGGTATTTTGTGTGATTTTTTTTATTTGTCAATATTTCAGGGTGCAGCACATGTTTTTTACATATTTCAGAAAACAATATTTACATAAATGAACGTTTTATTTTAAACATATTCCATATGTTATGGTTTCCAAGTTTTTCTTTTCTGATGACAATAATATATCCTCAACTTGTGTCCAACTCAGGGTCGGGTCAAGGGATGAGATAAAGCCCCTATATTTATAGAGGGCTGCGAACGACAAGCGTACCGGCCGACCGCGCCTCACGCACAATCACAGAAGTGGAAGAAGGAAATGTTTGAGCTGTGTATGGAGAAATGGTGAATTGAAATTTGTGGTAGAGGAAAACGGGAGAACCCCGTGAAAAAACCTGCCCAAGCTCCGTTTCGTCCACCACGATACCCACATGGGATTATTGACACTCGATCTTGACACATCAGCGGTGAGAGGCGAGCGATTAATGGCTTCCATCCATAGTAGATCTGCCCGCGGGCAGGTCTTTCACTGCAATCATAGCATTTTCATGCTATTCTTTGCAGCTTTACTAGGGAATTATAGGTGTGGTAGCTTCCCGTTGCTTTCCACACCGATGAAGGACGATGATAATGATAAGGGATGATTTTCGGGGACCGTTGGACCCTAAGCTTCCTGACATTTGTCTCACATCAGCGGTGAGAGGCGAGCGACTAATGGCTTCCATCCATAGTAGATCTGCCCGCGGGCAGGTCTTTCACTGCAATCATAGCATTTTCATGCTATGCTTTGCAGCTTTACTGGGGAATTATAGGTGTGGTAGCTTCCCGTTGCTTTCCACACCGATGAAGGACGATGATAATGATAAGGGATGATTTTCGGGGACCGTTGGACCCTAAGCTTCCTGACATTTGTCTTACAGATTAGGGAAAAAAAAACGAATAAAAACCTCATCCAGTAGCCTGCCCCGACCGGGAATCGAACCCGGGCCCGCTGTGTGGCAAGGCAGCACGCTACCTCGAAACCACACCGTCACGGAAATGCCTGTCAGATGACCATTTTAGATTTATTTTACTGGTATAGCCTATGTAGCCTATATCAAAGCTGATTTTTTTATTTTATCGGATTTTGAAAATAAGATGTGTTTTACGCTCATTATTTTTTTTTATTTTTGAACTTGCCAATCAACTCTCTGTGACAACAGTATTTATTGTACCTGACCACTCTAGGTCTGGTCCCGACAGTAAGCGGAGTCACTGTAAGTAGGTCACAGGGTTCAAAGATTTTGCATATCATGTTCTATTCAGTAGTTCACAATTTACATTCAAGAATGAGGTTCGAATGCATTTTCACTGTGGTTTATATATTTGTAAATTCGGTATTTTAAATAACAAAAATACCACTAAATAATCACGTTAATTACAAATTAATACACAGATAAACGTCCGTACATTTTTCCTATAAAACTCTGAAATGATATTGTGATTGTGTTTATCCTGGGAAATTGGTGTATAAAAAAATTACATTTATAACACTTCAACAACGTCGGTAAATAATTACTAACCCATACAGGCCTATATAGATAAAACGATCATTATAACTTCATACGTGGAAAAACTTCAGTACATTTTTCATATAAATTTCTGAAAGCCTAAAATACAATTTGATTTTGTTTATTCATAGAGCATTTGTGTATATTCATACCAATTTCACTCTGTATTTTAATATTGAATATCATTCATATTGTAAGAGACGAGGAATTATATTTTCTTCTTCCAATTTAAATTCCAATTAGTGGAAAACTGAGACAATGAAGATTGGAAATTCGCGATACACTATTTTTGCTGACGGTATACTGTGAAACAATTTTACCATTTATATTCTTTTGCAGTTAAATAAATATTTTTCTTACTAATGCAACACATCTGCCTTGCCAAATGAGTAACACAAGTTTCAGTTCATAATATTTACAAATCTATAAAAAAAATAGTCCTAAAAAGTAGCGCAATCCTCTCCATATAAATATTTATGTCAGTTTGTTACTTAGTGCTCTTGTTCTTGTTATTATTTGCAATTTACATCAAATAATTTCTCATGTTGCAAAATGGGCATAATTCCAGCATACCTAGAGAGAAATTTACTTACATTTGACACTGGTATCTTCAAGTAAATGTGTTTTTCTGTTACCTCAAAGTTTACAAATTAAGCACACGCTACTGTCATCTTTATGTTCGACATCTAAGATATCCATCATTTTGTGGTTAAAATTAGACTACATGTGTGATCAACTGTAAAAAAATCCTCTTCCGTCGGGTCGTGTCCTTGTAAGGTTCGGATAGCCTGTGGCACGTGAAAGGCACAAAAAGAGGAGGTGAACTGGTCACGAAAAGTAGGCCTACCTATGAATGGGAGGTTAAGCTAAAGAAAATAAATAAAAATTGTTATTATTAACAGGATCTATCTTGCAATGATTATCGTAAGTAATGCCATGAGTGATTTACAATTTATCTAGATAATTTGGAAATCAAGAGTGGCATTTGTTAGGACTATTTAACGAATAAAATTAAGCTGTTTACTCACAAATCATTATTTAAATATTTATTTTAAAATATTCATATGGTTAATGTAAACGGAGATGTTTGAAAATAAGCGAGAAACGTTTGTTGTTCCATTTGTTTATCACTGCAACCAGATAATATTTATTGCCAAGGGATCGCTATATTGTAAGAATGCACCCTAGTGGAGAAAAAATGAAACACATCAAACTGTATATTAATTAATTTCTGATGTCCTATGATGTAAATATGTCAATTATATTTTTCTGGAACGTTATTACCTGGGGAAAAAAATACGTGTAAGAAAGTGCAAACAGTGGTTTCTTTTTTCTTTTTGTGGTATAATCAATTGCTACATATGTTTTTATATTATCTCCCGCAAGTACTGTGTGTTAACATTCGTGCTCTATATATATATATATATATATATATATATATATATATACAATCTGGTAGCCACACGTGGTCACTGCAAAATAATGCTATGACCTATTCAGAATGTTAAAAATGAGGAGCTTGATTTTACAGTGATAAAATTAAAAAAATAAAATCGAGGTGAAAAACGACCGTCATTGGTTTTAAATATAAAATCATTGAAATGTGACTGGTCATTGACTCCTATTTAGGACATGAGTTAAATAGTCATTCTAAAACAATGTATTAATAATGATTATAATTACATATATATACATTGATTAGAGACGATTGTCGCCTCAGCTTCTTTAAAAAAAAGTTAAATTGAAAATATATAAAACTGTTAATCTCCCAGTTATATATTATATAGATACGAACCATAGACTCTTTCTTTAACCCATTCGCCTCAAAAGACGAGGCAGACTCGCCGGCTGTTAAATGGCCTTCAACTCAGAAGACGACGTACACTCGCTTAACTCTGCTGTTATATATTATGCAATATTCTGTACATCCCTTGGCAGGGTAATCATCTGTTAACATTTATGAATAGTAGAGAAATGTGTTTTGCCTTCACTCTTAATATGATATCTGGTACCGTTATCTTTTGTTTGTGTTGAATGTCTGAAAATATCCAATATAATTTACGGTAACTTAAATCCGGTTTCTGGGAAAATACATTCAGCATTTAAACCTGAAACGAATGGGTTAAGGGAGAAGAAAATCTTAGGAAAATTCTTGGACCAAAGGCAAGCGAATGAACAAAACTACATAACAGTGAGCTACATTTTCTTTATGGGAAACCAGATACATTAATACCAATTAAGTCTCGTACACTGTAATGGACATGACATGTGGCACGAATGGAGAATGAAAGAAGGGCTTGGAAGCTCATTCCTGAAAAACCAGAGGAAAGACGCCCAGTAAGTAGGCCAAGTGGGAGAATTACATTATCCATGATTTGATGGAAGTGGTTTACGCAGGGAGTGATTAGAAAACATTAGCATAAAGTAGAGATGCATGGAAAGCTCTTGTCCGCGCGGCCATGAATCTGCGGGTTCGATATTGACAATGGGTTAGAGTTAGTTATACGATCATAGATTACCTAAATTCACTTTTAACTGACTACATGGTTGTGGAGAAATTCTTGTAATCTCTTACAATCTAGAAGGAGTCTATACATAGGAAGTGAGCCTCCAAACGTCATAAAAAACTATTGTTCTCGGCAAATTAAGAATTTATAATCCCAGGAATAAAAAAACATATAATACTGATTACTAAGTAGGGCTTACGTAGTTATCTCCAGACCTCATCTCTTATAAATGTTCATTCATTCCTTATCTATTAAAACCATCTTAAACATAATAAATAAAAAACTGACAGTAATTAATTAGATTGGAATTACATGACATTTATAATTAATTCCCCGAAACCGTAAGCTATTATTTAACAGTTCTAACATTCTGCTAAGAGGAAAAGAGAAGCATAATGCGTTACTAATCTACAGCCTGGAAGGGAAATGCCTTGTCCTCACTACAGATTCGTGGTTGCTGTTCACACGCAACAAATATACATTACAGGATATAGGTGATTAGGTATTCAATAATGCAATTGATATAATTTTATACATTGACTAGGATCTTTAAAAAAATAACACCATTTCTGTTATCGTTATTAACGTCACAAAGACCGAAAAAAAAGAGGATTCAATGTAAAATTTACTGACCTTCATCATCTAAATATTACCTTAGTTGCCTATTACAGTCCAGTTCTGGTAACTGTAGCCGTCTTGTAAAACCAAAGGCGCGTGGCAGGAGGGAACATTGCCGAGTGGGGGAGGGAACTAGTAGCCATGCAAAAAGTATTTATTATTATTATTATTATTAATAATAATATTAATAATAATAATAATTTTATTTATATACAGAATTTTAATGTTTACACATCTTTCTGTGCCTAAAGTTTTATTTTTCTTCTCCACTCGTCTCTCTCCATCCAATCCATGTCCTCCAGTCCTCTTGCTCTCATTCTAGTTCTTATTTCCTGCATCCACGAGTTTCGAGGTCTTCCTCTCTTCCTACTACCAGGTGGACACCATTCCAATGTTTTCCTGGGTAATCTTTCTTCTTGCATTCGTCGTACGTGCCCATACCAATTTAGTTGCTTATACCGTATATAATAATAATATTAATAATAATAATAATAATAATAATAATCGTAATAAAATAAATTGTTACAAAAAAGATATTCCGTAATGAACACTTCAAACTTATTAGACATCAAAACTATTCACTAACACAGAACAAGTAGATACAAAAATTCAACGTGCAGCAACTATTATGTTTTCAAAACTGAGGATAGTTGCTGGCAGTACCTGCAACTAGCCCTCCCCTCTTACCGCACCATACAATAGAGACTCCTGGCTAAAGAGGTCATAACTGCACTATAGTTGCCTCATTGTGTCGAAATGCTAACCACATTCCATTCATGGCATCTGTAGGCAAATACGTGTAAATAATTAGCTTGATCTAGAGTAGGGCTGTTAAACCGTGCCACTAGGTGTGAAAATACCCCCCTCCTTTTTCCTACTCAACTCTACGTCAGACAAGATGACGAGGTAAGATACTGCTAAATCAGTTGTGTTGCTTCCTTGCTAGTGCATGTGCATGCGGATATATGATAAAATGATCATATATTTTCTATGGATCTACACAACGTTATTTCTTCGACATCAAATTATGAAGTAAAAAAACATGAGAGAAACTACCGGATGCTGATTTGACACTATGCCTTCCCACCAAGGCGATAGAGCATATGACATCATTTGAACGGTCGATTATCCTTAAATACAACCCTTCACCTCCGCCCATACAACAATGAACATGTTATTTCCCTAGAGTGAGCTGATTTACTTACATACCGTCATTGTTTTGTCAGGGAATTGTGTATATTACGTAGTGTTCAGTTAAACCGGTATCAGAAAATATATTTTTTGATTGCTGATGAGGTTCGGAAAATACCGGCGAATTGTACGCCATCGTAAAACCTACAAAAAGTCAAATAAAAAATGGAGAAAATACACTATTTACTGGTGCAGTATGTGAATGATCTGAGAGAAATATGTGTGTTGATTTTTTCCCAATAACATGTAAGCTATGCCTTAAAACATGCTGAGCTCAAAGTAACCTAAAATCACCATAGCAAAATATGCACCATTCATTGCCCAGACTAACTATCCAACTTAATCACAAAAAAAAAAAGCTGATAAAAATGTGAACCCTATACTAATCTGATGTACACTAACAAGCTCATTATCTCACCCTAACTTGCCCAAACTAACACTAACTTACCCATATTCTCACCCTAACTTGCATGTAGGTGGACTCCCTGGATACAATCCTCTTATATGTAAGTAAATATGTTGGCTATTGGCTCTAGCGAGAACCTGTGTTATCACGCACGCTATCCATCATGACGCTAGCAGTCACTTCTTCTCTGTTCGATTATTCACAGGTTATATCCTGACATAGAATAGCGAAAAACAGTTTAATACCCTGAATGCTTTGATTAGACTAGAATGGTGGATCATTTTCCTAGCGTAAAACAATATTAAATGCATTAGTGATTTTAGATTAGATTTTTCAATGAATGGAAAATTTCCAAGATATACTTCCAAGTGATATCTGGGTAAAACAAATAATAAGAATAGCAATGATAATGATGATAATTATGACGATAATGATGACGATGATAATTATAATAATAATAATAATAATAATAATAATTCACTTCTCGCAACTGGAATTCCCTACCACAAGAAATAAGGGGCTGCCGGACATTGGCATCTTTTAAAAGAAATCTAAATTTTTATTTGCTCAAACCTCGACTTCATCATTATCCATACATATATTAATTGGTGTTTCTGGTATAATTTATCATATAATTATTATCATTATTATTATATTATTATTATTACGGAGGGTTGTTTCTGATCTCTGATAACAAATGCTTTTTAAGTTTTACCATAAGGATAGCCGTGTCTCCACCATCGAGCATGCTCTAATTGATGGCTCTTTACCCGAGATATGGTTCGGCATCGGAGTTTCCGCTGCAGAAGACTCTTACGCAGCACAGCCACGTCTAGAAGTTCCCACTCCTCTTTATATGTTTTCCAGAGACCGTCTATTGTTCGAGGACGCCTGTTTCCCAATGCCCTTTTAAAGAGTCCAAAGACACAAAGTCCATCTGTGATTCATCAGGAGACTTCACTGGGATGTTCTGAATGGTATAGCATGTATTCCAGTTTCCTGCTCCATTTCTCCAGGAATGTCAGGGTTGAACCCGAAGTGTGATTGGAGGCCTTGTGTTGGTGCACCCAGACATGGTTTTGTCTGTACCATAGAGAGCTGGGATTTCAGTCGGGTAAGTTGGGGTGAGAACGTCTTCCTGGTAGTACTGGGAGTTGATTTTGGCCTTTTTAGCTACTCTGGTCAGTTTTTCATTGTAGCAATATCCCGCGATGACCATAAATCCATTGGAGAAACTTTCTCTGCATTCGGCATACCACTTTTGAAAATTTTTTTCACCCCTTCCTCTATAGTAAATTGCCCGGGGTTTGTTGCAGTCTCCTAGATAAACATATGCTTCATCAAGTGTGACCAAAAATTTCCATTTTTCTCCTGCCATGTGCTTTTCATAGTTTCCTGCTGTTGGTGCGGCATTCGGCAATGCGACGTGGCAACAAATTATGAACCCTGCTTTTGTGGCGCTTCTCAATGTTTAAATCTTTGTTTATTATGGTGTTTAGTTTTAAGGGATATTCCCAATCTGTTCGCAATCACCCTTTGTGTGGCAGAGTTACCACCAGAGATAAGGACCTTGACCTTTCTGATTACAACTGGGGTGCGGGTAGTAGCAGGTCGTGGATTTGCCCGTTTTTGTTCCCTTTTGGAATTAATCCCAAGGGACTCTTTCCCTTTTTATTACGCACTGAGCTAATTCCACACTTTGACACCATAAAATAACGTTTATGCAAGCCTCAATAATCGCGGAATAACTATAATTAGCGTCGGAAAGGGCAGTAATGTACCGTTACCAAAACGGGTCTATCTTCTTAGGCATTATGAGAGCAACACGCGTGCGAGTGTAACAGATGAAGCACACTAACTGGTTTGATCACCTCGCACACTCCTGTCCTGATGACTCACACTCCAACGTCACAATCTACTTGGCAAATCGTTATCGGAGATCGGAAACAACCCTCCGTATTATCGTAAATATTATTATTGTTATTATCGTATAAAATGTTGTTTGCATATGGAATTTACATTGCTACATTTTATATATCTTTAACTGTTTATAATTAGTATAATGTAAATCTATATTTATTAATTAAATAAAAATAAAACGTAGTTTTATTTGATTTTCATATTTATTATATAATTCAGTGACAGCTGTTAACATGTCTGAAGAAGGTATAGTGTACCGAAACAGCTGTCACTGAATTATTTAATAAATATGAAAATAAAATAAAACTACGTTTTATTTTTATTTAATTAATAAATATGGATTTTCATCAAGTAAACACCAACTCAATTGATTATTTAAATCTATATTTGTCAAATATTTATTTTTATTTGTGCTGGTTGAGTGGAAGAGAAGGCCTTATGGCCTTAACTCTGCCAGAGTAAATAAAACATTATTATTATTATTATTATTATTATTATTATTATTATTATTATTATTATTATTAATTTTTGGTATGTCAAATCGCTTGGATTGGCTTTACTGTAATAAATGAATAGCTTAGAGATGAATAGGTAAATGAATTGAGAAAATTATCTAATGAATGGATAAATTAATGGTAGTCCAGACAAATGAATGAAAGGTTAAGATGGATGTGCCATAGCAGAAGTGTAAAATTGGCGGCTGTAGGTAGCTGAGTAATTCATGAATTGCACAGTGCACCTGCGTGTGTAGACACCGTCCCAACAAGTGTAATTGCATAATGGATTGTACAATGAGCTTGAGAGAGGCAGACATGCTTTCTCATTACCCCCGCCCCTAGTGGATACTGTCAGATACTCACTTTTCAACACATTCCTACATGTTCCATGCAATAAACCGTGCATTTTCCACTAATTAAAAATTTATTTTAACACAGAACAGTTCTATTTGATCTTGTACATAAAAAACGAATGAGTCATTTACAGACAACATTATTCTGTAAAAGATTATATAGGTTGGTATTTCAATAAAATGTGCGTTAACACAAGACAAATTATTGTATTTATTCGGTATTTAAGGCCTCATAACGTTGCATCAACTTCCATGCATAATATTCATATATTTAAAGTTTTATCACGTATAAAATGAAACATACTTTAAAAATTATGTCTTTAATAACATAAAATATAAGAGCAATACACTTAATTATGTTCATTTATTCCGATGTCCCAGCTAATATTTTACTCAACGATGGCACTAGCAGTGGCGATGTATGGAAGTGAGGCCTGGATCCTGAAGGGAAAAGTAAAATGTAAAATTCAGGCAGCGGAAATGAGCTTCCTAAGGGCTGTAAAAGGTTGTACAAAAGTAGAACATACATTTAAGTAGTCCCACTACAGGCCTCGGGAGGCCCTTGGGGTAATAGGAGGTTAAGGCTCCCACTTTTCCTGGACAATCGGCACTTGATATCAGCCAGGTTGTCAGCCCTGCGTGACGGCCGCCTTTACCCCCAGAACAAGCGTCTGGTACCCATTTCCGTTAGAGGCTGAGTCGACCCCAGAGCCATAGTGCCGCCAGAAGGTTTGGGTCAGTTTAAAAATCCTGACCCCACTGGGACTTGAACCCTCGACCTTCCGGCTTGTAGTGCAGTGCCTTAACCACTACGCTACGGCGTGCCCCCAGAACATACATTAGAGATGAGAATATTAGAGAGTATCTAAAAGTACAACCACTTTTTCAACAAATAGAAGAACACAGGAACAATTGGATAAAACATCTGCAAAGAATGACGAAGGTAGTATACCAAAGATAGCGCTGATGTGTAATCCTGGAGTACGAATATCGGTACGAAGACCAAGAAAGCGCTGGGCTGAACAGATGTGAGATCGGATTAGGCAAAGATCTAATCCTTGAAGTTTGATGATGATGAGTTCAGAGGTGGCAATATGCATGGTTCGGTAAGTCCGTCGCCGTGGCGTAGTAGGTAGAGTCCCTACCTGCCCCTCAGAAAACCTGGGTTCGATTCCCGGCGATGGAGGTGGATTTTAAATCTTCTACCTTGGTCCTGGGTGTGTGTTTCTGTGTTTATGTGAATAAGGTAAGAAGGTTAACGAATGTGAAACAAAAAAAAAAGGAAGAATAGTGTAAACGAAAGAAAACGAGAAAAGAAAAAAATTAAAGCGATGAAATGTTAAAAACAAAAGTAATAATTTGGCAGGCTCTTTTCACTATGAGCTTTATTGATGGGCATTTGGACTTCTACACTTTGCTGATATTAAGCAGGTGGACTTAGTGGCTACAGGAATTGTTTCAGCATGGAAACTTCTAATAAGTAAACAAATAGCTTCAAGATAAATTTCAACAATTCCTTTTTCATAAATGCCAACAAGTTTCCATTACGTCTATGATATTCTCTCCTGCCATTTGCGTACATGTAACCCACTTCTGAGGTTGGGGCGCCTGGAAGGCAGGGTTACGTTCCGCGATGAACTATATGAAAGGCGATGATGATGGTAATGATGCGCCAGGAAAGGCCATAGTAATAAATTTAATATAAATTAATCGAGTGTGATAGTGATGATGATGGTGGTAAGATGGTGTTTGGGATCGTTCGGGCCTTGAAGTTATCCTGAAATTTCTCTTACAGGGAGGAAAGAACCTCGCCCAGGAAACTTGTTCCGACCGAGGAACGAACTGGGGCCCGCTGCGTAACAACCTAGAGACCACAGGGGTGAATATTTTACCTTTTTTAACCTAATGGATATGTAATGTTCAACTTCAGTTTTAACTGAAATATGAGACTGAAACCTGGAAATTAATTATCACTTCTATCACTACTTCCTAATAATAATTTTAGTTAAAATAATTTTATGTTTCATATAACAAATCACTGAACTGTCGCGTCAGATTCATACAAAAACTATAAATTCTTAACTCGTCGGACAATATAGCCACATAAATTGAAGATAAAAAAATAACCACTATTATATTGAAAGCTTGTCCAATTAAAGCAACGATCAATCCATTGTAAGCAGGAAATAATGGATACCACTTCTCCCAATCAAAAAGTTATGTTTTTGTCTATACATAAAAACACATGAAAGGGGAGTCATTCAATTTGAATTGAATATTTCTAAAAGGGATCAAGTCCTATTTGGCTAACTTTTCAGGAGAAAGAAAGAACATTCCAAAACTCTGCGAGTTATATTCCATTAGCAATAAATGCAATTTCTTCTCTGTATGCCACAGATTATGAAATCATATACGCTTAGTACCAACCAATGTTTCTATTTCTGACATATCCGAAAAACAATGACAAAAAACAGCACTTTACTATTTGTGGAGTTATCACCTTTTTGTAATAAACAATTCGATTCATTCCGATGAACAGGTTTTCACCGTTGCTTGCAATATTCTCTCTCCATTATTTCAATACTCTCATAAAACCATTATACATTGTACCATTGATGGAAATTAAAACATTGCATAATGCAGTATGAAAATAATTTCTTTATGAGCAGACGAAAGGCCATAAATCTCTAAGCTATTTTTTTAAAGAATGCGACTGAAATACGGAACGAGAAAAAAAAATTCAAATCGTCAAAGCTTTTTTGTCTAACACAATATTTTATAAAACTAACTGTCTTGCTATTTGTTTTGTGCTAGAGACTTATTTGTAGTATGAAATGTGTATAAACAGAAATATGTGCATATATTTAAAGCTACAAGACTTCTGTCGCCCGTGAGTCCAACGTGACTCAAACTCTTACGTTCGAAAAATATTAGGTATGCTCTGGCTGTGCTTGTTTTCTTTCCATGTAGGTATTCTCTGGTATACTGCAACTAAAAGAAATGAAAGTCATTCTGGTTACCGAAACTTATTTTAACTCTACTAAGAGAAACACTTCCTTACTAATTACAACTCTAATATAAAATTATAGAATATTCACCTGAAAGGTCCGTCTCCTCAACTTAATTATCATTTAACTGTAGCGCTTTCGGGACTTGTCCCATCATCGGCAGGATTCAAAACTGGTGTTTCACTGAAGATCTGGTAGAGGGGGTTGCATGTATTGGGTTGAGGAGACGGACCTTTCAGGTGAATATTCTATAATTTTATATTAATTTTGAATAAACCTCAACGGAACACATCATGAATCTTATAAAAGTTGATAATTACAACTCATTATATATAATATTACAGTTGTTTTTGCTAGGAATTCACGACTCCTGACACATTTTACAAACCTCACGAAATTTAGAATAAATCTCTTAGTCTAATTGCAATAAATAGTCAATGCAGTAAAACACAGCTCTCATTCTACAGGATGCTCTAAAATTCTCCTTACAAACTTCTAGGACTTGTAGTGGGGACTGTGTTGGTAATATTCATAATTGGAAACCACGTCCGGAAATTTACCGTTTTCTTGCTACGGCCATTTTTAAACAAGCATTGTCTGAATACGTCACGTGTCTCTACAAGTAATACCTGTCGAAAATTTCCCTATCGAGTATTCCAAGACTTGCTGTTAAAAAAAAAGTCAAAATTTTTCGTAATTTTGAAAACTAAAATTGATTGCGGAGAATGAATCCGGAATTATTAATGCAAGTCATGATTCAGTCTCCATTTTATTTCCTTGGTTATTAATGAGTTGAATTGTAAAACAAGTGATGTACTGTGTCACGCCTTATAATAAATTACTTGTAAAAGTGGTCACGTTAAAAACACGTTTCCAAACGGCTGTAGCACGGAAACGGTAAGTTTCCGGACATGGTTTCCAATTCTAAATATTATCAACCCAGTCCGCTCTACGATTCCTTTTAGTTTGTAAGGGGAATTTTAGAGCACACTGTATAATGCTGCACGGGCATATTTGATGTAAGAGATAATTATTTACTCAATACGAAACAAGTGTTACAGTACCGACAACTTGACAAGAAAAAATACTAATTTCGCTTTTCTAGATATAAGCCTATATCTTGGTAGGCTTTCTGTGTCCCTCGTCTTAGCCGAGTGGTTAAGGCAAGAGGCCATGGCGCAAAGCTATAAGACTTGAGCTGGTTCGGGTCACCATGAGAGAAGAAATTTTCGCATGGAATTTCGGTCAGGATGGGACCGGTGCCCACCCAGCATCGTGAGGAATTTCGGTAGCTACAATAAGTAGCAGTTCCAGGTTGAGAAAACCACCTATAACGGCTGGGGGACCCGACACACTAATCATATGTCACACTTACACTGACAGGATGATCGTCTACCTCTGTGATTAACACATGTAGATGTGAGGCCAGCAGCCGGATGGTAGGTCATGAGCTTTCTAGGCCTGTCGCTCCACGGAGTTGTTTAGTATTAGGTTGTCTGTATGTTGATTGCAGAAGGTGAAACGCGGACGAAATTCTGGCGATGATAAGTGATAATTAGGTCTCTTGGGATTAAATAGACGTGAATTCCGCTCTTCCTAATCATATAGGTATTGGTGGACCTATAAAGTGTACATTGTTTTGTTTATGATTGTTTCTCTGTGCTTGCTAGCATCGATAATATTGGATATTGGACATTATTGTGGAATTGCATTGTCTGCTGTATTATATAATGTTTGCAGCAGCTAACTATGCCTGGTCCCGTCTTGACGTTGTGTTCCTTTTGCTCCCATCCCTCGACCATGTACAAGTTGTGTTGTTTATATCGTTTCTACAGTCAGTCGTTCTACACTTGAAGGGTTCGGTGAAAGATATATTTTATATGTAAAGGTAAAATTTATATTATTAGTTTTAGAACAGAGTCAAATATATATCCATTGGATGAGAAAATCAGAGAATATCGAGAGAAATGGTTTACACACGTGGAAAGAATGAATGTATCAAGATTACCAAGAGCAGCATTCAACTACAAGCCAAGAGGTTCAAGGAATGTAGGAAGGCCAGTGAAAAGATCGACAGAACAACTGTGAGGCGGAACAGGCAATTTGCCTAGCCCGTGAAGTGAAGAAGAAGAAGAAGAAGAAGAGAAGTTTTATGTTGAAACAACGAGTGATATTATTAAATCTGGTAAGTACCTTTTTGTGATGGAAATGAAGAAAAGAAGAAAAATAATATCTTAAAAGATGTATGTAACAAAATTTCACTTCACTATAGGACTTGCTCTTAAAACTATAATTCAATGTTATCAAGAATTTTTTTAACTGACGTTAAAATGTTATGAATTATTGAAATGCTTCACATTATATAGAGATGCATTATACAATGAAGTGAATGCTATATTGCAGAAATACTATGTAAAAATACTGTGCAGTGACAATTTTACATGCATTTTTAAACTGATTATAAACTCAAGCCAAATATTCTAATGTAGCAGTAATAAGTAATGACTTAGAATAGTAATAATACAAGACTATAGGCCGTGAAAGCCTGCATTTTAGAAATTATCTAGAATATTACTTTCTATTTCAATTTAATATCTTTAATTTCATCGAGTTCAAGTATATGTACAGAACAGATTTCTCAAAACTCCGAAGGATCCGGGGAAAAATAGTAAGACAAAAATAATGGAAAAACTCTTTAAAAGAGATGTCTAAATCGTTCAAACCTTTCTTCAACTGTATGCACGACAACTTCCACAACTATCAACGGGAAGTATGAAACGTTTTAGAGTGAATTCAGCTATTTGCGAGCGCTCCCCGAAGTCTGCCAAACGACCATTCCTTCTGGACTCTTCCCAATTTTTATCTTAAGGTCCTCAAAAGAAATATTTTACATGTATATTATTACCTTAGCAGTAGAGAGAACGTAGAGAAAATCTCCTCCAGGTGCCACGGTAGTGTCCGGTAGTATAGCACGTCCTGGATCCACAATGACTTCTTCGTACTCTGAAGCCAGCAATGGACTTGACACAAGCACCTGAAACAATAACAAATTTAACATCAGTTCAATACATTCACATACTATATCAAAGTATGTAGGCCCACAAAATACCCATAGCGACTTACCGCTAATAGCGTTTATCTTATGAATACGAAAGAATTCCTCTACTAAATTCATACAATTTTATGATATTCCATGTAAAATAAGTATACACATTTACTCCCGCTTGAATCCCACTCCCCGAGCTTCCAAATCTCGTAGCTTCTACGGAGACACTTGCCATAGCCCATTCATATAGCCTATAGGTGAAACAGGTATCTCTTTTTCTGAACATTACAGTAGGCCTACATAGCGATGTAACGCTTCATTTTTCAGATTTTTTAATGGAATCGTAACTTACTGAAATGAGACTAACTAACTCACTGGCACTATCGAACCCGTATGTTCATGGCCACGCGGACATAAGCTCTCCATACACCCTATCCAGAACAAATGTTTTCCAATCATCCCCTGTATCATCTACTTCCCTCAAATCATAGTTAATGTTATTCTCCCACCTCAGTCGGTCTACTAACTGGGCGTTTTCCCTCTGG
The DNA here is from genome assembly GCA_030220185.1 of Diploptera punctata. Classification (NCBI taxonomy): domain Eukaryota; kingdom Metazoa; phylum Arthropoda; class Insecta; order Blattodea; family Blaberidae; genus Diploptera; species Diploptera punctata. Next base: position 220,825 of record JASPKZ010008289.1, read on the forward strand.
TTTTCCTACAAGAAACTTCCATACACGTCTTTCATTCCCCATTCTTGCTACGTGTCTTGCCCATCGCAGTCTACGAGAATTAAATGTTCTCTTTACATCTGGTTTCCTCTAAAGGCCATGTAGTTCACTGTTATAAATCTTCTCCATTCACCTGTCTGTTCATCTCTCTGTTTGGTCCAAACATTTTCCAAAGAATTTTATTCTCAAATACTTGTAATCTCCTTCATCATCATCATCATCATGAACAAATTCGTTTTAGGCCATGTGGCCTGTACGGTAAATCTCCTTTCCTCCCTTAAAGTAAGAGTCCATGTTTCACATCCGTATAATATAACTGGTAGATTAATAGTTTTATATATTTTCAGTTTAACGTTTTTTGAAAGGAGTTGGGAAATCAAGAGTCTCTGCAATACATAATAGCACGCATTTCCAGAATTGAGCCTATGTTTAATTTCTTTGTGCATCTCAATCCTGTTTGTGATTATTGTTCCTAGGTATTTGAATTCAGCTACTTCATCAAAATTTCCCTCATTTGTCATTAGCTGTCCATTTCCATTATATAATATATTTCTATGCGTAACCATATGTTAAACTTGGGTAAATTTCTGGACAACACGCGGAAAATAAGAAAACAATCATTCATGAATAAATACATGTTATCAAAATGCAATACCATTATTCTTAATAATTCTACATAACTTAATAAAATGTATAATGTTATTGCATTATTATGTAATTGTATTATTATTGTGTTTTCTTTATGTAATTGTAATATTATTGTTTTATTTTTTGTTTTTCTTTATACTATTACCAAATAATATTTTATTGCAACGGACGGTCAACAGCACGTACGGCATACTGCCCGTGCGACCATATTTGTAAATAACATTGTATATATCTTACTTGTAGTCTAATAAAGTCCTATTACTACTAGTTTTATTGATATTTACTTCCAGTCCCAATTTCTTATACTGAAATGAGACACAATATATGAAATTAAGAATTTTAAACGAGTCCACTGAAGTGAATTACGGATATCATGACACTACCTATATTCATTGAATGAATGTTACAAGAACAAGGAAAAGTTATCCAACTTCATTATTATTCGTGATACTTCATAAACTTTACATTTTCGTACACTATTTGTATAATTAATACAGACAGCTTATTTATATAGGAAATAATATAATTTATTCATATACAGACATGGAAGACATAATAGAGATTTGTATCCAGGATCAGTTTCTGTAAGGAAAATGTGAAGTTAGTAGGACTTTCCTTTTCCCTGAAAGTGGGGTTAGTGAGATTTTTCTATCCATTGCCTCATTCATGTAGAATATAACCTAAACTCTCGAAATTCAGTGATTAAAAACAATTTTAAGAAAATATGAATTTTATAAGGAACTGCGAAGGAGATCTTGATACACTGAGAAATACTGTCAAGAATTATTTATTAAGAGATTATATTAATGTTCTAGTGTAGTTATTTTAAGGCAAGAGACGATAACATATACAAAATATAAATTATACTACAACGCGTATTGTTAAACAAATAGCAGACAACGTCCTTATATCAGGAAAAACACGACGTGGCGAAGAAAAATGTGAAACCACCGAGGTCTTACACCTCCCATGGAGGACCTCAAAAGAATAATATTTAAACGTCCACCCAGCACAGTTACAAGGGGCTTCCCGTAGCGTCAACTCTTTCCCATACTCAAATATCACAAGAATCTACAAATTGGCACTCCGGTTAAAATAGCTGCCTATAAAATAGCATAGGTCGGAACAAAAATTGAAAAAAAAAAAAAAAAAAAAAAAAAAAAAAAAAAAGATAGTTGCTGTATGTTAGTACAATATAAAAATTAGCAAAACTAAATGTTAAAATGTAAAATAAATAGTTTCCTAGATTTTGAAGAAACAAAAGCAAGATAATATCGTTTTTTTTTATTGTTATCAAGTTCCGAATACGTCTAAAGAACATGGGACTACCTACATGATAATTCCAGTCTCTAAATAATATGTGCAAGAATCTCGTAAACAATAAGATTATTCCTCTACATTACCCAAAATTGTATTATGGCATGTATAATTAGTTCATAACAAATTATTCACATTAGCTACACTTTCTCAGAACAGATCATTTCCAAACACGTTCTGTATCGGATTATAAAAAATGCATCTATGACGTTGTATTTACTAAACTATAGTCTACATTTAGAAACAAAATATATTCTGAGTTAAACATTACAACATGTGACCTGACTTTTTAAATTAATTCATGAACTCCTGTCAAATTTTGTTTTTAGGGTTTCATTTTTTAAATTATTTCCCACCATTTACAATGATTTCTAAATTTTTCTAACGGTTACATTAATATATTTTTTCACGAAATTGAACTAGGCGAAGACGTGACAGCCATATTGATTTTAACTAATATTCTGTGTTCCAGTGCAGCCAACATAGAGTCTGTACCAATTAACTTACACTAAATAAAATCTGCGTGCTTTCTTTCACAGCTGCCTGTGAAATATACTCCAGGATACCGTAGAATCCTTCACCCTGATGCCATGCTTGGATTGAAGTTGGTAAGTGTCAGTTTAAGAAACTGCTGTAAGATACAATATGCTACGTTAATTGTGTCAATAATGATACTTGGAACTAACTGATAAATAATGCAAATGAAAAAGATCAGACAGTAACGTGAAGCAAGATTTTTAAAATACATTACGAAACACATTGAAGTCACTATGTTAAAATTTTAATAATTTTGTAAAGAGGGTTAACATTACTGGGTATGTTCTCATTTAACAAGTGTTTGTAGATTCCTTGAACATTTCTAACTCTTCGAGCACATTGATTTTCGAAGTATCGTTTTCTTTTTGCAAGATCGACAATTATAATACATTGTATATTGTGCTAAATTGATGTCCTGCTTCTACTATGTGTTTTGAAAGACTTTATTATTTAGCCTCATTTTTCACGAAATCTCTAAAATGTCCATTAAAATGTCTAAAATGTTAACCATCTATAAACAATTATTACTAGCAACAGTCAGTACCAAACTGAAAGCTGAAGATGAAACTGAAGTTTTTCGAAAGGCCTCCTACAAAACTACACTACTGATTGTTGATGACGTCTGAGATATCATGTACTGCTTTATATATCTTAAAGTTTTGATACGGTAACGTGAAAGACAAGTTTACTAAAAAATCTCCTTAAAGCTGCTCGGACCCCAAGTTCCCTATCTCAAATTGTTCAGTGGAGCACCCCCCATGTCCTGTTTAATTTTTGCGCTCTCTTTCAGAATCACCCTGTATAATTTAATACACAAGTGATCTTCTTGGTGATAAAATATTAAAATATATATGCAGTCAATATGCCCATTTCACCAATTAATGTTTTAAAATGGTCAACAAGTTTCTACAGCCAAGCTGTCATTCTCAAGACCAGATATTGACTCAATATCTGGTCTTGAGAATGACAGCTTGGCTGTAGAAACTTGTTGACCATTTTAAAACATTAATTGGTGAAATGGGCATATTGACTGCATATATATTTTAACACCCTGTATAACTTTATTGAACGCCTGCATTAAATAAAAAAAGTAAGAGATACGTACATTCCGTAGGTGACGTAGTGATCTATAGAGAAAGTACAATATAAAGACATTACGAAAGCATTCAGGTGTCGCCAATAACACACTACTTAACAAAATTGAGAACGGACAGGGAGACTGAAGGAAATGTTTTCCTTTTGCAGACAGCTATCAACACGTGGGAGGCACTTACCAATCATCTTGTTATTTCTCAATTGAATGTACGTCCGGCCACGCCCACGAAAATATCAATACATTTGTTCTTAGATAAAAATAAATCTTCAGGAACTGTCCAATTTAAAGAAAAGGCCAATTTATGCATGATTGTATTAGCAAGCCTATACTATACGCCTATCTACCAAATTCTAACTATTCTTAGGAAATAGATACATTTATTATTATCTATTTTGGAATTTCCGACGTCCTTCTCAGGATTATTAGGGTAGAGTGTTCGATAATGATGTTGAAAAAATGTAATTCTCACTGATAGAATATTTGAATGGATCAACGTATGTTAGACGGCGGAGCAATGGTACTTTACTTTTATTCTTTGATGTCTATCAATATTTCCAACTGCGTTTGCAGTACAGGACTAGAAGGTCTTAGGGCTATTAGGCCGCTGGAGGCGGGATATTCACATATGTCAATCACAGAGGTGGACCTTTATCTGCCCAGTTAAGAAGTAAAATTAATCAGAAACTCTTTCAGCTGTTTTTTTCTCAACCCGGAGCTGTTCCTAACAGTAGGTAATCAAATTCCTCGCGATGCTGGATGGGCACCGCACCGGTCACATAAACTTGCCGAAATGCTATAACAAAATGTCTTCCTTCTTGGGGACTTGGAACCAGTACAGAGTCGTAGTTCTGCTCTAAGGCATGATTTCTTACATTGCTTTGTCATGGTGCTAAATCAGGTAGACTTTGTATACGTTACAATGTACCACTCACTAAACTATCACTTATCTTATTATAAAATTATACTATAAATGACATCCCCACATTTTCAAATATACTGTTATAGATCTATGTGTAATATGTGCTCCTTAACCAATAATTCTCAATTTTCCCTTAAAAATAAATTACTGGCATAAATATCTAGTTACAAGAGATCAATGAACCTAGTTGATTACATGTCCATAGTTTTATCACTAACCCACTAAGTCACTATCGAACCCAGAACTTCATGCAGCGCGGACATATGCTTTCCATACATATCTGTCCTGAGTTAATGTTTTCCAATCATCCCCTGTATACACAATGACAAATGCGCAGAACACACAAACGATGTGATAATATGTAGATGGTTCTTAACCCTTAAATTAAAAATGTGTCCTGTTGGATACAATGATTTCATTTATTTAATCTTGTTTTTAGATTATTGGAAAAACAAACGAGTAAAAATTACTTAAATTTATATCAAATTATGCAATCTTCTAATATATAAAAATTAATGTTTGTTTGTTCGTACTTCATGCGCGGCCATACCGTTGATCCGATTGTGAAGGGTTTTTTGCAAAATGTTCAGGAGATTCCCGGGATGAACATAGGCAATAAGAGAGTTGTGATACTCGCCTCCTACACCCTTAAAAAATCACCCTTTGTAGAGAGAAACGTGAAAAAATAATCCTTTTGGACGCTTCAATGATTACGCTGCCTAAAGCATAACAAATACACATTGTTAATTTACATTTACATATCTCAAAACACTCTACGGAAAAGTCCGCGACAGCATGTCTTTTACGGATAACTCACAATAGCCATTTTTGTCTTTCATTGATGCCAAAAAGATCGGGATAAGTAGACTCCCGGACAAGCGCGCACTGACGATTGTGATGGGGCTTTTTGCAAAATGTTCAGGATTTTCCCGAGAAGGTTATAGACTATAAGAGAATCGTAAATGTTCAAGCCATTCACCCTTAAAAATTCCTTTCTCTATGTGTATGGAAAAAGTAAAATAAAAGTGGCTTTTTTTGTAAGCTTAATTTGGAGTTTTTTACGCTGCCTAAACTATAACAAATACCACCCCAAAAAATTAATGTACTTGGCATTGGATATCTCAAAAAAAACTCCACCAAAAAGCCCGCGACAGCATATGTTTATCTTTTATGGAAAACTCACAATAACCATTTTTGTTTTTGATTGATGCAAAAACAGATCGGGATAAGTAGATTCCCGGGCAAGCAGAGCAGCAGCACGGATAACTCGAAAAAACTAATTTTGTCTTTCAGCTCATTTATACCAAATGCATCAGGATACGTAGATGCCCGGCAATGCCGGGTAAATGGTACGGGGTATCTATAAATAATAATTATATAAATAATTTATAATTGTTTTTCCTTTTACTTATTCAACTAAACGTAAAAACACATTATAATTTATTTAAGCGTAGCAGCGCACGCCTTGTATAATAATAATAATAATAATAATAATAATAGCTTTATTTTACCTGGTAGAGTTAATAATAGCTTTATTTTACCTGGCAGAGTTAAGGCCTTGTCTACCACTCAACCAGGTATTAGCTTGTAACATATAATATCAACATACAGCTTCACATGTATTTATTTTCCTTGTGGTCCGGAACATTTAAATAACTGGCACGAGAAAATATTCTATTAACAATTTAAGGTTTAACAATATATGATCCTCTCTGAATGACCTACCGTTCCTAAAAGTTTGTCGGTTATGTTTTTAACATCCTGTAGTAGGCTATGATTAATGTGTTTAGTATTCGAGGTTTGAATGACATCCTTCTTCTAGAGACAAAAGCTAGGTTGACGGATATCCACTTATCTCTTCTAGTGGTCGGATGATATAACTTGTGCTGTACTTTACAAATACCCTTAGCATACCACTTATTTCTAATGAACTCTCTGTATTGTATGTAACATGAGAGCAAACAGTCGAAGAACCTTGCGGCTCTATACAGTGAAATTTGTCGAGGAAGTTAATATTCTAATTTCGCTCTTTACAAGAGTCCGGATCCGTTTTTGACACGACAGCAGATGAAATAAAATGATCAATCAACTTTTAACGTGTTACTCAAGCTTTCCAAGTAAATAATGTATCCCCAGAGCTGCCGGATACCAAGACATATTTTTCAAAACTTCCATCAGCTAGACCACCAAAATAGTGCCACAGTACTATTTAACTTTTTTTCGTTTTTTGTTCTGGTCTCTACTATTAATCTACATCTTATAATTAAACGTGATAGTTGGCTTCCGTACCTGGACAGGCCTACCCGAAGAAATAATTACTCCGGCCTCCCTTCTCTTACTACAATCCTAGTGCAGGGGGGGGGGGTGTCCCGAGGCTACAAGTTTTCCAAATAGAAGATAAGAAGACAACAGGGGGTTCAGATAATTAGTATACTTAATATTCCAAATTCCTGACGGTAATAATATATCTCAACAACAACAATAATAATGAATAATAATAATAATAATGTTTATAATATATATATATATATATATATATATGTATGTATGTATATATATATATATATATATATATATATATATATATTCAATGTTTACACATTTTTCTGTGCTTAAATACTTATTTTCCTTCTCCGCTCGTCTCTATTCATCCACTCCACTTCCTCCAGTCTTCTTGTTCTCATTCCAGTTCTTATTTTTTGCATCCACGAATTTCGAGGTCTTCCTTTCCTTCTTCTTCCAGGTGGACACAATTCCAATGTTTTTTTTGGGTAACCTTTCTTCTCGAATTCGTCGTATATGCCCATACCAATTTAATTGCTTGTATCTTATATAATCTACTACTGAATGTCTAATATTCATTTTTTTTCTCGTACGCCAGTATTTCTTTTTTTTCTCTCTCTCTCTCTCTCTCTCTCTCTCTCTCTCCTCTCCTCTCTCTCTCTCTCTCTCTCTCTCTCTCTCTCTCTCTCTCTCCCTAATTTTGAAAATCTTGCTGTTCACCACAAATAATCAATTTCCATTGACATAAGTTTTTGTACTAAGTTTTTATTGAATTATATATTTGTAACTTATGTTTCTGGTTGTATGTCTGTTCCATAAGACTCACTTTGTCATTGCTGTTATTGCTCTACCTTTATTTATTCTGTTCTTAATATCACTTCTTTATTGTTTATCCTCTTTATCCACTTTTATTCCAAGATACACAAATTCTTATGTAATATTAATAATAACATTAATAATAATAATAACAATAATAATAATAATAATAAATGATCCTATTAGATAATACTACGGACATCTGAAAATGTCCTCCATAAAAAAATGCATATGAAGATTTTTCATTCGAATAGACATTACATAAAAAACAAAAAACAAAATATTTCTTACCCGCAAAATTTTAATCTCATGTTCAGTTTCGTAATAAAATTGTATACAGTACATCTACTTCAGCGGGTTTGTTTGCAAAGTGCGCAATCGGGGAAGAAAGAAAGTCGTGGAAAAAATATACAAACCAAATTTTTGTAGGCTTATCTACATTACTATGCTAGATATTAATAAATAATAGTTTTAAAAAACTAAAACAACGCGCTTTATTAGAAAACCGAACTAAAAAATGAAAATTAATTTTAATTTCCAACACGCTTGGGATAAAATTAAAGTGGGCAACAAAAAAATCATCTCCAACACATCTAGAATAAAACTAGAGTTATCTACAAAAAATAATTTTACCATCAAAAGCATGAGGTGCTCTATATCAATTAATATATTTGTTAATAAACAGATATTGGTAAAAGTAAAGCCACTACGAAGAAAACGAAAAAACCATAAGTAGCACCCCACGCTTTTGATGGTAATTTTTTTTTGTAGATAACTCTAGATTTATTATAGATGTGTTGGAGATGATTTTTTTGTTGACCACTTTAATTTTATCCCAAGCGTGTTGGAAATTAAAATTATTTTTCATTTTCTAGTTCGGTTTTCTAATAAAGCGTGTTTAGTTTTTTTTTTAAATATTATTTATTTTTTATTTTTTAGTTTGGTTTTCTAATAAAGCGTGTTGTTTTAGTTGTTTAAACTATTATTTATTTTTTTAATTTTTAGTTTAATTGATTGTCATGAACCGGAATCCCATGAAAATTTAATCCCTTAATACTCTTCTAAAAAAAATCCTCCGGCCGGATTTGAACCAGCGACCTATGGACTGTGGATACATATGCATCGAAGTTAGGATACCAAGAAAACACAATGGTTTTTGAACTCGAGTCCAGTAATCTTCGAGTTGGCTGAGCAGATTTAGGAACCCAGAAAAATTAACATTCAATAATGTATGTCACCAGCACGAATTTCATTGGACGGGTTGATGGAAATTTCTCAGATTTCTCATTTTTTAAGAATGTTTAAAAATATTTATAAGGTTGAGCCAGAAACGTACGGATTCCATTTTAACTGGAAATGAAATTCTTGCATACAAACAAAAGTCCTATTTTATTTTCCATTATTTTGGAAAGTGCATAATTATAAACTACAGCATCAAGGAGTCAATTTTATAGAGATGGGATTGCGTTTGTAACAATTAGACGAGGTGACTAATGGAACTCAGGCAGGGAATGTTAAAACTTGAGGCTATTTGTCCGGCAATAGATGTAATCAGAGCAAAGCAAAACTTGATGGAGGATGATCCCGGGGGCCAGGGAACGGAGGCGTGCTTAGGACACTTGTGACAACACCAGGGGGCGTCAGTTAATTAGTAAAGACAATGGATAGCACCGGGTAAACAAGCGTCTGCCGCCTCATCAAATATGCATCCGGCAGACAATATCAAATACTATTTTCCTTATTAGTCACTTCTATCCGAATCCTCTTCTCCAACAAATCCAATTTCCACCCTAATCTAGAAATAAATTTTCTCAATATAAAGAGTAAAAACTTCCTAACTCTTATAACAAGAAAGTGGGGAACGAAATGTAAACATATAGTTTACATAAAAGAAGCGGTTTCATAATTCTTATAGGCCTATGACTTATGATCCAAATGTCTACATCAAGAATGCTGAAGTGTTGACGGAAAAGGGAAGGGTGAAAACATCTTCTACTTGCTGCAAGCTCAAGTGTCGTTGAGACGCTGTCCATGTTTAAAAACATTAAATGTATTCGCACAAATATATAACGAGGCTAAGCGGAAAGTAGACCTGGAGTCTGGCAACATATTCATGCTTGAGATACTAATTTAGAAAAAAAGCGGTATCTAATGTACTACTAAACCGTTGACAATCTTTCCACTCACCTCCACAAAATGTAATGTTTAAGATTCCCTTAACGAGTTACGTGCGAGGTTACGAACAGAAACAATAAAATGCAATTCAAGTTTACCCATCTGGGCATTACCAAAAACCAGTTTGATAATATTTGAAAAATACAGTCATATAAATTTTATCTCTAATAATGTTCTATGTACTACTCACGATCAAGCTTAAGTGAAAAAATAATAGTTTTAAAAAACTAAAAGGACACGCTTTATTAGAAAACTAAAAAAAATGAAAAATAATTTTAATTTCCAATACGCTTGGGATAAAATAAAGTGGTCAACAAAAAAATCATCTCCAACACATATAGAATAAAATTAGGGTTATCAACAAAAAGAAAATAATTTTACCATCAAAAGCGTGGGGTGCTTTTTATGATTTTTTACATTTTTTTCTTAGAGAGCTTACTTTTACCAATATCTGTTTATTATCAAATATATTCATTGATATAGAGCACCCTACGCTTTTGATGGTAAAATTATTTTATTTTTGTTGATAACCCTAATTTTATTCTATATGTGTTGGAGATGATTTTTTTGTTGACCACTTTATTTTATCCCAAGCGTATTGGAAATTAAAATTATTTGTCATTTTTTTAGTTTTCTAATAAAGCGTGTCCTTTTAGTTTTTTAAAACTATTATTTATTTGATTTTCTGATGATTATTGGGCAGGATTTTAGAAAATAAATATGAAATTATTGTATTGTCACGGATCGTCCACAAGTATACAAAAGTTTCAAGTCGATCCGATGATTTTAAGTGGGTGAAAAACGCGTTGAAAATTTCCGTTACATCGATAGATAGATAGATACAGGTCAAGCTAATATAAAGCGTGTAAAAATAGCAAATGAGAATCTATTTTCTTATTTTATATTCAGACAACTCTAAAATTGTAATCAAACGTAGAATATCTTAAACCCAAGTCTGATCTTCCTGGATACAAACACTGGACAACAATGTAAAGAGGCGCTGTAAAAAAGAGTGCGTAACGGCATTTGAATGCCGTAGAATAAAAGTGATATAAAGATTGATCAATGTTTCATTCGCTTAAGTGTATACTGCATAGAAATAATCTCAAATAAGACGAACTACCACATGGGAATGGCTACTTATATCGTAGTCTTCATATGTTGTGAGTTAACATCCCATGTGGAATTTTTGTGTACAGCTCTGTTTACTCTGCTTTTAACTGTGCTTAAAAATAACAATGAAAATAGTTACGGTAAATATCCATTAGACTTTTGTCGTGGAGTGGTGATAGAATCCTTACCATCCACTCCAGCGGCGTGGAGTTGATATCGGGACAGGTGATGAATAGGGCGGCATGATGCTAACCACGGACCCGGGGAGGTCTGCCATGTTGTGCCTGTATAACGTTTGATTGAAAGTTCCAGATCTCGGCTCAACTGCACTTTTACTGCTTTTTGATTTTTCAGTTTATTGTTGTAAACTTGCTCTTCTCCTGCATTTAGCAACATTTTCTAATATTTTAAACTTTTTCAAACAATTTTTATAACATTATTAAACAATTTTCAAGTATTTATTTAATTACGCATATTACAATATTAAGACACCGTTAGACAATATTGTGATGCTAAATGCTATTTTCTCCACAGAGTAGCCTATATTACTTAGTCTATGATTTTTCTATCGCTGTTTTGGGTTACCGCTGGTTGGATCGGCGTTAGGGAATGATAAGTAAGCGTACACCCATTTTTTAATAAACTTTTGGTAATTTTAATATTAATATATTTTTTAACATAGATTTGCGGATTTATTGCAAAGATTGGTCATTTAAATTTATAGATATATGCTGCGATCTAGCATAAGATTTTTTAACTATAGTACTATATCAATAGTAATCGAGGATGATAATCGATATGTGGTTCGATGGTGGGTTATAGCTGGCTCTATAAACTCTGGCGCATGCGCACTGTTGTTCTGTAGGACTGGTAATATTTCACGTCAGTTTAAGTGAACTTTTTCCCAGATCTCTTCCTGATGTACAGTATTTCTTAAGTCTAGTAAGCGTTACGGTGAAGTCATTCGAAATGAAGAAAGATAAGTTAATAATAATCAGTACTTAAACTGAACTAAAATTTTAGGAGTGATTCTGCAGCTACCAATGTATACATGGAGATAATCTAAAAAAATACTTACATATATTGATAATCAATCGAGTGAATCCTATTAGCGTCCTATTGAAATTCTTGGGATGGCACAATTTCGTCTTTTCATAAGCCACTTGCTTAAATGGAATCATATTCAAATACAAAATTAACAAATCATTGAAAAACACACGGGATTTCAATCAATACAGCAGTGGAGAATAAAGTATTCTGAGAAGTAAAATTCTTCCCGCGATCGAGTCAGATGTTAGTAATGACAGCGCGTCTAGCGGATTCTCTTTGAACCAGACATCAAACAGAAAACTAACTCATCGCACAATGATACTGCGTTCGGAAATACTACAAAGTGTCACACGAAATAAATAAAAAGTAGTAAAAAAACAGCACATTAAATTGTTGGTGGTTATGACAGATGTATACAAATTTTGCAAATGTATGATAATTTGGAAACTGAAACAATTGAAGATTATGTAATAACAAAAACAAAGAAATGTTTGAACTCAACAAAAGTTAATTTAATTAAATTAATACCTGCGTCTGGAGATTTAATAATTTTTAATTGAGATATTTAGAAAGTGCTGTCACCATTATTCAATAAATATTGAATATGGGAGACACATTGGCAAGATTTTAAACAAATTGATTTAGTTTTCAGATTATAACAATTAAAGATTTTGTTTTAAATTCTGCAATGAATTGACGCGAAGAAATCCTTTCGATCTTAGAACATAATGCACTATTTCAAGAATAATAGATGACACCACTGGGGGCACGCCGTAGCGTAGTGGTTAAGGCACTGAGCTACAAGCCGGAGGGTCGAGGGTTCAAGTCCCGTTGGGGTCAGGATTTTTAAACTGACCCAAACCCTCTGGCGGCACTATGGCCCTGGGGTCGACTCAACCTCTAACTGAAATGAGTACCAGACGCTTGTTCTGGGGTAAAGGCGGCCGTCACGCAGGGCTGACATAAAGTGCCGATTGTCTAGAAAAAGTGGGAGCCTTAACCTCCTACTACCCCAAGGGCCTCCTGAGGCCTGTTGTGGGATCACTTTACCTTTTATAGATGACACCACTAAATGGTATCAATAATCACTGATTCGGACTTATTTTTATCATACTATGTGCCATTCTGGTTCTTCCCATCGCACAATGGGAAACAGCAAAATATTACAGCGAAATTATATCGTGTATAATAAAGTTCAATTACAATTTAATAATCATAAAATCACTGTAGGTCTAATTTAGTATGTGATTTTTTACTTAATATTATATCCAGTCTAAACTATGAAACAATGGGAACACACAGCAGTTTGAAACGGTACTGTTTAGAGTAGTTTGTAATTTTGCCTGAACGCAGTTCATGCCCAATTCAAGCATTGATGATGATGATGATAATAATAATAATAATAATAATAATAATAATAATAATAATAACTCATGGCACTTCGAACCCGTAGGTCCTAGGCCGTACGAACATTAACTCTCCATACATCCCTATCCTGAGTTAATGTTTTCCAAACATCCCTTGTATAATCTAGGTTCCCTCAAACCATGGTTAATGCAATTCTCCCACTTAACTCTATGCCTACCTACTGGGCTCCCTCCTACTGGTATTTCTACAAGGAATATCCATGTCCGTCCTTCATTCTCCATTCGTGCTTCCTATATTGCACATCGCAGTCTACGAGACTTGTTCTTAAATAATAATAGTAAACTAATAATATCACTGGTCAACATGATTTTTGTCTCATGAGTTCCAATAATTGTACTTAATGCAGTTTTTTATCGTGTTTTCAAATATGTATTCGGAATTTCTCCATCACCCACAGATTTTTTATTTCAATTTCAATTAATGGATTTAAATAGTTATTTTTTTAATAACGTTTTTTCGACCGTTTGTCCATTGTAAAATAAAACCAAATGAAGCTAACTCAGGACATTTCAGCTACGGAAAAGATATATCAAGGCAAATGGAACCCTAATATGCTGGCCGATTATTGTTGGTCCATCAAGAGGAATGCTCCACAGGCGAAAAATAGTAGAAAATCGTCATTTCTTACTTTCTAGGTGTGTCCGAACGATCGAATATTGTGTAGTTACGAATGTAGAATATATTAAAGTGTTTGAAATTATAAATTCCTGTCTCTCGGAAAACTAGCGTGATGTAGAAAAACCGATATCATATTTGAATTCAGGTGAAAAAATACTATCAGAATCACATATCTTTCTTTCTGAGACAAAAAAAAACAAGTTTATTTTTGTTGTTCAATATAATTTAAATTGTACTAGCAATTTACTATTTACATTATTAAAATTTCCACTGTTTTATGGTGATTTGATTTCTACTTTAATCCGGCAAGATACTATAACATGTTTGGATCATTTAATGAATGCGCGGAATCATTAAAGTCAGTAAAATTAAAAATTCTGCAATAACAGCACAGTAAAATTATAGAAATAAGATAAATATTGAGTTGAAAAAATAATATATTTAGGCAAGTAGCATTAGGCCAAAAACATAGGCTAATACTTAGTATCCAAAACATTTCTACACTTTAAAAGTAAAGTTAAAATTATTATTTTTTATTTTATTTTATTTATTTATTTATTTATTTTTTATTTATTTAGCCTGGTGGAGTTAAGGCCATGTGGCCTTCTCTTCCACTCACCAGAACAAGCATATGTTACATATGAATACAAAAAAAAAATACAATAATAGTCATATAAAACAGGACAAACATATGTTACACATGAATACAAAAAAATTACAATAGTAGTCATATTTGACAGGACAAACCTGTTACATATGAATACAAAAAAAAGTTACAATAATAGTTATTGAACAATTCATTATCTGTCATATTGAATAATAATGAAATTAATGTCTAATAATAGAATGAAACTAAATACAATTAAAATTAAATTAATGATACAATGAATAAAAAAGGATAACAGCTCGAATCTACTATGCATAAAAAGAAGAGAAAAAAAACACTACAATGAATTAATCTACGCTTTTTATACAAGGCATTAGGTAAATATATTAACAAATCCTAAGTCTATTTTTATTAAATAATGCAAAAACGCATTATTAATTCTTAAAAAGTAGTATTAGTGAGTTGTTTCTGTTAGTGATTTTATTTTCAATTTATTTCTGAAAGATGGTAAAGTTTGGCAGTCTCTGACATAAAATCATCCATCGAGAAGACTCCGATATAAAACATGAAATTCAGTACTAGTTTAACTCGTGCTGTCCCCAAATTTAGGGTATCTACGAATTTATTCGAGCTAAATTATAGTCGCAGTCGTAAAATATGGAAATGAATTTATATTCCACCGGGACACGAGATTTTCCTATCCCACTCATTGTGTGTTTGTGTTGCCAAATGCTAACCACATATGCCAGTCGTCCATCCAAGTGACTACCGGAAAATGTGGTACATTGATAATTTATGAGAGCTTTGGATTTTAAGGGTGAAATAGATATGTAAAAAAGTAGAAAAAAGAATACAAAATAATAAAATGGCTTCATTTTATTTCCATGTTGATGGAAAAGAAATAATGCGAAAAATATACCAATTTTAAAGCAGTTTGAAAACAAGTAATGAAACTTTTTAACTAAAATATCTACAATCTTATCGTACACGTTGAAATTTTCCAGGGAACAAATTCGCAATGGGAATAATCGCTAGAAGCTTACATGTATAAAATAACCAAGCATCTCATATGAAAATTCTCATTTTCTAAGGAATGAATTCAGCAGGCGTATTCATTTGGATTGTAAACGACGATACAATCTCGTGAAAACGCAAACAGCGAGATTTTGCGACGGAAAGAAAGAAAAAAAAAACGAAAACTGGTTGCGTGTTCTGAGACTTGATATTATATAGAGTGTGTCTAGTAGAGCATGCCAGCTTACGGATAAGAACAAAATGCAACTGCCATATTTTCTGCATCACTGATTATAACCAAAAACCATTTACAGTGTCTCCTATTGCTGCTAACGAGACACTCTCCGCCCAATAGGGTCAGTCTCTTCTCCTCTGTCACTAATATCAATAATAATAATAATAATAACAATATAACAACATTAATAATAATAACAGTAATCAAAATAATAATATTAGCAATAAAAATAATAATAATACAGTCGTCGTCGTCTTCTTCTTCTTCTTCCTTTCATGTGATAGACCTAGCGGTCTGTTACGGTCTCAACCCAAAGTTTGAAGGGTCTGCCCAATGATACCTTGCCTGGTGGCTGGTAATTTAATATTTGAAGTGATATAATTCTTCTGCTCATTCTTCTTACGTGAGATTTCCAGCTGTTCCTGTATTTTTGCACATGTTCCATGACTGATTCTGTTTGTAATTCTTTGAGAATCTCAAAATTCCTTTTATGGTCTGTTCTTGAGTAACCTGCAGTACGTCTCATAAATTTAATTTCTGCCACAGTTAGTCTTTATTCATCTACACTGCGATATGTCGAGGCCTCACTGCCGTAACATAAGTCTTGCCAGTGTTTTATACAGTCTACTTCGAGTGTGTTGCTGTACTGTGTTTAGCTTGAAAATATGATTTATAATTCCTGTCACTCTGTTAAATTTTATAATTTTTTGACTAAAATATTTTTCCTCTCCGTATGTAACTTGGTATTCAAAGT
Organism: Diploptera punctata; assembly: GCA_030220185.1. Taxonomy (NCBI): domain Eukaryota; kingdom Metazoa; phylum Arthropoda; class Insecta; order Blattodea; family Blaberidae; genus Diploptera; species Diploptera punctata. The sequence goes on from JASPKZ010008289.1 coordinate 237,453, forward strand.
AATACAGAGTACAGTAATAATAATAATAATAATAATAATAATAATAATAATAATTATTATTATTATTATTATAGGCCTAATACTACTACTAATGATAAAAATAATAATATAATAATATTACTATTTTGTAACAATAGTAGTAGGCCTAATAGTAATAATTATAAAATAATAATAGTAACAATAATAAATTAATAATAATAATGTTTAATTTACTCTGACCGGGTTAAGGCCACAAGGCATTCTCTTCCACTCAACCAGTACAAATTTCAAATATTTGTTTACACTATAGATTACATATACACTGTACTAATTATAACGAGTTAATAATATATTGAAAGTTTTAATGTAAATTTCATGCACAAACAACATTTTATATGAAAAACATTATCAATATTAATAAAGGAATGAAAAGAAGAGAAACCATCAATTAATATGGTGATACCAATTACAAAATACAAACATTTACATTTGTTTTAAATTTACATAATGCCCGGCAGCATCTAATGTTTCGTGGTGGAGTAGGGCCAATAGCAGTGAATACGACAAAGGAGTTAAATAAGTGGAAGTTTTTGTGATCTGAGATGTGAAGTAGCAGGTTCTGGTGTGATCGTGTGCTCAAAGAGTGATTGGAGGATAGGAGATGAAAACGAAAAGAGTTAATTATAATTTATTTCGGATAGCAAGGTAAGAGAATGCGTTTTCTATATTATGAAGAAAGAGCCAGCATAGTTGACGAAAGGTTCAAGTGATGTAGTTTCTAATAAAATAATTTTTGCTATTATTTTATTTACCGACGCTCTTATGAGTTTTATAAAATCAATTTAAAGAATACATAGATAGATCATCGGTTTATTAATATCTTTGACATCGTCCGATTCCTAATAGCCCATTTTGTCGGTCCATCCAAATCTCCTGGTTGTAGATGTTTCTCCTTCATGTATAAATATATTCCCTGACTCCAGGAGGTTTTAGGTCTTCCTCTGCCTCGTCTTACATGATTTATTTTTTTTTAATTTGCTTTACTTGGATGTTTCAAAATACACTGAAGTCAAAATAAATATATAAGCTTTTGACAAAATAAGGAAAAGTATTGCTTTGTGTCTAGCATCTTGGCAGGTAGATCGATATTTTTAGTGTTGGTGTCCAAGAATTGTTTGCTAGATTCTTCTGTGCAATAAATCTATGTCAGAGTTCCTTGCACCAAAACGATATTTGTATAAGAGCAGTACTATTCTCGACCTCATGAAACTGAACTCCAACGGGATCAAAACAAATCATGGACATGCTGGATGCAAAAAAGCTAACTTTAACCGCTTTTACGCGATCAGACATGCGCTACCAAATAGAACAACCTCTAATAAACCAACTTAAAGAAACACCCCTGAAAACATCGATGATATAAAAGGGCATACAATAAGTCACTGATCTATGGAATGCGTTCAAGGGCATTCAAAATATTATTGACTTGTTTGGACTCAAAGTACTCTATTACTTTGCCATATTTAAAGTTTATGTGAATTTTGTCCTCGGCAGCACTGCTATGTTGGAGGGAATGTCGACATTTGTTTTAATTTAATTAATACACATCCAGTATAGTTATCGAGCTAGCACATAACCCTGGAGTACCCGGACTGCATGATATTCCAGGATGAGAAACGATTAGCAATAAAAATAACAAGGAACTACACTTTCTAACAGCAGATTACTTACTGGCACTATTGAACCCGTAGGTTCATGGCCGCGCGGACATAAACTCTCCATATATCCCTATCCTGAGCTAATGCTTTCCAATCATTCCCTGTATAATCTACCTCGCTCAAGTCATAGTTAATGTTATTCTCCCACCTCATTATTGGTCTACCAACTGAGCGTTCTCCCTCTGGCTTTCCTACAAGAATCTTCCATGCACGTCTGTCATTCCCTATATGCGCAATATTTCCTGCCCATCGCAGTCTACGAGACTTAACTTTGGCATGGGTTCCCTGAAGTAGTCCCCGCCCGGACAACCGAATGGGGGACTATTTGACCTCCGGAAAATTTTACCACAGTTGAACCCATGTCCGCATTTCTTGACGGTTGTATTTTTACGGTGAAATATCGTCACTCTTACGACCAAGGTACTTTTTTCGTCTGTCTTATCACCTTCGACCAGTCCGGCATGGGTAACCCTATCGGCAGCAATGCTACCGCCGGCATAGCTCTCGGGATCATTTAAGCACGCAAACCACTTCACCACGACAAGGTAAAGATACCATAGAGGGTTCTAACAGCAGATTACTGAAGTTAAAGAGTGCCATATTGCAGAGAATATGTGGTGATAACACAACACATGAATTATATTATTTTTGGTCTGGACATCTTACCTCAATATTAATGTTGATTTGTTCTTGGACATGTTTCAAAACAATTCTGTTTTATCGTCAGCTTTCCCAGACTGGTTTTATTTATGTTGCATTATGTTGCACCCACCTGGATGTCGATGTCAGCTCCATCCTGTGGTTGGCCAAAGAACCTCCAAACAAGGTCACCTTCCATCGGAATATCAAAATTCATAACTCTGTTTCTGTTCTTCTGAATATAATTGTTTTCCCAAATAGTCAGCTCTTTTGTATTTTCTAACTGTTTTAATAATTTAGTGTCTGAATTTATATTATGTTTTTCAGACCAAACATGAGCAGCAACTGCAGATTTTTCAGATTATATACAACACATGAACTTAAAAGCACTATCCAGAGTGACAGAACAAATATCAATATCCGCGAAACACATGGGAATACATATGGACTTGGCGCGAACACACCTAGAACGCCCTTGGTCTACCACGACTGACGATATTATACTAACGGAAAACAATGAACAAGGTAACTCAAAAAAAAAAACTAAAATTCATTTTACAGAACTGTTACAATCTACCAGGAGACGCAGAAAATTCATTATATTATTGCTAAAGTTATGTTCGGGAGATGCTTAATACAACAACACAGTTTTTATTCACTGGTATTATTCGGGATTTTCTCGGGATACTCCTGTTTCCCGAATTCCATCACATCAACATTCCACTCCGTTTCCCTCCCCCAATCATGCCATTTCACCTACACCCATTCATTTCATGTCACCTTTCATCTCATCTCATGTTAGGTAAAAAACAACAGACGTTTGAAATATGCGATTGTGGTGATCTAATGGGGCACACTAATGTACTTCCTCAAGATTCCAAGCCTGTGTGTCTACTTAAGGCAGAATAAGGTCAAAGGTTGCGTTGTAGCCGTTCCACGAAAGCCTTGGGCCTAGCCCAAATAAATGGCAGCATGAGTCAGTCATGTGTGAATGCTTGATGTATGTCGAACCAGGAACACTGTAACACGCTACATATCATTGCAGAGTAAGATTTCATTTCATTCATAACATAAATGTGGATAATGCAATGAACCAAAAATTAGTTTGCCCTAGTTTTACGTAAAACAATAACCCATCTCTACTAATATAATATAATCCATGTAAATTCTTAACAAATGCTTTCAAACAACATACCCGGTACAAATTATTGAAATCACTCACATACCCATCCTCATAATAAAAAAAAATTACAGCTTTCGTGAATATTCAATAGGTTATAATGAGAAAATTCCTACGAATACTCTGACAACAAGTAGAATGCAGGCTTGCTAAGCTAAAATAAATATTGGCTACACAGAGAGAACATACACAGGGTTATAAATTAATGTCTTTTATTTGTCTATCTTGTTTTCAAAGTGTATATGACTCTCTCCAAATCTTCTAGCGTCCTTGCACTCATTCTCCACACAAAAGCACGACCACATTTGGATTCCATGGTTACAATGTAGTAAACTTTATTTATTGTATGTGTAGCCTATAGTGCGTTCCAAAAATATAGTCACTAATTTATATTGAGTATGCTTCTCTTCCAATACCACTCAATGCATTATTCGTACTTCGGGTTTTAAGCTAAGCAGATAGATGGTGTTAATATAGCCTATTCCCAATTTATGCAAAACTGTTCAGATCGCAAATGAACTGGTACTTCTATTGTGAACAGAAAGGAGACAAGAGTGAGTATACGATTGATTATGCGTAGTGTGTGTGTGTGTGTTGCATGAGGAATGGTGATGAAGAGACACCTGTACCGGCACTAAGCCCACTCTTGGAGAGAAAGAGAAGAGATGAGAGGGGAGAGAGAGAGAGAGAGAGAGAGGAGTGAGGGTGAGCAGACGAGAGGAGAGGATGAGGATGAGAGAGAGAGAGAGAGAGAGGAGAGGGAGACAGAGAGGAGAGAGGGAGAGAGAGAGAGAGGAGAGAGAGAGGAGAATGGAATGAATGAAAGAGAAAGAGCGAGGAAAATGAAATAAAGAGGGAGAGAGGAGACGACAGAGAGATGAGAGAGGAGAAAGCTTCATGTCCCCACCGGATGGAGGCGTTCGCTATGAAGAATACCATATGCTTCTCGACATATGTACCACGGAAGGGTTGGGAATATCATCGGGGCGTTTTTATAATGAAAAAAGTAAACATAAAATAGTCGCACTATTTTTCTTTACCATGTAAATTGCGACGCCTCCTATCTGAGATGTTACAAGAGACATAAAATAGAATACTGCTATTATTAATTATTATTATTATTATTATTATTATTTTGGATTATTATTATTATGGAGGCCAGATATAATAAGAAACAGTTAAGTCTCGTAGACTGCGATGGGCCCGGACATGTTGCCGCGTGTATGGGATGAACGACGTGCCATGGGAAGCTTCTTGGAGGAAAGACAGAGGGAGAAAACGCCCCAGTTGGTAGACCAAGAATGAGGTTGGTGAATAACATTAACTATGATTTGAAGGAAGTAGTTTATACAGGAAATGATTGGAAAGCGTTAGCTCAGGTAGGGATGTATGGAGAGCTTATTTCCGCGCGGCCATGAACCTCCGGGTTCGATAGTGCCAGTGAGTAAGTAAGTATTACTATATTATTATTATTATTATTATTATTATTATTATTATTATTATTATTTCTGTACTCCCAGTAAAAGAAAACCCTGGCGATCTACTGCGGAACGGAGAGTGCTCAGTTTACATGCAGGTGGATTCCTTATGTAACTTGGGCTAGTGATGACGTGGTGATTGTTGTACCCTTGCACTATATAATATAAATTAATTTAGTTGGTATAGATTCCTGCTATCGAACAAGGTTTCATGTCTTAATTTGACTATTACAGTCATATGACGTCACAGTAATATTGAATGTTATGAGTTTTATATGTTTATTAGTTTTCAAACCTTTCGCCACAAAATGCAAGGTAGATTTGCCGCAGTTAAATGGTCTTCAACTCAAAAAAGGAGGTACACTCGCCTAACTCTGCTGTTATATATTTTGCAATATTTTGTACATCCCTTGGGAGGGTAATCTTTTGTTAACATTTACGAATAGTAAAGGAATGTGTTTTTGTTTCCAACCTTATTGTGATCTCTAATATTGTTATCGTTTGTTTGTTTTGAATGTCAAAAAAATAGACAAAATAATTTGCGATAAGTTAAATCCGGTTTCCGGAGGAATGCATTGATCATTTCAACCTGAAGCAAATGGGTTAATTGTGCTTACAGTGCATTGCCAAAGTACGTTTTTGGAGTGTACAATACAGTCTAGACTCGCGTGGCTTTCGACTCATCTGCATTCCTTCTTGGGGCCTACTTTCTCTGGGAGAACAATAGTAAGATCACAGTCATCACCAAGCAGTCAAGGATAATGGCTTAGTGGACGGTTCCTGTCTCATTATCCATCCTGTAAAATTCTTGTTAGTTGACATTGGCATCGTTTCCCAACTTGATGAAATGTAAATTATTCTGGAGGTCTATCAAAACATATGTTCCATCATATGCTTATCAAATGGTACCAGATGATGGAACATGTATCCGAATGGCCTCCAGAATATTTCACAGAAGTTTATCTACTTGAGGACAACTGATATCTCAGGTACCAACTCTATATTTTTAATTTTCACACATATCAAAAAAGCTATCCTAACTTATTTTTCTTCAGTTATTAGCCCAAATAGACATTGAAGCCCGAGTTGGGGAAGTTTCCCCTCAAAATCTAAAATTCTAAAGTAGCCAGAAGTATGTAAAGATCCCATGGGATAGGAAATTTGCATAGCATGGCAGGGACATGAAACAGGCTGTTACAATGCCACCTGAGATCCTCATTTGGCTGCAATTAATCATATGACGAGGAAATTTTTAACGTAGACCTGACACAGGATAACATTTCGCTCGACGTCTGTTGTCGTAATAAAGAGACAGCTCTGCGTGGTGAAAAAGGTTATAAGAAAATTCATTCTTTCATCACGCCATTCTAATTATTGAAAAGGAAAATTAAATTGTTTTGTCAGATTATGATTACTTTAATAGTTTTGTGTGTTTGTGGTTACAGAGTGTCCGATTATTCCCATTAGATTTTCTAGGGCTAGAAGAGGGGACTGCGTAGATACCGTTTTTAACTTCGCATTAAACGTTTAAATCTCCCGCCTTTGCTGGGAATAAATCGATCATAATTTAATGATTTTTTACTCTAATTTAATTTAGTCAAGCGCTGTGGTATCGAGGTAGCGTCCTGCCTTGTCTCGCAGCTAGCCCGGGTTCGATCCCCTGTCGTGACAGTTTTTCTGGGTGAGGTTTTTATCGGGTTTTTTCCTCACCTGTAAGACAAATGTCAGGAAAACTTTAAGGCCCTAACGGTCCCCGAAATTATATGACCATCATCATCATGATCATCATCCTTCACCGGTGTGGAAAGCAACGGGAAACTAACACACTTACAATTCCCTAGTAAAGCTGCAAAGCATAGCATGAAAATGCTATGATTGCAGTGAAGACCTGTCCTCGGGCAGAATTACTATGGATGGATGGATGGATGGAATTTAATTTACACATCCCAAAATTCACTGATTTCGTGACAATGTCCAATGAAATGATAACATTAAAATACTTCACTTTGTCAGTGTAATAATAAGATTGACCGAGTGTACCTGAGCATGATTTGCAGGTATAATGTGTGCAACGAGATTGGTGGTCGCCACATCAAATCGCTGTTGTAGTGGATAAGTACTAATCACACGATTAGTTAAGTAAGTTAAGAGAAGCTTAGATAGTTTGCGAATAAACATTATTCTTACATAAGCAAAGTGAAGTTTCTTTATTTTTCCTTTGACTTTGGTTATTGTCACGAAATCAGTGAATGTTGACTTGTATAAATGTAAATAATTTAGTCATTAGTCATTAAAATTTCTAACTTTCTCATGCACTTATTTTCTAGGAATTGCGTAATGGCGATAGTTCCGTAGGCCTACCTTTTACTAACATTTCAGTTATCTGGCGGCAATAGAATTCAAGTTAAGCGCCACACATTGTGTAGGGAAAGCAAATGTCGCTATGAGAAGTTGACAAGCAGTAGCGATTTCCAGAATTTGTATTTTCGGGCATTTTATAATAAGACATTTTATAGTAAAACATTTATGTAATTTAACAGATCTTTCATACGAAATAGCTGTTGAAAATAACTGTAATAAGTGATGGTCTATATAGATAAAACAAAAAACATGTTTATAACTTAAAAACAATTAAAACAAAAGTAGATATGCCGTAATTCATAAAACAAAATACTAGTCGATCAATTTTACCCTTCAGATCTACATTATATATATATATATAGTAAGGCCGTTTCTAACTGTGGAATTTTATATGAATTTGGGTCATTCCAGGAAGATATAAACTGCAAAATTCGTGTACCCAAATACCGGTTGCGGGTAATCCAAGGTAAACAAACTATGCTCAGAGCAATTTGTTACGACCACCAAATTAGAAACATAGCCTAGATGTGAAATTTTGGGCAGGCGAGGTTAGTAGAGAACTCATAGATTGGGATGGGTTGGGTATGGGAAAAAGGGACTGAAAATCGCTAGAATGTGTGGAGAAAAATAAGGAGGAGATACTTTGATATAAACCAACACGATATTTTCGCCGAATGTACGGGAAAACGCTCACTGTATTTACAAAGAGACCTAAAACACGTTTGGGGAAAATAATCTTATAACCTAGGATTTAAAGAGAGATCAGGGCTTGCTTGGTTTAGGCTAGAGGCATGGACATTTTTAAAAATTAGCGACGATCACGATTTGCGAACTATGCTCAGAGCAATTTGTTACGACCACCAAATTAGAAACATAGATGTGAAATTTTGGGCAGGCGAGGTTAGTAGAGAACTCATAGATTGGGATGGGTTGGGTATGGGAAAAAGGGTCTGAAAATCGCAAGAATGTGTGGAGAAAAATAAGGAGATACTTATATATAAACCAACACGATATTTTCGCCGAATGTACGGGAAAACGCTCACTGTATTTACAAAGAGACCTAAAACACGTTTGGGGAAAATAATCTTATAACCTAGGATTTAAAGAGAGATCAGGGCTTGCTTGGTTTAGGCTAGGGGCATGGACATTTTTAAAAATTAGCGACGATCACGATTTGCGAATATGTCCAAAGTACGGGAGCTTTGAAGACGAGATACATATATTAGGAAAATGTAATGATTTAGAATATTGGAGACGTCAGTTATTACCGGAAAGATTTCTAAATTCAAATCGTGAAAGATTGGCATGCCACGAGTTAATGATAAATCCAGAAAATTGGATAAACTTGGGTAAATTTCTGGACAAAACGTGGAAAATAAGAACAACACTCATCCATGAATAAATACATGTTATCAAAATGCAATACCGTTAATTCTTAATAATTATACATAACTTATTTAATGTATAATGATATTGTATTATCATGTAATTTTAATATTATTGTTTTCTTTTTGTTTTTTCTTCATGCTATTACCAATTATTATTTTATTGTAACGCACTGTCAACAGCACGTACGGCTTATTGCCCGTGCGACCAATATTTGTAAATAATATTGTAAAAATCTTACTTTTAGTCTAATAAAGTCCTACTTTACGACGGATGAGATCCTGAAGAATACCAAATACAATGCATGATTACTATTGTATAGCTGGCTTAACTTGGCAGAGAGAGAGAGAGATGGAGATACAAGGGTAGATAGTTGACCACTTTACTCCAGATACAAAAGAAAGAACCAACCCTATTGTCAGTTTTCCTCTCCCCCCTTACCCTATTAACATCTGGTGAAGAAATACCGCCAACACTGGTGCGAGTGAGAGAGGTGAGTACAGTTATCTCATTCTACAAATATCTCGTAAAGTTAAATCAGAGAGACTATAGGGTTAGGATTTCTATGTACTAAAAAATTAAGATTGCAACATAGTATAATGAGAAGTTGGTTTCACTCACATACAAACAATTGAGTAGTTTTCTTTTTCTAATGCCACCAGGTTGTTTTTAGGATATTTCTGGTTTTCTCCCCTGGCATTGGCAGAATTGTAATCCAATTCCTAGGTTGGGGCACCTGGAAGGCCGAGTTACGTTACCCCAATGATATGATGGGTGAAAAGTGATAATGAAGCGCCAGAAGAGTTCTTAACCTAAACGTAACCTAAATTCCAGACCATGGGCAACCATAGAAATAATTCCCTTTAAGGACAAATTCCTATGGTTTGATCGCTGGGAACCTATGAAACGGTCAATAACAAACACAAGCGTCTAACATGGATCCTGGACAACACTTGACCGGCGAAAGCTGATAGGTCACACACACAAACAGAAAACACATTACACAACTATTCAATTATAATTACAACATTGCCATGTTATGTTTATCAATAAAATATATTAATACAACAAATTAAAAACTAATAACTAATCCTACTGCCACAGGTTCATCCCACCAGTTCCAGAGAAATTACATCACCGGACAACTACAGATAGAACACCAACAACTACTGAAGAGTAAAAATTTAAAAAATGCACATGTTGCCATAATTGTATGAATAATTGTAATAATCTGAAATGTACACATATTATATTTAAATATAGAGAAGCCCGATGTCCGGTTTTGGCCCTCTCAATGTAGAGTCATCCGAAAGTCAAACTTGGCAAGATCCCGCGTGATCGACTATTCCGATTGATGTTTTAAGCAGTTTCCCTCAATTCAAAGAGGAAATGCTGGAATAGAACCCCAAAAGGTCCGCTTCCGACTTCACTCTGCTAATTAACTTCAAATTTGAATTCAACATTTAAACCGGGGCTAATGTATTTTACAGGAACCCGGGGTTCTACCTATTTAGGAGGACCATAATGGATCGCTCACCGCCGCAGAGCTTTCCATCCATTTATTTAGATTACCGGGAATCGAACCCGGAACATCATGAAATGTAGTCAGAAATATTGGCCTCTAGCACATGAGGCTTGTCACAGTTAAATAGTATAATGAGAAGTAAGACTTTTGACTTTATTTTATCTTGGTTTCACACAAAAACACTTGAATAATATCTAGTAACTGCATTGTAATCTTATCTTTTATTACATGAAAGACCCTAACTCAATTCATTACATACCCCATGGGAAGAGATCTCTGGGACGTTCCAAAGAGGTATGGAAGGAAAATACCCACTTTATGAGATCGTAACAGGCCATTTGGCTTAACATTTGTATGGAACACGATGATGGTAATCAAATTTGACTGAATACATACGACTTCAATGTCATATGAATGTATATGTAAGCAAAAAAAAAAAAAAAAAACCATCGATTCAAAGAGGAAATAGACCCAACAAACAAAGGTATGGTTCTAGGTCGTCAGAAACTGAAGATACAGCTAAAACTCTATTACAAAATAGAATAAAATAGATATAAAGTGGAGGGAACAGTTTGAGATTGAATTCTGAAGAGAGAGAGAGAGAGAGAGAGAGAGAGAGAGAGAGAGAGAGAGAGCTCACATTATGCATATTGTAGGGTAGTGGGCGCGTATATGCAGATATAGAGAAAACAAACGCATTTTTCTCCGCTCGGCATCTATCTGTATTCTACCCCGCAGCCTATCCTTCACGGACTATTGACCACAAGAAGAGCAGCACGTTTTGTGGCCCGCCGAGACCTGCACCTCAAATACAAAGCAAATTTATACATCCCACTGGGGGAAACAAACCCCCGCCCAAAATTGAAGTGAAGTCTAACATAGAGAATTCACATGTACGGTGAAAATTTAATAAATCTACTGCACAATCCTTTAGCAATTCAATTTCTGACCTGCTCAATGCAGAAGCTTTTTTTTATTTATTTTTTTCTACGTGCGTCTCTCAGAAGGAAAAGAAGAATCTATGCAATGCACTCAACGAGTTTTCCACACCAAGAAACCAATACACGGTCTCATCAATGTCTGTCCTGCGCTTCTTCCATTTTGCTCAATACATTCTTTGTGAGACTCAAGATAGAAATATTGTGAAATACTGGCATTCAATTAGTTGTAAGGACATATAAGTTAATGTTATCTTGTTTTTCAGTGTGATTCTCCGGTACATACAATATAAAGTCATATAAATTATATCACAAATAAAATAAATAACTGTGTACAATATCTATCAAATAGTGTTAAAACAATAAAAGGATATGAATAGTATACGCAGGAATAAATATACATAGAATATATTAAATGTGTATATCTAATATATAAAAAATGAATGCTTGTTTGTTTGTTCGTACTTTATGCGCGGCCATACCTTATCCGATTGTGATGGGGCTTTTTGTAAAATGTTCAGCAGATTCCCGGGATGAACATAGGCTATGAGAGAGTTGTGATACTCAACTCCTACACCCTTAGAAATCGCCCTTTGTAGTGGAAAACGTGAAAAAATAGGTCTTTGGACGCTTAAATGGCTTACGCTGCCTAAACCATAACAAATACACAAAATTAACGTACATAGAATTGAATAGTTCAAAAGCTCTTAAAAAAGTCCGCGACAGTATATGTTTATCTCTTACGGATAACTCACAATAACCATTTTTGTCTTCCATTGATGCCAAGAAGATCGATACAAATACGTAGATTCCTGTGCAAGAATTAGCAGCACATGGCGGGTATTCTTTTATGGATAACTCACAATAATGAATTTTGTCTTTAAGCTCGTTTATGCCGAGAAGATCGAGATAAGTATATTCCCTGGCAACACCGGGTATTCAGCACGGGAAATATTAAAATAATTAAGATATAAATTCCCCTTTCACTTATTTAACTAAACACAAAACACATTAATGTACGTATTTCAGCACATTTATGCCAAGAAATTCGGGATAAGTAGATCACCATGCAACGATATCAAGATATATATCAATTTATCTTGTTTGTGCCCGTTTTGGACTTACCTCATTTTTCCATGTGATTAGTGAATTATAATTATTATACCTACTAGGTCTGTATATAACACGTCAGTCGGGGTCGGGGTAGTCTAGTGGTTATATTTCTTGCCTCTATTCGAGATGGTCCTGGGTTCAAACCCGAGCGGGTTCGATGAATATTTCTAAGGCCCAAGTCCTTGGAGAGAGACTAATAAGTGGGCCCGAGTCTGAATATTTTCGGACTCGTAAAATAATCTCATAGGTGAATGAAAACGCCTCTGAGTAGAATTTAACCAACCTTCATCCAACCAAGTAGTACCATAATTTTCTACTAGATGTCTCCTCGAGACAATATACTAACCACATGTCCCTCGCTGACATCTGTCGGAAAATAAACGCAACTAAATAAGTCTGGTTAATAATCATCAAACTATTGGAGCATCCATTTCTCGATCGGGACGAACTGGATCAATCAATCATACGTAAGAAAAGAATGATGAGGAAGAAATAAGAAAGGGGGAATAAATTGAAAACAAGAAATGAATAACGGAAAAATGCTACTTTCCTTTCAATCTGTTCCTAACACTTTCTCTCATCTTCCTCACATTCAGAAGGAGAAAACGTAAAACATTACCGTGTATCATTAAAACTGGAAAAGTATATAGAGCGAGTTTCACTCGACTTCTGGCCACTAGCGTGAAAACTGCGTGGGAAGCGCGAGTTGATGACTCAATGCTTGCAGTCAATTTCCCCGCTATCGGCCGCAGGTCGAGTGAAACTCACTGTATTAGTACTATTTTCTGTTTGGATTTCAAAGTAATACAACTGTAACTAAACCGCACGAAAGAAGATAATGTATGAAATACAACTGAAGGAAAAATTATAAATTTGCGATCAAAGGATATATCTTGTAAAATAAATTAATGCCAGCTACTGCTAACTCAAAACACAAGTTCAGATTACACCTGGAAAGAAATTGTTAAATTTGGCAGGACTGCAAGTTATATTCTTGGAAATAACACCAGGACAAGAGTATCGTTTTCCAGCGATTCAAGTCACAAGTAGATTTCCTCCATATTGCACTCGCTACGTGGCGAGATGGCTTCAAGGAAAAGAGAGCGAGAGGGAGGGAGATGCGATTGCATCTTTAAGTCCAATTTCCTGGAGGCATTCTTCCCATAGTGTAGCAGCGGAGCGGGATGGAAGCCTGGAGGGTCATCAGACTCCAAACCAGACAACCTATAACCCCGGAAAGAAAAGAGAGAATAAAAAGCGAAGTTTGATCTCATTCAATAACAAGTATAGGATGATGTTAAAGGGTTTTCTCTCATACAACTTCACGACAACCCTTTTGCAATTTCAAGCAGCTTCTTAAATCCATGACTTCACAACAATTACACTTGTAAGAGAAAACCAAACCCCACTAAAATAATTTCATGACAAATTAATTTGTCAAATTTTAATCCACATGAAGATTTCAAATATACATTAGGAATTAAATCAAGTGAAATTAATGTAGTGATAGAATTACAAATAGTAATAAAATGCACAAATATATTAAAGATAGCCTAAATTTTGGAAATGCAAGCTATTATGCATTACAGGGACTCTTGCCCCAACTTCTCTGAAAAAAGTTAAAGTCAAAATATATAAAACTGTATTCTGACAGTTATATTATATGAATGGGAAACATGGACTCTTACTTTAAGGGGGGAGGAAATATTACGCTGAATTAAAATATCTAGGAACAATAATCACAAATAGGAATGAGATGTACCAAGAAATTAAACATAGGCTAATATCTGAAAATGCGTGCTATTATGCATTAAAGAGACTCTTGACGTCCCAATTCCTTTCAAAAAACGTTAAACTGAAAATATATAAAACTATTATTCTATCAGTTATATTATATGCATGCGAAACATGGACTCTTAATTTAAGGGAGGAAAGGATATTACGCGTATTGAGAATAAAGTTCTTAGGAAAAATGTTGGCCCAAAGAGAGATGAACAGACAGGTGAATGGAGAAGACTACATAACAGTGAACTGTATGGTCTTTATAGGAAGTCACATAATTATAATAAGAACAGCTAAGTCTCGTAGACTGCGATGGTAGGACATGTGGCACGAATAGGAAATTAAAGACATGCATGTAAGCTTGTTGTAGGAAAACCAGAGGGAAAACGCCCAGTTGGTAGACCAAGAATGAGGTGGGAGAATAACATTAACTATGATTTGAGGGAAGTAGATTATACACGGAATGATTGGAAAAACATTAGCTCAGAATAGGGATGTATGGAGAGCTAATGTCCGCGCGGCCATGAACCTATGGGTTCGAGAGTGCCCGTGAGTTAGTTATTTGAGAATAAAATTGTTAGGAAAATATGATAAGAGATATGAACAGACACGTGAATGCTGATAACCGTTAGGTACAGCTACATGGTCTTCATGGGAAGCCAGATGTAATAAGAACAGTAAAATCTCGTAGACTGCAAATTGGAAGGACATGTGGCACGAATTGGGAATGTAAGAAAGACATGGAAACTTCTTTTAGGAAAACCAGAGGGACAGCGCCCAGTAGGAAGGTCAAGATTTGATGTAGGAGAAAAACAATAAATATGTTCTGAGGGGGGTAAATTATAAAGGAAATGATTGGAGGACTTTAGCTCTGGATAGGGATATAAAGAGGCGGCTCCGTGGCGGAAGCTGTTAGACGCTCGCCTCTCACCGCTGGGGTCCCGGGTTCCAGTCTCGGTCACTCCATGAGGATTTCATGGTGGACGAAACGGAGCTTGGGCAGCTTTTTCTCGGGGTTTATCCCGTTTTTCCCTGCCACAATTCCATTCCACCATTTCTCCATACTCATCTCATACATTTCTTTTCATTTCATTAATCCGCCCCAGTGGTCGGACGGCACCCTTGTAGTTCACAGACCTCTATAAATATAGAGGTTTCATCTCATCCCTTGACCCGACTCTGAGTTGAACACGAGTTGAGGATATTTATTTATTTATAGGGATGTATAGAGAGCTTATACCTGCGCGTCCATGAACCTACTTATTCGATATTGCCACTAAGTTACGGATAAAATATTTTCACTAATCAAAAAACAAAATTAATTTCTTTAATAGAAAGATTATGCCCAACATTTCAAAATAATGTATATCCATTTTCAGAAACATTCTTGCACAAATATTGAAGCTTTATTAGCCTATTTTCCAATTTTTAAACTAATTCAAATATTCGTTTTTCACTACAGTTGAATGAAAAATTTTCTAATTACGAACAAGACTTTTAAAATTCAGTTGCTGAGTTGTACCGTTCCATACGCTGTGTACAAGGCAATTAATTCAATTTTGCCTTACTCGTACATTTGCTCGCTAAAACAGTCCCTAAAACAACGTCTTAAATCTTTCTAAATATTTTATAATTAACGTTTTTAATTTCAGTAAAACACTCAACTCTATACACTTAACATTATTTCTTCTTCTGTGAAACGCACATAAATAATACAGCAAACAGCCCTCATCCCTCTACTCTGTTCGCTTTAATGTGGCTACAAGAAAGCAGATTTTTATTGTTATTCTCAACATAAACTCGGCGTATAAACGCAATTTCACCTCACGCAATTATAAGGCTATTTCAGATTAAACAAACTACAGGGTGCTTTTAAAAGTGTACTTAAACTAACTGTTAGTTTCACACATAAATTAAAACAGATAACAATACGATAAAGTGCATGTACTCTCCATTTTTCATTAAAATGATTATCAACGAATTCTCTAATGCCATGATGAGTGTAATTTATACTAAAATATTAAATATTACAACTGGGAATATTTTAGACTAATAATTTTCGAAGTAAAATCCCGTTGAGGTATTAGTCACAATAAAAAAGAAAATAATAATATAACAATATATAGTCCAGTTCTGGTAGCCGTCTTGGTGTATCCTAAGGCATGTGGCAAGAGTAAACAACGAAAAGAAACGTGTAGTAACTATCATGTTTTCAAAACTGAGTGTATTTGCTGGCAGTACCTGTAACTCGTCCTCCCCTCTTTCCGCACCATACAACATAGACACCTTAACCCTGGAACCTGATGGTGGGTCTTGGTGACCCCACCGATATTTCTATTCATCTGAACATTCGTAATTTCGGTATCATTTTTTCAGAGCTTTGTGAAAATTCAGTTCTAACCTTGTTCTTTAAGTGGTGAGAGTTCTGCGAGCTTTCATAAAATAGTTTACAAGAGGGAGAGGGAAATATTTGTTGTGGTAGTAGTTGGGGTCATACAAACCCCACCGTCAGGTAATAATGTGTGTTTTTCTTCAAACTGAATTTCGTGATTAAGCCTATAGGCTGTCAAGTCTTTCAATTATATATTAATTATCTATGTTAGTGAAACAGTAATTTCTTACTTTTCATGTTATTTTATTTTTATAATGGCATTTTCAAGTAAATGGCTCACAAGTGATGAAATAAGTGAACTTGTAAACAGAAGTGATAGTAAAGTGATCCCACTACAGGCCTCAAGAGACCTTTGGGGTAGTAGGAGGTTAAGGCTCCCACTTTTTCTGGATAATCGGCACTTGATGTCAGCCCTGCATGACGGCCGCCTTTATCCCCAGAAGAAGCGTCTGGTTCTCATTTCCTTTTAGAGATGAGTCGACTCCTGGGCCATAGTGCCGCCAGAAGGTTTGGGTCAGTTTAAAAATCCTGCGGTCCAACAGAAACAGGAGCATAACAACTTGACAGAAGCTGTAGCTTTCAGTGGAAGAAAAATATACCATTTCTGCCCTAGAACAAATATAAGAAGTTAGCTATGGAATGTGTGGACTGCAATAATCCCATGTGAAATGATCACAGGCCCCTCCATTGTGCTTCATGTAGTGGACTGTCAAAATAACATTTCATTGATCTGGCGTGTGATTACAATGTGAGATAGTTATATAGTTAATTAGTTATGTAGTCCCTGACCCTCAATGGTCTGCTTAATGGTATTAAATATGGAAGTTTAATTTACTACAATTCATAATGTGATAAAATAGAAAAACTTATACAAATCCTATTAAAGTAAACAAGTTTTAAAACTAAAATTATATGAGGGGTCACTGTGACCCCACAATCAGGAATACTGATGCAAAGTTTAACCTTCATTTTCCAGGGTTAAAATATGCTATAGAGGCCAGAACTGAACTATATACCTTGTATACAGTCTCCTCAACTATTAAATTATTTAAAACATTATAGGTCTTTCGAGACAAGTCCCATCCTCAGCAGAAGGTTGCATAATTCCCTAATGAAGCTGCAAATCATTGCATGAAAACACTATGATTGCAATGAAATACCTGTCCTAGGGCAGTATATATATATATATATATATATATATATATATATATATATATATATATATGTGTGTGTGTGTGTGTGTGTGTGTGTGTCTGCTGATGCTATTACGGTCGCAATTTTTACTTATTTTTCAGAACTTTCCTCATCGATTAAAAAAATGAAAGGTGAACTTCGTAAACAGCAAAAAAGAACCATAGGAGTGGAGATTAAAAAGAAGCAAAAATTAAAAAAAAAATCTAAGCACCTGTAATTTTTTTTTTATTTTTCACTAAGAAATTCGGTACAAGCGATTGAAATAAAACGAAAAATGTTTTGTTCGAAAGTCAGATGCATCCGATTATTCTCAGAAGTGGCGTGTTTGCTGAAAAACCGAAATTAAATATATTTATATTGGCCGCCATGTTTGTTTTAGTGTAACGAGATTGTATACGTACTAGTTCATTAATAAAAGGGCACACAAAAACATACACACATATATATACATGTGATTAACAAACTTTTCCTGATCACACTTATATCCGCCAAAATCTACACACACACAGATATATATATATATATATATATATATATATATATATTCCACAAGCCAACAGATTACGTTAATTAATTCTACTTCTTGAGGAATTCGCTTAATAAGCGCAATCCCTGTGTGACTGACATTTTTTTTTACCTATATAACATAACTGTAGGTGTATATGTGTTTGCAATCGCAACTTTATCTTCCTTTGTCTCGAATACTGAGACAAGGCATAATATACTTCTGCCTTAATTTATGTCTAAACCATTCCAAGTGACTATTTAAGACAAAACAAGTATGCGAGCTCTGTCCAAAGTCTGCCAAACGACACACTGCGGAGACTTCAGTTTTTTTTAGTCTTAAAATGTAAATATTATGAATTGTGTCCTTAAATGATCATTTATAGCGTTGAATTAATTAAGAAATAATATGTGTATTCTTGAATTAAAACGTATACACATTTTTTTTTAAATCTTGAATCTATCCTTTAATTCCACAATATTATTATATTAAATTTCATCGCCGTTGCGGTTCACGTATTTCAGTTTCCGTAACCGACGCTGCGTCGCCGTTAAAAACAAACCTCTGTTTGTATGTTACCTTCCTGTCACATTAATCATTTCACTGAATTAAAAAAAGAATTAAATGCGATGGTCCTTGGCCAGGCAGAGATAGTATCTGCGCTTCCCAGTATTGGTGGCATGTCTCTCAGCAAGAAATTCTGATGTATAATCTTTCGTACAGTATTCCAGAATACCTCAATCAAGTCTCAAATACAGCGAGAAACTAAATCTGAATTTCCCAAAACATATTGAGAAGTTATAGCAAAATACATAAGTACAATACACAGTGCAATCCATTTATACTCTAATAATCGGAGATCAGTTTATAAAATTATTAACAAATTCTGTAATTTCAGAGCAATAAATGAATAATGTATTTATTTATTTTGCAGGAAAAGTATTAAAGAGTGTCTATTCGTTTAATAATAATAATAATAATAATAATAATAATAATAATAATAATAATAATAGCTTTATTTTACCTGGCAGAGTTAAGGCCTTAAGGCCTTGTCTACCACTCAACCAGGTTTAAAAAAGTACAAACAAAAAATAGTCTTAAATCTAAATTACAATATATATATATATATAAACGATTACATGTTATGAATACAATACAATTAATATTTATAATGTATTTTGATTTACTCTAAAATTAACGAATTAAATATATAATATGTACAATATATATAAAAAAACGAGGAAAAGATTAATGACACAGTATAAATAAATAAATAGAGAAAAATTAATTATTAGACAACAGGTAACTGTATAAGCGTGACTTAAAGGTACCAAGTGTGCGGCAACCCTGATATCTTGAGGAAGGAGATTCCAGGAGCGGGCAGAGGCTACTGTGAAGGAAGTAGAATAGGAGGAAGTGCTATGAAGAGGAATTGTTAGCAGACTGCTATCTTGTGATCTAGTGTCAATATTGTGGTAAGAGGATAACTTCTCAAATCTGGACGCCAGGTAAGTAGGGATTGTAGGAATTCAGAAGCTTGAAAAGTAGTGAAAGAGAGTGCAATTTACGTCTGTCAGTAAGACGGAGCCAAGAGAGGTTATTAAAGTGTTCGGAAATATGGTCATAACGGCGGATATTGAAAATGAATCGAACGCAAGCATTATGAACACGCTGCAGTCTCTGCGACAAGTCATAGTTTAGATCATTATATATAATGTCACAATAATCGAAGTGTGGTAACACAAGATTCTGCACAAGGATTTGTTTTAACGAAACTGGGAGAAAATTATTTAAACGTCTAAGATAATGTAAGATGGAGAAAGTATTTTTACATGTGTTTCACTTGTGTTTGCCAGGTTAAATTTGCATCTAGATGTAGTCCAAGATCTATTACTGAAGAAGAATAAGGGATAATTATATAATTAATAGTAATGTTTGGAAGTGTAGATATGTCAAAGGTTGTAAGCAGTCTTTGTTGTCCCATTAGAATTACTTGTGACTTGTTAGGATTTAGATTTAAACCGATACTTGAAGAATTCATATTTGTTTTAAGTGTTTTCCTAGATGATCCTGTATATTTTTACGTTTTTGTATGTTGGTTTATTGATAGTGCATTTTAAAGTTATTTGGGTTATGTAAGATCGAACCTGTGACGTAATGAATTGAGTGCTTCGCATCATTATCCTGGGTGAATATAAAACTCTTTCTTATCCCCATTACTTTCTCCTGATGAATGTTGATGAGAAATCCATCAATATATTGAAATCGATTCTCCACGTCACCAATAAATTTTAAGAACCTCACACCAGAACAATTCTTAGACGTCCAAATGAAAACACAAACACCATCATGTTTCACAATGAGTTTAATTATTATTCTTGTTCTATTTTCTCCTCCATACTGTAGGACGTTCTACATTATTAATAAACAACACGCTTTATTAGAAAACCGAACAAAAGATTAAAAATAATTTTAATTCCAACACGTTTGGGATAAAATTAATGTGGTCAACAAAAAAATCATCTCCAACACATCTGTAATAAAACTAGAGTTATTTAAAAAAAATAATTCACCATCAAAAGCGTGGGGTGCTCTATATCAATTAATATATTTGATAATAAACAGATATTGGTAAAAGTAAAGTCTCTAAAAAGACAACGTAAAAACCATAAAAACCACCCCACGCTTTTGATGGTAAAATTATTTTTTTGTAGATAACTCTAGTTTTATTCTAGATGTGTTGGAAACGATTTTTTTGTTAACCACTTTAAATTTATCCCAAGCGTGTTGGGAATTAAAATTATTTTTATTTTTTAGATCGGTTTTCTAATAAAGCGTGTTCTTTTAGTTTTTTAAACTATTATTTTTTTTTAGTTTGGTTTTCTAATAAAGCGTGTTTTAGTTTTTTAAAACTATTATTTTTTGTTTTTAATTTTTAGTTTCATTGTCATAAACCGGAATCCCATGAAAATTTAATTGCTAAATTCTGATCTAAAAAAAAAATCCTCCGGGCCGGATTTGAACCAGCGACCTATTGATTACTGAAATCATATACCACTACAGTCCACCGCTCTACCAACTGAGCTTTTATAAGGATTGGCGAAAGTCGGTAAGTCGGCAACTTATTATACCGGATTTTTATTTTCTGATGATTCTGGCCAGGATTTTAGAAAAAAAATTAAGAAATTATTGTATTGTCACGGGTCCTTTACAAGTATACAAAGTTTCAAGTCGATCCATTATTTTTAAGTGGGAGAAAATCGTGTTGAAAGATTCCGTTACATAGATATATAGACAGATACAGGTGAAGCTAATATAAAAGCGTGTAAAAAGGTATTTATCTTCTCATTTATATGGCTACTTCTATTCCATAACACCTCAAACATACTAGATGTGTTTTAACTAACTAACTCACTGGCTCTATCTAACCCATAGGTTCATGGCCGCGCGGACATAAGCTCTCCATACATCCCTTTTCTCAGCTAATGTTTTAAAATCATCTCCTGTATAATCTATTTCCCTCAAATCATGGATAATATTATTCTCCCAATTCATTCTTGGTCTACCAACTGGGAGTTTCCCCTCTGGTTTTCTTACAAGAATCTTCCGTGCACCTCTTTCACTCCCCATACGTGCCACATGTCCTGTCCATTGCAATCTACGAGACTTGTCTTTTCTTCAATTTCCTCGTCACTTCTTAGTTCATGTTCTATACAAACGGCGTTTTATCTTAATTTAGAACGATTTGATGGACTTGCAAATAATTGAATTTTGTAGTCAACTGCACTGGTACAGGGATAAGTTCAATGTCTCAGACGATGTGGGTTCTTGTTCGATTCCAGGACGGGATAAATTTCCCTTTTCGATGATTTTCCTTACCTGTAAGATTAATGTTAGAATCTTAAGGCTCAAAAAGTCCCCGAACACCATCTGGAAATAATTTTATTCTATACCATATTAGCCTTCTTTAGAAAGTGTACGAGTGAATGTTGTACCTTGCTTTAAATGTTCGTTCGTGCTGTCTCGGAGGTGGTCCTCGCTTTAACATGATGATTCCCCCGATAGGGCTCTACATGTATTTGTGCGGACAAAGAAAAAAAAAATGTCATCAAGAGTTAAATACTCTCCTGGCAGATCTTTTCGCTGTGAGGCCGAGAGCTGGGACACTTAAAAGTACCTACAAAAGGCGAAGTAATACTAAGAAAAAGAGAGAAAATGTCATATATTTATATTCTTTGTAGTTAAAATATTGATTCAGCTACCACATTTTCCATACTGATTCAACGCGTTTACTTAATTTACCGGATGGACCCAATTTTGCACAATTTTAACAATTTTCTATGACCATCTCTCTCTGTGAATTACGTTTTTGACAGCTGCGAAGTATGTTGGCTGCTGGTCTCACGTCCACATGTGTTAGTCACAGAGATAGACGATTATAAGCCAGTATAAGGGTAACATGTGGTCAGCCTGTCAGGCCCCCGAGCCATTATAGCTGGTCTTCTCAACCTGAAGTCGCTACATGTTGTAGCTACCCAAATGCCTCACGATGCTGGGTGGGCACAGGTCCCATACGGGCCGACATTCAATGAGAAAATTTCTTCCCCATGGGAACTCGAACCAGTGCAAGTCCCGTAGCTCTTCGCCAAGGCATCCTGCCCTATCCACTCGGCTACGCCGAGGGACTGTTTATTACTTACAATAGTTGAAAACTTATAGAGTTTTTATACAATGAAACGTTCTTCGTAAGGAAAAATCAGACATAATTAACATTGGTTCATCGTACTAATACAGGATAAGAAAGGGATCAGGTAGAATAGTACAAGAAATGGATACGGTATAGATTCCAAGCCAGTTCCAAGTTACAAACTTCATTACCAAGTTTATAATTTATTACACTGCGACTGTTTCTAGACCACTGGTCTACTGAATTAGTCCCCGGGGTATAAGATGTACATCAGTATTGTAACTGGGCTTGTCAGGACCAATTTTCATAACTTACCATTACTGTACGATATTTAATATCCAATCCATATAAATTAACCTACGAGGCTTGTTCAATAAACAATAACTACAGCCATAATTCAACACGCAAAAATATATTTCTTAGCTTAATGCGTCATATATACGTGATATAAGTTTTAAGATCTTCCCTGCCGGTTCCATTCTGTGAATGGTGTGCAAATCGAAACATGTACAGTACAACCTGCGGATACAATGAAGGTGAAAAGTATGCTGATTTGAAATCCTGCTTTCGTCTCAACAAATCTTCTGCTGAGGCCTATGCAATATTATAAGGAGGCCTATTGAGACTTTCTTCTTAATTTAAGAAAAACTCGAAGATGGTTTAAATTGTTTAAAGAAGGGAGAGAATATCAAAAGAAAGTGAATCCGGTGCTCTAGTTACAGGTCTTTTGAAAATAATATATATATATATATACACACACACACACACACACACGCCGCTGCTGAGAAAGTAAAAGAGGATAAACGAAAAAAACATGAGGTCAATTTCTGAAATCATGAAAATTTCTCTGGGTGACAGAAAAGAATGGATGTTGTACAACATTATTTGAGGCCACATATTGCTAACGTTGCTGAATTTCTTGCAAAAATCAAAGTGAAGTACGTCGCTCATCCTCCCTATTGTCCGGATTTACCACCGTGTGACTATTTTCTATTCCCTAACCTGAATAAACACCTTCGCGGGTGGCACTTTACGTCCTCAGAAGAATCAATGCAGGCTGCTGATGCCGTTTAGAAAGAACTGTCAAAGAAAACTTTCCGGCATGTATTTGCAGATTGGCAGAAATTCTGGGGCAAGTGCATTCCACCCAAGTGACACTACTTTGAGAAGGACTAACTAAATTGTGGGGATAAGTATAAGTGTGTTGTCAGTAAAAATATAATTCTTTATTGAACAGCCCTCTTAGTTACTCTATTCAGGCCCACTGGAGAAAGACGCAAGATAGGTTCGAAATAGAGACGTTAAATTAAATCCGTGGCACGATAGTTCCAAAGATCCAAGGTCAACTAAAATGTCTGATGTTACTGGCTACTGGAAATTTGATACTGTTCGTACGTATTTATATTTATTGCCGTTTCAAGCAATTACTCGTCTATTCTCAAGAAAATAAGTTAATCACATTCCAGATCTTATCTCGTGAAGAAAAAATCTCTAGTTTAACGTAGAATTGATGGCTGGTTTCTGGAACATTAATCAGACAAGGGAAAGTCGGCCTCAATAAGGACCCGTTAATTTACTTTATTCATTCAATCCAATACAAATCTTCTTCAGTTAGCCAATGCAAAACATGTCTGACAAGCAACTTTCTCAATTATTCGTTAGATAAACTTGAGAGCTTTTATTATATTTCGGCCCCCACATGCACGAGGATCACATAGTTCCATATCGCGGCGCAAATTACCTATATTTAGATGATTCAGCATCAAGTAGCTAAGAGGATCCAAAACATCTTATCACATACAAATAATACCATTCTCAATATACGACATACGCCTCATCAATGTGCTGTACACCAAAATATATTCACTGGACTCCACCTCCCATGATAGCCCAAGCTCATAAGATGAGCGATTTGCTCATAATTGGAACAGCGTGGCACATCCTACATTGAACGGCCTTCTGACTCTCGCCTCACCCCCAGTGTAATTTACGATGCCCTATTTCAAGGTGAACTCACCTCTTCTTCATCCAAACAATATCCTATCCAGCATAAAAGAAACGCCGCTAAATGGAAGATGATAAAATCATCAAATCCCATAACGATAGCCAAACGGTATTAGCTATCAAGAAACCTCACTTATTTCCAGATGCAGCACTTTTAGTGATGCTGGTCAACTTTAGAAGATATTAGTAGTCGTAGAGAGCTTTCAGATATGATAAATATTCTAATTATGATAACTGATAATTAGAAATGAAACCTCTTATTCCAATGACGCGATGTTGACTAAGCTTCAACGTACAGTAGAGGTGACTCTGAACTCCGAAGAGCGGTCAAAATGTAAACACGAGGATGATTCAGACTTACAGACACAGTATACTTCGATAGAATATAAAAGTTGCGCACTGACTGTTCGGAACATTTTGAGTGAAATATAACAAAAGTAAACTGGTTATTCTAAACTGTTGCTGTAGCCAGAACGCACAGAAATCTATTCCAATCCCATTCCCTCTGACATCAACCACAATGGTCGCATAACCAAACGCTGATATCGTGTTTACGAAGGAATTGTTCCATCTCTAATGATAATACATCTAATAAAACAAATCAATGATAAATACATTGATGAGTAGAGGCACAATTACAACTTTCTTTTACCGTAAAATAAATGCCTATTTTTGTGGACTAGCTTACGAGAGCGAGCGGGAGTATGGCAGAGTTCGACCGCCCTTAGTGACTAGTCCTACACTTAACAGATATTACATATAGGGCCAGTCTACACACGAACGAGTTAAACATCTCCATCACTCCGCTGTGCAAAGCAAACCCAGAACTTCAAGTCTAGAGTCAGATCCCTAACCACATGAGCTATATGATAAGCGAGCCCCATGTCTCGGGACATCCTTCTCCATATCCACATCCCAAAAGTTTCCAGTCGGTTTTCCTCATTCCGTCCAAGTCTCTGCACCATACAATGCTACACTCCACACAAATGACTTCACTAGCCTCTTTCGTAATTATTTTGCCAAAGGTCTGCAGAAAATGCTTCCCTTCTTTTTAAAATCTTCTATTGCCATTGACATCCGCTGCTTTACTTCTTGAGAGAAGTTCATGTTACTACAGATAGTACAACTCAAGTATTTGAAGCTCTCACTTGCTCAATGGCTTCATCTTTAATCCTCATGGCCTGCGTCTTATTTATATTTATCACGAGATACGTATAGCGAAGTTAAAGGTTATACATTAAATTAACTCTATATGTGTTCATGAAGAGCAAGTATATCAAACTCTTGGCAAACACTGTAGCAGTATAATTTCAAATATAATTTGACGCACAAGGGGTTTCGTTAAAAAGCAGCAACAAGTCTCCTGGCTATTGTGCGCGAGATTACACTGGCGCAATTATTATTTTGTAATAAAACACCAGCGTTGGGTTACACTCATTAATAAGCCACTAAAATACTTTAATTAATCAAAATTAACGAACAAGGCAATTCGTATAGGCTTACTTTTATAATCAGTTTACAAACAATATAACCCAACATTCCATTATAGTTAATAAAACTGGTACAAAAATAACTAATGGATATAATTTCGTTGCGGGTTTTATAGAAACAGAGTTCAATTAGAAAACTGAGATTTAAACATTGACTTTCTCTCCAATTCTCATCGTTATTTTGTACCTAAGTGCATATCAACATCATCGATTCCTGGGTGTCATTCACATGCCACAGCAATAAGTTACCGTACCTATTCTGTAACCTGTTCATAAAACTTTTAGAGATCTTTCCTCCGCTACCTGAATCGAATCATTCATTCACAACATTATGTTACAAATTAAGGATTCATTAAAAAACCCAGACAAGTTCAAAAATTGATATTTTTAGACTATTTAATTCATGCCCCAAATGGGAGTCAATGACCAATCACGTTTCAATGAATTCTGTTTTTCAACCAATCACAGTCGTGTTTCCCCTCATTATCATCGAATTTAGATTACCAAAATAAAGAAAGCTCCTCCTTTTTAGACGCTTTATATTAGCTTGACCTGTATCTATCTATCTATCTATCTATCTATGTAACGGAATTTTTCAACGAGATTTTCACCCACATAAATTCATTGGATCGACTTGAAACTTTGTACACTTGTAAAAGACCCGTGACAATACAATAATTTCATATTTTGTTTCTAAAATCATGGCCAGAATCATCAGAAAATAAAAAAAGTCTTTGTATCTATGTAACGGAATTTTTGAACTCGATTTTCACCCACTTAGAAACATTGGATCGACTTGAAACTTCGTATTCTTGTAAAGGGCCCGTGACAATATAATAACTTCATATTTGTTTCTAAAATCCTGGCCAGAAACATCAGAAAAAAAAAGTGTTTTTGTATTCATGTAACGGAATCTTTGAACCCGATTTTCACCCACTTAGAAACATTGGATCGACTTGGAACTTTGTATACTTGTAAAGGATCCGTGACAATACAATAATTTCATATTTTGTTTCTAAAATCCTGGCCAGAATCATCAGAAAATAAAAAAAATTAAAACTGATAGAATAGGTTGCGGACTTGTCGACTTTTTAGCCAATCGTTGTAAGAGCTCAGTGGTAGAGCGGTGAACTCTTAGTGGTATATAATTTCGGTAATCCATAGGTCGCTGGTTGAAATCCGGCTGGGAGGGTTTTTTTTAGAAGAGTATTACATTCAGCTCATACTAAAATATTATCGAATTTAAAGATATTTACATTTTTTTTATTCTGTAAAATATTAAAACTAAAAATAAAATAAAATAATAGTTTTAAAAAATTAAAACAACACGCTTTATTAGAAAACCGAACTAAAAAAAAAGAAAAATAATTTTAATTTCCAACACGCTTGGGATAAATAATTTTACCACCAAAAGCGTGGGGTGCTCTTTATGATTTTTACATTTTCTTCTTAGAGACTTTACTTTTACAAATATCTGTTTATTAATATTCTGAACAGGTCAGAGCATTATTTTCCAGTGACTGACTCTCTTACAAATACCTTGAATATGTAGCAAATAGTGAACAGATTCCTCGATCTACACAACTGATAATTGTGTGTTCAATAATTGTGTTTTTAAATACAGATTTTACTGAGTTGTTTCCGAAAAAATGAATTAATAACCTACAATGTTGGTTACCATATAGGCCTACAGTTTGATGTGTTTCATTTTTTATCCACTAGGGTGCATTCTTACAATATTGCGATCCTTTGGCAATCAATAATATGATCACGTTGCAGTGATGAACAAATGAAACAAACATTTCTCATTTGATTTCAAACATCGCCGTTTACATTAAATATATAAATATTTAAAAATAACTATATTTAAATAATGATGTGAGTAAACAGCTTAATATTATTCGTTAAATAGTCCTAACAAATGCCAGTCTTGATTTCCAAATTCTCTAGATAAATTCACTCCTCACTTCGTAAGTCGTGAATTTATCGATGATTTGGAAATCACTCTGGCATCACTTTGAGCAAACCGTGTGACATATGATTTGCGTATTTTTTTTACCACGGCTGTACGTGATAATACAAGTTTCGTTGAACGGGGATGGTACTGTGGCAACTCCGCTAACCGTTTTGCTGTTCCGATAATTGAGATCATCCCCCTATCTTTACTAAATAATTGTGTGATAATTATATGTTCCATAATGGTATTTTATTCGTAAATCGGGTACCCACTTTCTTGGTAAAGTTATAAACGAAACAAACTTAATTGTTTATTTAAAATTAATACAATAATAAATAATGTGACATAAAATGACGCGTTTTCAAGCCAGAATTACTACATAAGAGCAATGCTACTTTCTAGACATGAAAAAAGCACATAGATCTATTCTCTCACGGTGCGATACTAAACAGCATTCATTGTTTGCTCCTATTTCAGCACTGTAGCTGTAAAAATGTATTGCATATCCCAAATGGAATGATCTAAAACCTACAGAAAATTCATTATTGCCACAATGTAGAGATTAAAAATGGGAAATATGTTAGTGTACTTTTTAGCCAATTAGGTACAGAAACTGGCATATATATCAAAGCATGAAAATCGTCACGCCCAACCTTCCGAATACTTTATACGCATTCGCGGGGCGTCTGCATCACTCGTACTATTCTAACTCGCAAACGTTAAATGTTTCTAGTGACGTAGTGTAAGTAAGCGACCGATGCATTTAGTTCAGTTATTAGCACGAATGAGAAAAAGAGAGCGCGCCTACTCAGCTCCGACATCCGCCATGCTTTCAGATATCTGGCGGCACCCGTCAAGATCATTTTGTATTTTTATACAGAAAAAACTTTCAATGAGTAACATGACGGTTCCTTAAATATATTTCCGTCTTGGCAGTTTTCCTTCTTATAAAAGGTTCCCAAATTACAAGCTTGAATTTCCTCACTCAATGTAAGGGTATTACATGCACGCTTTAAAGACATAACGTATTGACTGAAACAGACAAAATAGTGTACGTAACACAGCTCAGTTTGCACGGCAATACAAAACAACTTTATTACACAAAAGCGACAAGGAACTCAACTACAGGAAGACTGAAGAGTTTCCCAACTCCATCGCAGGTAACGTAAGCAGGCAAGGAAAAGCGAGGGATTCCCCGCTGTCACATATAAGCAAGGGTATCCCCGCAATACATTGGCAACACAAGAAGCTAAAACGATATAATGCAGACAGCGTCATATGCAGAATTTTCACATGTGGCCATTAATACCGTACTTAGAACGTGCTTAGGAATAATTATCCGTCTTACTGAGGTAAAAATTAATTATTGGTACTTTAAAAACCATTCAGTTTCCGCATTCTGAAGGGTTTCCGGATTATACAGGACGATTTTACATATAAAATCGTATCGTTCTGGAGATTTTTTTCCGTCTCTACAGGTTTCCTTCTTATAAAGATTCCGGATAAGACATGTTATACTGTATTAACATCTTGCAGCGCACTCTTCTCATGTTCTTATTCTGATTGAAGACGTTTTCAGAGGACTGCGGAATTTTATTTGCACGGAAACGTGTTAGATATAAAAGCTCAGATATGGACAGGGACATTATGTTGCTGTGGCGCGTAAACATTGAAATGTTCACCATCTAACGAAATAGAGGGTCAGTTATAAATATTGCCATTCCTAGTCCGACTTACTACCATATACCTAATTAGCTCACTATACTGCTTTAGACTAAAACTAAACTCCATGGCGCAACAGGTCTAGAAAACCCTTGGTCTACCAGCCGGCTGCTGGTCTCACATCTACATGTATAAATCTCAGTGGTAGACGATAATCCTGCAAGTGTAGGGGTGATATGTGGTCAGGAAGTCGGGTCCACCAGCTATTTTAGCGGGTTTTCTCAATCTAGAACCGTTATTTTTTGTAGCTACACAAATTCTTTACGATGCTGGGCGACCACTGGTCGCATACTGGCCCAAATTCCATGATAAAATTTCTTCCCCCATGGAGACCCGAACCGCGCAAGTCCCAGAGCTCTGCGCCAAGGTCTCTTGCCTTAACCACTCGGCTACGGCGCGGGACTTTGTCAATACTTTGACAAAAGTAGTGAGGAAAGCACGGTGTAATTTTCCTTGGAATACAGTAAGTTAAATTTAATCCATTCGCCTCAAAAGACGAGGTAGACTCGCCGGCAGTTAATTGGCCTTTAACTCTGAAGACGAGGTACACACGCTTAACTCTGCTGTTATATATTTTGCAATAGTTTGTACATTTCCTACGCAGGGTAATCTTTTGTTAACATTTATGACTAGTAGAGGAATGTGTTTTTGCCTTCACCCTTATTGTGATCTCAAGTGCCGTTATATTTTGTTTGTTTTGAATGTCTGAAAAGACAATACAATTTAGGGTAAGTTAAACCCGGTTTCTGGGGAAATGCAACGATCATTTAATCCTGGAGCGAATGGGTTAAGAGAAGGATGGCAGCATATTTTTCAGCCGTGCTTTACATATATGGTGTGCTTAAAAAACGCTTCTGTCGAACGACAATAATTGCACTAGCACGGGTAAAATGTAAACACATCGCGTGAAAGAAGGAATAATGAGCAAGTGAGTTAAGTAAACAACTGAAGAAGAATCATATGAGCAAGGTAATGTGAAATCAACATGTTACATTTCTTAGAAGCCGTGTTTTGCAGAGATACGGCTCATTAACACGCCGCATTTCCAAGCCCCAAACTGCGCTAGAAAGGTTTAAGTACCATACAGACGAGAATTACCTCTTGTTCTAAAGCAATGGTGAAGCCAAGTTCGCTCACAGGCAGACAAAGAGAAATAAAGAATTACAATAACAGATAGCAAGGAAAAAAGTCACATAGGTTTACAAAATTAATGAAGCTGAACAAAAATTCTAGGCTCTTCTATGACAGGTATTAGTCTGTGAATGTTGAGGCAGAAAACAATTGACTGCTAGAGGCATGTTTGCCAACATGATAATACCTGTTCCAGTTATAGCCTGATTACGGTTTATGTACTTAATATTTGTTATTTTATTTTTTATGTTTTTTAGCTGAGAAAATGAACAGTTAGAAGAAAAATCTGGAGGTAATGTATACCAGATTATAGTTGGGTGGTTGTGATCGTACTAATTTCTTAGTTAGCATATTTCTGATAAGTTGGCTATTCTGTTCGAGCGATGACAAATTAATATTTTCATTCTTAAATATGCAAATTTTAGGTTAGTTTTACCTCAACTTCTCAATTAATTTTAAGGCATTTTTCCCATTTACATACACACATATATATATATATATATATATATATATATATATATATATGTTATAATTAAATGTTTAACATTGAGCAATGCAAGCTTAATATGGAATGATAAGAAAAATAAATGCCTGGACGGGATTCGAACCCGGATCTCTGAGTCTGTACCTCAGTGTGATAACCATTACACTACCAGGCGAATCCAATTCAATCCAATCCCGTCCAGGCATTTATTTTTCTTATCATTCCATATTAAGCTTGCATTGCTCAATGTTAAACATTTAATTATAACATCTATAAAGCGTCACTGCTATAAGGTAAAAATATTCTCTTTAATTTGCTTACTTGATATAGTCAGCTGCTAGATGGCGGTGAAGACCGAGTTCTCGCGACATCTAGTAATAATGGAGAGGATAAATCATATATAAGAAAAATAAGTGTTTGAATTGGATTCGCCTGGTAGTGTAATGGATATCACACTGAGGTACAGACTCAGAGATCCGGGTTCGAATCCCGTCCAGGCATTTATTTTTCTTATCATTCCATATATATATATATATGTGTGTGTGTGTATATATGTGTGTGTGTGGCATGAAAAAAATAAACGCCTGATCCGGGCATACAGGTGTTTATTTTTCTTTTCGTGTCATATTTGACCTTCATTGCTATATGTGTCAGAATTTAATTATATCATCGAAATATATATTTTCCCTCATAGATAATTATTCGTGTACTGTATTTTTACAATGATATATATATTTTATTTATGTAGAGAAATGCATGGCATTGAATTCCCTAATTCTAAAAACTGTACTAAGTGCTTATTTTTAAATAAATCTACTCTCTGCGGAATCAAATATCCACTTAAAATCTCCAATCTGTGCTACATTACAAATAACTGAGCAATGTACTAATGTATGAGATGCTATTTAGAACTTTTTTATAGGTTGTATTTAAATTAACGACGCTCTTTAATAATTCATGTCATTAGCAAGGCGATTCAATGCCGGATAAAAAAAGGAGATAAATTTTACTCAAAGAATACTGGATTCAATCTTGAAGTTCTGTTGTGTGCAGTGAATCTACGATACGGGACTCTAAGATTACTTATCTTCCAAACAAAGACATGTCAAAGCTTTATTACGTCCCAAATTCCTCTTAACAGTGCTAATGAGGCTATTTGAAAGTTATGCGTATTAACTACAGACAAAAAAATACAGTTGAGTCGGGCCTTGAACTCAAAATCTCCAAACTGCACACTCCGAGGTTTTATATAAGCCTGCAAAGCTTAATGATAAAGCGTAAAGTGCCATTAGGCCTATATCCCGGCTAAAGTTCAAATTACACTGGTCAACATGATTTTTGTGTCATGAGTACCAATAGTTGTACTTAATGCAGTTTTTTAACGTGTTTTCAAATATGTATTCGAAATTTCTCCATCACCCGCAGTGTTTTATTTCAATCTCAATTAATGGGTTTAAATAATTATTTTTTAATAAACGTTTTCTCGTCCATTTGTCCATTGTAAAATAAATCCAAACGAGCCTACTCAAATGATTTCAGCTATGGAAAAGACATATCAAGGGAAATGGAATCCTAATATGCTGGCCGATTATTGTTGGACCATCAAGAGGGATGCTCCACAGGCGAAATATAGCAGTAAATCGCAATTTCTTACTTTCTATGTGATTGCGAATGTTGGAATATTGTGTAGTTACGAATGTAGAAAATATTAAAGTGTTTGAAATTATAAATTCTTGTCCCTCGGGAACCTTGCGTGATGGAGAAAACCGATGTCATATTTGAATTCAGGAGAAAAATACTATCAGAATCACATATTAATCTTTCTGAGACAAAAAAAAAAAGTTTATTTTTTGTTGCTCAGTGTTATTGGTCTTTAGTTGTATAATCTATTGTCAGCAGACGAATTATCTGAACTCCTTAATTCCCACTAGTTAAACATATTATCGCTGATGACCAGGGTTGTTCCTTTACGATATTTTGGTGTAAATTAACACACAGATGTTGTTTAAAATCTCACTTAACACTTTATTTCGTTCTACAAATTATCAATAAACATTGTATCATAATTTTCACTCACATTAATATTTCAATGATTATGAATCCGTTCACCACAAATATCTCTTACGCTTAATCTCTCGCCGTCCAACACAAGACAAGACTGGAAGGTGTCTTGCCATCGCCTAATTTATAACGACGCGAGAAACTTTCTAGACTTACGTTCGAGACGCTTCGAACCGTAGAAGACTCTGGCCACCAATTTTTCCCGAAAGGGGCGGGAGATGTTGGTGGAGACGTCTGGATTCACAGCCCAGACATTTCGATGTTTGCGCGGAGCTTTATACTTGCGATTTGCGACTCGCAAATCTATTCTGGCCAATGCGAGACCACCATTCTCGCCTTCCCCGCGTAATTTAAGCGTCGCTAAACGACGCGTAACAATATGTTTACATTCAAGAACTGAGAAATGAAGGAAGTAGTGAGAACAATACGAAACGTTTCATAAATAATCGTCCATTCCTCGTAATGTAATGCTTTATGTTACAATTTTAGTAATAAAATATTAGGCTTACTTCATAAAAGACGATAGATAAAAACTAAACTTCTCAAAACAATTACATATTTAGATTTTTATCGTGTATGTGCCGTGTTGAATCGTTCCTTCCAGTTGTTTTGGAATTGATGAGAAGACTAATATTATCACACTCTTTGAACCAGATCCTTCAACGAGTTTGATGGCCATATTTAAATTACAATAGTATGAGGTTAAGGTCAAATAAGTAAGGTATTGTTTGGAGTACCCATAGACATTCATTACTGTATGTATAATTCAACCCTGGTGAAGAGGAAGAAAATACTTTACGGTCTTAACTCCATCAGGTAAAGTAAATACATAAATAAAATTATTTTTAGGATAACAGCAGGATTCTGGTAGTGATGGAAGGTGTTGAAATATGTGAATTTTCCAGAAGATTGGCACATATTTCCTTCAAGAATTTTCCAGTAATATTCTGATTTCATTCATTTTCTTTGAGATTTTATTCTCCTACTCCCGTAGATGTATATCACCTCCAAATCATGTAAACTGCTATTGACTATTATTATTATTATTATTATTATTATTATTATTATTATTATTCATCCGGTATCATGGCAGCTGCCGCCGTCTTCCGGAAACCAAACGCCATTCCTCTCTATCCATCCATTGATCTTCCTCCATTCCTCTGATATTCATCGTTGCTTGTACCCCTTCTATCAAAGTTTTCTTCGGTCTTCCTCTCTTCCTCCTTTCCATTGGGATCCATTCCATAACAATTTTTGGCAATCTTTGCTCTGGCATTCGTTTGACATGACCATACCACTGCAATCTTTTCTTTTCTTTTCCCTTATTTCTTTATTTCGTATTCTATCCATTCTAGATTTTCCAGCTGATCTTATTATTATTGTTATTATTATTATTATTATTATCGAGTCTCCAAATATTTTGAAATCCTACTTCGCCACAAAGGCATGTTAGGGTTGTAGATTACTATAACAATATTATACTATATATTGTAAAACAGAAATATTAACTTGTGGTTTTGAATGAATGTTATGAATTAAATGAACTGCCTATAAGAATCTCGTCAAAATAATAAATATTGTTATTAAATGTGTGTTATAAATTTCAAAAAACTATAACATCCTTCAAAAACAAATTAAATAATGATTTAATAACAAACTAACTTATACACCTCACTGATAGTATTCTTTAACAATTAATAAATTTAATCATCTATGAAAATAATATTAAGATTAACAAATATTTTCTTTTGTTTTGTTTTAAATATTGTACAAACGTAAAATTCGTTTTCTATATCTCATTATTTTTCTTTGTTTTTTATGAACATTAGACAGGGACAATTTAATATGTCTTGCTTGTATACACTTTATTATTAGTTTTAGTCTTAATTTTAACTAACATTAACTAGTTGCATTATAGATCGTAATATAATAGATATTATCTTTTTGATCAAATTTTTATCTAGTATTTAATATTAGAGTTCATTGTAATTGTTATATTCTGATGTAATATATGTTTGCCCTGGTGAGTGGAAGAGAAGGCCACATGGTCTTAACTCCACCAGGCTAAATAAATAAATAAATATATTAATTTCGGTTCTTAAAAATCACTTCACACATTGAGGAAGAAGCCTCAATCGTTTAAAAGTAAGTTCAACCAGTTTTTTTTAGTAATTGAGTTCTTATTTTAACACTTAGTTTTATTTACGTCATACGTTTTATTTTAAAAAAAAGGTTCATATTCGTCTACAAATGTCCATCACAACATAGGCTTTCGCAAACTCAAGTGAACTTTTTTTCCTAGCAGCCCCCCCCCCATTATACCTGTTATTTCTCAAAATTCACCTCACTGTACCAATGCAAACTGACTTGTTACATTCGTCTGATGTTGAATCTTTGGGATTATTATTTGATACTTCTTTAATTTTCCTAATGACATAGCGTTCTTCCCGATCTGTTATATGTTTTTGGTCAAATTTTGGGAGATATCAATTCTCTCTTCGTTTTATAGTCATTTTACTATGTCCTTAAGTGTTAACACATTATGTTTAACATCTCATCTATGTCCTTATGAGATTTATCCTCAGTGTTATTATAAATTACCGACTTCCTCTTATCACAAGTCATGTTGTTTCCCTATTAATATAAATTTACGTTTAGCTGTCTGCAACTCAACAGCACAAAATCTATCCAACTGATGTTTGTATTATGTTTTGATGTAAGTTTCGATCTAACTAACTGAAAACTTAACAATAATGTTATTTTTAGAACCTTTATAAACGCAGAACAAATTAAATTCAAAACGAATAAAACAGAAAAAGTAGAAATTTTGATATTAGTTGTTGATTTCATAGTATATTAGGAATATTATTTTAAATATACTAATTTCAATGATTTTATATAGTTATTTATTTATATAAAATTGTTTGCAAAATTGGAAGCGGCCGGAAAATAATGGCATTAATTCTACGTATTGAAAATGGGAACAGCGGGTCTTCCCTATCTAATAATTTATTTGTTAAAGGATATGCTACATCGAATGTTTGTACCAAGAGTACACTGTTGACATAATACGGTAAAGTATGATTTCTCTGAAAATATTTGTTTCTGCAATGGAATACTTTTTCATTAGAAGTAATTTCAAGTTTGACTTTGCTTTCACTGCATATATCGTATCACACATTTGCTCTGAATTACTTTAAACAGCCGCGCCGTATCCGACCAGTTTAAGGCATGCTGCTTTGGTGCAGAACTATGGGATCACATGAGGGAAGACTTTTTCTCATGGAATTTCGGCCAGTATGGGACCGGTGCCTATCCAGCATCATCAAGAAATTGGACAGCTACAAAAATTAGCGGCTCCTGGTTGAGAAAACAGTTATAACAGCTGGTAACTCGACATGCTGACTAGGTGTCACCACTACACTGCCCTGGCTCGACCACCACTCCAAATGGCGTATGTTGATGTGAGACCATCAGCCGCAATGAACCTTCTAGGCCATGGAGTTCACCTAAATAAAAGTTCAGATTCTAGCAAATACGTAAGTTTTGTTCATTTGAATTCAAATACGTTAAGAGCACCGATGCCATGAATATGTAAAATCGGTTGAATATCAAGAAAATGTAATAGAGATTTTTTTTTCTTTTAAAGCTACAATACCGGGTGAAATAAATTTCGTTACATTCCGGTGGTTCTAAAGAAGAACAAATAATGACAGCGGTTGATCACCTTTAAACATAGGGCTTAGTCTACAAAACAGAATCTTCCCGAAACACGAAAACATCTTAAAACATCATTAGTACAGTAAGTACATGTTGTCAAGGCCAAAATATAATAAGGCGACGGTAATGAACCATCCAAACAATATTACACTCTCTGATACTATCATCAAGAATATATTTGTTTGTTAAACGTCTTCACGAAATCTAACGACATTTAAATAGTACTGTCATATAGGGCCTACCAAAGTATATGAAGGCAAAATGTTAATTAGGGCTATTATGGTAAAATTTTAAGTATTATTGTTTTCAAGTACGACAGGCCTAGAAGGTCCTTGGCCTATAGGCCGGTTGCTGGCCTCACATCCACATGTATTAATCACAGAGGTAGATGATTATCGAGCCAGTTTAGGGGTGACATGTGGTCAGCATCTCGGGCCACCCAGCCGTTATAGCTGGTCTTCTCAACCTGCAGTCGCTACATATTGTAGCTACCCAAATGTCTCACGATGCTGGGTGGACACAAGTCCCATACCTGCCGAAATTCCATGTGAAAACTTCTTCCCCCATGGAGACTCAAACTAGCGCAAGTCCCGTAGCTCTGCTCTAAGGCTTCTTGCCTTAACCACTCGACTACGGCGCGGGACTCTCAAGTATTTTAGTAACTTATTATAAATACTATGAATATTTCAACGTTCACCGAAGAGCGAACCATTTAGCCTGCTTTTGCCAGTATATTTATCCTAACATAGACTTCGAATCTAAAATACTGTAAGTATTAGTGTTAAATAGGCACGCTTTAAAGTGACCGAAACATCCTGGCGGGACCATGACCCTAGAGTTGAATTAACCCCTAACGGAAATGAGTACCAGACGCTTGTTCTGGGGGTAAAGACGCCGTTAATCAGGGTTGATGAGCCGGCTGATATCTTGTTCCGACTGTCTAGTAAGGAGTTCGTCCTAACCTTCCACTACCCCCAAGGGCTTCCCAAGACCTGTAGTGTAATCACTATTAATAGGCACGTTGAACTATAATACCTATGCATATACTAAATATCTGCCAGAAAATAACTCATAAAATTATACCTTTTGAGGACTACAGGATCCATGGACAGAGTACAAAATTTGTCTGGAAAGTTTTCCAGGTAAGATGGTTAAATTTATGCACAGAAGACTCTACACGACAAAGAAATAAAAATAGACGCCAGAACCCTTCAGAACATAAAGACTTCTCTTATTTGCTATCCCTTACAGTTGTATATTTATAGTATGTTTTACTGTGGAGGGAAGATAATCTAAAGTATACAGATATTGGTTATTGCTGAAGTTTCTTTCCCCTTATTGTATGGCATCGTAAGAAGAAAAGTCACCACATCTTCTGATACGCCATGGTTCTAGCTGCGTATCTTATATATGTAAATAAAACGACAATTTAAATGTTTTATTCAACAACTACTTAAACTGCGTTTGTGATAAACTATTCTATATTAATTAGATTGTTTCAATTATTAAGAAGTCAAATTTGATTAGAGACATGAATACCTCAAATATCCCGAAATTTGACTCAGAGTAACTGAAGACTAACAAGAAATCTCACAGAGATACTGAACTTATCAGCAAACCAATCAGCAAACGCTGCTCGAGTGACCACACTCCAAAGATGCCTATAAAAACCAACGTTGTTCTGAAATATGTAATATATTAATTAAACTCAGAGGGCCTAGACCATGGAGTCAATTGGGGGATTATAATTAGTGATTTTTACTACTAATTAATTAAATGGGAGGGATCCATATTCACATTTTTAAAGAGAAAAATACAATTAAAATAAAACATGTTTTCACATTTTGTGAAGTTACATTTCATACATTGCGAATTTCTGTTAACATTGTTTTATAGGTCCAGTTATAGAAATCCATACACCAATTACGAGAAACAACTTTTTCGTACTCCAATTTAAAAATAATTGACGTGATTTCATACACGGAGGGGAGTCAGGCAAAAGTGATGACCTTAATAAATGTCCATAAATTAAAATAATAAAAAACTGTTTGCTTTCTTAGTTGAAAAAAACCGAAAATCAAAACATCACGTAGTGTAGAGTAGTAGTATGAGTGCTATTATTATTTTTAACTAGCTAATGCCCGGCGTGCATTGCTACGCCTAAGTAAATGAAAATTAATGTGTTTTTATATTTAGTTGAATAAGTACGAGGAAAAATAATTATACAGCTACATTTTTTTAGATATCTCGTGCTGATTACCCGGCGTTGCCCGGGAATCTACTTATCCCGAACATCTTGACATAAATGAGCTGAAATACAAAAATTAATGTGGGTTATGTTTAGTTAAATAAGAATGGGGAAACATATATATCTTAATTATTTTTATGTACCCCGTGCTGTTTACCCGGCGATATCCGGGAATCGACTCAATCCGATCTTCTTGGCGTAAATGAGCTGAAAGACAAAAATTAATGACTTCATATGATTAGTTGAATATGTAAAATGAAAAATAATTATAAATGAATAAATGAATAAACGAATGGAGGAAAACACAACGAGGATATATACCCATCAATAGGAACCTCAAACTCGATGCTATTCTTTTTGCAGACGATTTAGCTCTTCTGGCACTTTCCGAAAATGATTTGCAACGATCAATTTATAATTTACAAAAAATAGGTGCCAAATATAATATGGAAATATCAATTAACAAAACTAAAATTATGGCATTTCATGGGAAGGACCCCATAAAAAGTAAAATCTGTCTCCAGAATAAAATTTTAGAGAGATCTAATCAATTTAAATATCCTGGATATTATCTCTCTATCTGGGATGAAAAGGATATCCCTGAAAAAATTACTAGTTATAATAAAAGTTGAGGAATTATTAATCAAGTTATGAAACCATCCCTTGTACAAAAAAAAAACACCAGATTACCTTTATATAACACTTTGGCTAGACCAGTGTTGGCCTATGGTAGTGAAGCATGGACACTAAAAAGACAACATGAAAGCAGAATAACGGCTTGTGAAATGAGATTCATGCGCAGAACAGCGGGTTACACCAGATGGGATCGGAAAAGGAACACCGATATCTTACAAGAATTGAAGACTACGCCAATTTTGGAATATATTATACAGTACCAACTAAATTGGAAACACCATCTTGAAAGAATGAGTTCAAATCGGATCCCCAAAGCTGTTTATAATTATATACCAAGAGGACGAAGATCACCGGGCCGTCCTATGAAACGCTGGAGGGAAAATTTTCTATAGGATCGTAACAGGCCTTGGCCTAATACTTGGAAGGAAGACGAAGAATTATTTTAAGATTCCCCGTGCTGATTACCCGGTGTTGCCCGATCTTCTTGATATAAATAAGCTAAAAGACAAAATCCGTTATTGTGAGTTATCCGTAAAAGAATACCCGCCATGTGCTACTATGTTTGCACAGGAATCTACGTACCTGTCTCGATCTTCTTGGCATCAATGAAAGACAATAATGGTTATTGTGTTATCCGTAAGAGATAAATATACGCTGTCGCGGTCTTTTTTTGTAGAGCTTTTAGAGATATTCAATTCTGTGTACATTCATTTTGTGTATGTATTATAGTTTAGGCAGCGTAAGCCATTTAAGCGTCATAAGAGCTACGTTTTTCACGTTTTCCACTACAAAGGGCGATTTTTAAGGGTGTAGGAGTTGAGTGATACAACTCTCTTAGAGCCTATGTCCATCCCGGGGATCTCCTGAACATTTTTGTAAAAGAACCATCATAATCGGATCAACGGTATGACCGCGTATGAAGTACAAACAAACAAACATTCATTTTTATATATTAGGTATAACCTTTTTTCCCCTCACAGATTTAATATTCACAATGATAATGACACTATTTTAAATGACAATATTTTCTACATCGCCTAATTAATTAATTCTCACACATGTCGGAGTAAATATTAAATAGATGGACAACTTATGCCTCATTTTATTGTAAAATGGCAGTTTAAATATAAATTAGTACAAGTAAGATTGTCTTGGTGAGGATATAACTGATTTCGTTAATAATACCATACTAAATAAAATTCAATCATCAGCCATTTAAAACCTAACGGTTGGTGATTTGGTTTTATTTAGTACATTATTAATGAAATCAGTAAGTAAAGTTATAAATTAAAGTAACGACGCGAATAAAGTGCAGTGTTGTGTTCGGAAACGTCACTCAGTAAATCTTAAAACAATAAATAAAAAACCTAAGGCGTGACAGGACCAGGAACCCATTGGACTACCGCCTGGCAGCAGGCCTCATGCGAGATTTACAGAGGTGGAGATTATCCAGTCATTATAGGAGTGACATGTAGCCAGCGTGTCAGGTCCCCCAACCTTTATATCCGGTTTTCTCAACCTGGAGTGGTAACATGTTTCAGGTACCCAAATTTCTCTGGATGCTGCGTGACGGCCGCCTTTACCGCCAGAATATTGGCTATATCTGGTATTCTTTCCTGTTAGAGACTGAATCAACCACTAAGCTATAAAAAGTTTAAATATTAAAAGTTGTACCTGAAATATCAACAGTCCTGAAACAATTAAAATTCATCAAATATTGAAAGCCTTTCAGAACTTTGTGTTCCATCCTCAGCAGCTGGGTAAGTACTAACTGATTATCTATGAGCATATTGTGTAGTCCACAGACGAGAAGAATGAAAACACGGGCCGAAGGGGGACACGGGGAATTGCAAGCGGTACAATGGCTTACTATACCTGAGAATACAGGAAAGGTCATAATGTCACTCATATCTGTAGTTCTTTTTCAGGCGTATTCAATTTTATGTTATATATTTTGTGTTTTACGGTAATTAAATTTGCTCTTCATATTCAGTTTAGTTACTTTATATTTTAATGTTTCGTAGTTCACTGGGAGGTAAGGGCGATGATTAAAATTTTTGATGTGTGTCCATCAGACTCGGAACTAACACGACTACTCAGCGTCTAAATGAAGGTAAGTTATAGATAGTACACTCCTTCATTATATAATGTGCCGAGTATGAAATACCTACTGCTTTCATTCACTTCG
Organism: Diploptera punctata; assembly: GCA_030220185.1. NCBI lineage: Eukaryota > Metazoa > Arthropoda > Insecta > Blattodea > Blaberidae > Diploptera > Diploptera punctata. Next base: position 279,971 of record JASPKZ010008289.1, read on the forward strand.
TCTGTGGACTATAGAGGGAATTGATATGACTGGGCGTTTTCACGTTTAACAGAGTTTTTGTTTTTTACTTCTTTAAATACGTATTTATATTTATTCCAAGATATTTATTTATTCTTTTGGTTATTACATCGGAAATTTTAAAATAAGAAACAGTGAGCATTCCTAAGACTTTAAATTTAACGAGGGAAAATCAAGCTTTACAAAACACGTCTTAATTGCAGGTCATCAGTTTAACAGGATTGACAACACACTAACAATAGTACGTTGTCATTTTTATTAATTTTAATTACTCGAGGACGACTGATATTTCAGGTACAAGTTTTAATATTTTAACATTTTACATAACAACCTCAACGGTGGTTCAGAATTTATTTTAAAAGTATTGTCACAGGACTATAGTGCTGCCATAAGGCTATGTCCATAGGCTAAGTGTGCTCTGTGGCTATGCCAGTTAAAAATTCCTAACTCCGCAATCTTTCGGCTTGTAACGTATTGCCTGACCAACTATGCGACGGCAATAGCAAGAGTTGTGCAAAATTAATTAATCAAAACTAAATTTATATCAGTGAGAAATTTGAGCTGACAGGAATCATCGGATAGTTTTAATACTTCTTCATTATAACTTATCTCGATGTAGCATTATTTAATTCCCAAGATGGGTCGCTTGCAAGCAGAGAGCAGATTTTTTTATAGCGCAGACAGAAATACAGTGGTTGGCATCTGTGGATATGTGGTTAGTAGGATATCAGTGCCACCTTCGAAGACAACACATAATATCACAAGACATGGACACAGACAGTACTTGAGATGAAATTAAAGGGGGGACCTACACCTTTGAGGGTCAAAAAAGTCATTTTTCATTTTTTTTATATAGATTGAAACTTCAACTTTAAATTACTGACATATTTTTATCAATGTCTCTTCTACTTTTCGAGTTATGTTTAAAATATGCAATGATGTCACTCGAGTGAGTCCTTTAACTTTAGAAGGTACCTATATCTTCGATAAGTTTGTCGCTTGTTTTCAGTAACTTATTTTTTTTAGTACGGTTTCCCTGATAACCCTCAAAGTTTTCAAGATATTTAGATGAAATTTTGCATGTATATGTAGTTTACAGAGATGAACAAAATATACTACAATTAGTAATTTACCTACTATATCTTATTAAACATATATTTTTAACGTAAATTTTAACAGAAATGAGTATGCATCAATTTAAAATGAAAAATAAATTACTTACTTCTTCTTCTTCTTCGTCAGGCTCTACGACTTCCAGTGGAATGTCTTGGCCTTCTCAACCAGTTTACGCCACTTCTTCCTATCTTGTGCAGTGGATTACTTACACTCCATATAATTAAACAATTGTAGTATATTTTGTAGCTACAACATTAATGAGTAAAATAAACAAGGATAATTAAAATATATTGAAAGTTAGGAAAATTATCAGGGTAACGGCAAGACAATGCAAAATTTTCAGCTGACATTTTGAATATAGCCTATAATTAACCATCACGACTGAAGTTAGATTGTACTTAAGTACACAAACATGCTCAAATTGTAATATAGATATCACATACCAAATGTCATATCTGTAACGAGCATTGTTGCTGAGAAAAAAAATTGAAATATGGCATATTTTTAGTGGCTAAAGGTGTAGGTTCCCCATAAAATAAATAGGAGTCTGTGAAGCTTTCATCATGCGAAAAGTGGAGTGGGATTTCAAACCCATTTCTCTCTAGTTTAGTATAACAATATTGTCGGAAATATCTATACACAATTATTTTTGTCAACAACTTTAAAAACCCTCGTTGAAATACAGTATACATTATATAGAAGAATGCAGGCCTACAATTCATTATGGAAGGTCGTATGAATGTGAATCTCCTCAAATATTCTACCAGTTCAGTACAAAGACACGTCTATAATCTGTAACTTAAAATCTAGGACCAATAATTACAAACAGGAATGAGATGCGCTAAGAAATTAAATATAGGCCCAATTCTGGAAATGCATGCTATTATACATTATAGGGACTCTTGTCTTCCCATCTCCTTTCAAAAAACGTCAAACAGAAAATATATAAAACTATTATTCTACCAGTTATATTAGGCCTATATGGATGCGAAACATGGACACTCACTTTAAGGGAGGAAAGGAGATTACGAGTATTAGGGAATAAAGTTCTTAGGAAAATGTTTGGGCCAAAAAGAGGTGAACATACAGGTGAATGAAGAAAACTACATAGGCCTAATAGCGAGCTACAAGATATGTAGGTATAGGAAGCCAAATATAATAACAATTAAGTCTCGTAGGCTGCAATGGGCAGTACATGTGGCACGTATGGGTAATGAAATAGGTGCACGGATGCTTCTGATAGGAAAACCATAGTGAAAACGCCCACTTGGTATACCAATATTGAGGTGGGAGAATAATATTATATATCTATTATTTGAAAGAAGTAGATTATATAGGGGAAGATAGGAAAACATTAACTCAGAATAGGGATGTAAGGAGAGTTTGTCTGCGTGGCCATGAACTTACTGGTTCGATATAGCCGGTGAGTTAATTAATATAATAAAAAAACATTTCGGGATCATGTTAATGGTGCTAAGAAGTAACGGGATGGCTTTAAGTCTTTAGAGAAAGAACCGGAATGCCATCCCGCCGCATCCTGCCCCACCTCAAGCAATGACACAGACCCAGAGATAAAATGTAAATTAATACCCCTACTCTACCGGACATCTGGTCGGAAAGGAACTCCACTTACCAAACCACGTTCAGGTACTTTTACGAAATTAATTAGGAAATAACATAACAGGGATTTCTGAGACACCCGGACTACAGGAATGCATATCAATAAGTGGATGCAGCTCGTTACAGAACTTGCAGACGATTAAATGCGGTTTATATGTCTTCCTAGCCAGACTATGGCGTCGTAAAACACAGTAGTTCCTTCCCCGAGCTCAACTCCGTTATAACTTGTGCTGAGCCCAACAAAATGCACAAAAGCTCGTTTATGTTCCAGTACTTAAAACTATTGTATTCAGAATTTTATGGACGTAAAGTGAGGTGTAAAATTTTCAACTTAGTACAACATATGAAACACTAAATCTCCCCTGACAATCAGAAAATGGAAGAGCAATATTTCATGCCGACACTGGCAAGCAATGTGCATTGGCTGGGTTTACAACTTGTTCTAGCTCGTGATAGCACAACTGGCCAAATGCACTTTGCTCAAATTTCATTCTTGTACATTTCTTTATTACTTTTTAATTCCAAAGATTATACGACCCTGTAACTTATAGTGCGCACAAAAACATGGACTCTACTACAATATACATGCTCATATGACATGATTATATGACAGGATATTAACACAGAAAATTCGCAGTCAGAAGAACTCTAATTTTTATTCTTGGACCAACGAAACCAAATTCTCTGTTGTTTCATCACAAGGGAGCGTTCAATATCAGAGATTGAGTTGAAATTTCAAACATAGTAATCTCAAATTAATTATGGTTATATCAATAAAAATAAATAGTACAAAAACTATAATTCAAAAGTAGCTGAGAATCTTAAAAATAAGTAATTACGAGTTTTTTTCTTCAAAGTAATGAGTTATTAGGCTACCACAGAAACATGGTCACTTGAAGGCAGCAGAGTTGGGTTAACAAAACTCCATAATGCGAGAGAGTAGAAAGTCATTCATCTACCATCAGGCTGCTTGACTCACATCCACATGTGTTAATCACATATCTGGATGATCATCTAGCCACTATAGGGATAACATGTGGCCAACGTATCGGGTCTACCAATCTTTATATTTATTTTTCTCAACATTGAGACGCTACTAATTGTTACTGCGCAAATTCCTCACGGTTCTGGTTGGCACCGGTCTCATACCGGCCGAAATTCCATGAGAAAAATCTTCCCCCGGAGCCCGAACCAGCGCAAATCCTGTGGCTCTGTGCCAAGCCATCTTGCCTTAACCACTCGGCTAAGACGCAGGTTTCTGCAGTATAATTTGTTTGATTTGTTCTATAGAACTCCGAAGATGAATTTCCAGTACGGTGCAAAGTCTATATTAAGTTCCAGTTGTATGCTGAATGATGGTTTTGCTACATGGCCAGGTTCTTCTAACTGCGTAGGCCTATATGAGACTATTATCATTATTATTATTATTATTATTATATTATTATTATTATTATTATTATTATTATTATGGATTTTATAGGACGGGCAGCAAGAATTTCAAGAAGAGGAACAATTAGAAACTCAGTTATAAGGGAGGAAATGAAGATTGAAGACACTTACTTACTTACTTACTTACTCACTGCCACTATCGAACCCGAAGATTCATGGCCGCGCGGACATAAGCTCTCCATACATCCATATCCTGAGCTAATACTTTCCAATCATTCCCTGTATAATCTACTTCCCTCAAATCATAGTTAATGTTGTTCTCCCACCTCATTCTTGGTCTACCAACTGGGCGTTTTCCCTCTGGCTTTCCTACAAGAAGCTTCCATGCATATCTTTCATTCCCCATACGCGCAACATGTCCTGCCCATCGCAGTCTACGAGACTTAACTGTTCTCATTATATCTGGCTTCCTATAAAGACCATGTAGTTCATTGTTATGTAAGTCTTCTCCATTCGCCTGTCTGTTCATCTCTCTTTGGTAAAAAAATTTTCCTAAGAACTTTATTCTCAAATACTCGTATTCTCCTTTCCTCCCTTAAAGTAAGAGTCCATGTTTCGCACCCACACTATTTTAGATTATATTAAAACTCAGCAATTAAGATGGCACGGACATGTCCAACGAATGGAAGAGGATCGGCTACCAAAATGTATTTTGGAATGGAAACCTGAGGGAAGACGAGGCAGAGGAAAACCTAAAACCTCCTGGAGTCAGGGAATATATTTATACATGAAGGAGAAACATCTACAACTAGGAGATTGGATGGACCAATAAAATTGGCTATTAGGAATCGAACGATGTCAAAGACATTAATCAACCAATGATCAATTATTATTATTAGGTACATTAAAATTTGCGATGAGATGCAAATAAATTTCTGATTACAAAGAAAAAGCCTACATATTTATTAATTTGTTTCCTATCTTAATAATATTAATAATAATAATAATAATAATAATAATAATAATAGTAATAATAATAATAATAATAACAATAATAATAATAACAAACCAAATAATACATTGTTCCAATTAAAAAAACGCAGAAATGACGACATTTTGATTAAATTAAATACCGTACATCTAAAACAAGGGAGGATATCTAAGAACGATTACACTGGAACTGAAATTTTTAAATCAGTTCACGGAACGCGATAAAGGAACCACAGGGTTAACCGTAACCACAGGTTGACGAGGCCCCGAGCTTGATTGTCAGGCCAGGAATGTTAAAGGGAGCCTTTTGACGCGCCGCAGGCCGTCGGTTCAGGAAATCCTTTTCAAATACTCCACAACTGTGCTGAAGCAGCTTTTTCAATAACCTACCTTATTTGAATATTATGATCCTAGCTTATTAATATGAGACCTATAGGAGATTACTTATATTACTAGCACCTAGATTCATTCAGAAGTCTTAAATACCCTAATTTAATGCGTTAATCCTGAATCTAAATTTTAAGTTATATTAGAGTTCACGGTTGTGGACTGGGGGTAGTCTCTGCTTCGTACGCAGATAGCCCGGGTTTTATATAGCCAGTCGGGACAAGCTAAATGGGTGGTAATACATTTGGGGGTTTTTCCTCACCTGTAAGAGAAATAGATACCCCATCCTATCAGCACATTGTCCTTTATATCCCTCCTCATCACACTACCTATTACTCGAAATCTTTTACGGTTTCTCTTGCCTGAACATGGAATTCTCTTTCACCCTACGTCAGAGACTGCCAAACTTTACCATCTTTCAGAAGCAAATTGAAAATAATATTATTAACAGAAATATCTTACTATTTTTACTTTTTAACAATTAATGTTTTTTTTTTATTATTTAACAAAAGTAGTATTAAGATTTGTCAATATATATACCTAATATCTTACATATCCATCCATTGTAATTCTGCCCGAGAGCAGATCTTTCACTGCATTTTCATGCTATGCTTTGCAGCTTTACTAGGGAATTATATGTGTGGTAGCTTCCCGTTGGTTTCCACACCGGTGAAGGATGGTGATGATAATGACATGGATGATGATGTTGATGGCCGGATGATTTTCCGGGACCGTTGGGCCCTAAACTCCCTGATATTTTTCTTACAGGTGAGGAAAAACCCCGAAGAAAACCTCACCCAGGAGCTTGTCCCGACCGGGAATCGAACCCGGGCCCGCTGCGTGACAAGGCAGCACGCTACCTCGAGACCACAGCGGTGGACATCTTATGTAAAAGCGATAGATTAATTCATTAGAGTTCATTACTTTCTTTGTATATATTTCTTTCTTTTCTTTTTATGTATAGTAGATTCGATCTGTTATTCCTTTGAGTATACATTATTCCATTAGTTTAATTTTAATTGTATTTAATTTTATTGTGTTATTATACATTATTTTCATTATTGTTCAGTTTGAAAGATAATTAATTGTTTAGTACGTACTGTTATTGTAAATCTTTTCTACTTAAATATATAACATATGTTTGTCCTGGTGAGTGGAAGAGAAGGCCCACATGGCCTTAACTCCACCAGGCTAAATAAATCTAAATCTAAATACTTTAAGGCCTAAACAGTCCATGAACATTATCTGGCTATCATAATCACATTCGTCATGTTATATGTGTGTGTGAACGGTTGTGTTTCGTCTTCATGTTGAGTTGTCTCGGAGGAGGCCATGCCATTGAGCTGTTTACTCATTCGGGGAGGACCTCTATTTCTTTGTCTGGTCAGAAAGTATGTGTGTGATCCGCAGATTACAATCCCTTTCCCAACATGTGCCATATTAAGGCCCGGTGACGTGTGGCATGTAGAAAGTACCTATAATGTGAGAGGTTAAAGGAAAGGAATAGAGAGAAAAAATAAAGAATTTTTTTTGACTGTCGGGTGCCAATGAGCTGCATATTTTTGTTCTTCGCGTATTTAAGTCCTAAAAACAAATGTGTTTTTTTTACGAGCCTCAAAGTCTTCAGACTTGGGGCCCACGGCTTAAAGTACCTCCCGGAGGACTTAGGCCATTGGATTTTTCCAACCTAAAAGTCCATTGACCCCGTCCTGGTTTGAACCCGCGACCATCGGGAATAGAGGCAAGGAACATAACCACTAGATTACAGTGGCCGACTGTTAAAAATAATTTAATAAAATTAACAATTTATTTACCTAATGGAGAACTATTCTACCTTCGGAAAATTTTACCACAGTGGAACCCATTTCCGCGTTTCTTGATGGTTGCATTTTTATTGTGAAAGATCTTCACTTTTTCGACCAAAGTACTTTTTTTCGTCTGCTTATTGCCTTCGCTTGTCTCTAGTTCCGAGGGTCGCGGGTTCAAACCAGGCCGGAGTAGGAGCAAGTCCTCCGGGAGGGACTTTGAGCTATGGGTCCCCAGTCCGAAGATGTTGAGGCTCGTAAAAGATCCTTAAGCCTGAATAAAAGGCCTCTACTCAAAATTTACTGGCATCAACGTCCTGGTAATACCTTAGTTACCTGTTAGATGTCTCATTGAGTTGGTGTTTTGACCGCATGACATCTGTGAGCAAATAAGGTAACTAAAAATTAACTTGGTTTAGTAACTCATTACAAAGGAGAGGATATGGTTCAACAATGGGCTACGCCATTCTAGTTAGATAGATTATCGTCTTCGACCTGTCCGGCATGGATAACCCTTTCAGCAACAACTCTAGCACCGGCACAGCTCTGGGGTCATTTAAGCACACAAGCCACTCCACCATGACAAGGTAAAGATACCATGGAAGGATGAACAACTATCCACGAGGTAAAATACTCCACTGGGTAGACATAAACTACAGCGGAAAAACCAGGACTAACAAGACTTCACGCGAGAAGGTGACGACTTGGAAGAAGCGGACAACAGGCAGACGCGAATGAGCATAAAAAAACTACTTCAGTTTGAAGTAGAGCAAAATTGATTGAGTGATAAACAATATAGTTAATTGCAATTCCGATTTTCAAGAAGCATATATCCATCTTAACTCATTTAGTGCTATAGACTGACCTAGGCTCAAGGACTATATATTAATGTAAAGATATACAATCTGCAGAATGATGTTGGCGTATAATTTTCATGATATATTTTTGTCCACCCAGTCTGTCAATTCCTCAACAAACGAAGATAATCAATGCAAAGTGGAAATAATGACAATATCTTGTGACAACTACCACCACTAATGGCGTAATTACAAAACCCATTAACAACATGTGATCAAAGTTAAAATCTACTTAAACAATCATCATAAATTTCCCTACTGCACATGCGTCAATAAAGTGCATTACAAGCAATAACCTCTCTTCCGTAGGTTTCACACACTTAACACCCAATTTCAATAAAATTATCCCCATATGCTACAAACTTTATCATAGATCTATGCGAAGTCAGTGCAAGACTGAACCATCCTGTTAACGTTGTAGATAAACAACCACTGTATGTAATTAGGGTGCCAGCTGTTATATCAAGTATCGATAAATAATATTTAGTTAGTCCATTCAAGATCAAATTCACCAATGTTATTATATACGATTTGAAATTTTCAATTTTAAAACTGTCAAATATAGAAGTAAAATGGTGAAATATTTTGTATTATCTGGATTTTAAATATAATCCTCAAATGTATATAAAACTTTAAGAAATGTAACTAGATTCCCGGAATGGGAACATGAGACTAGATGAAGAAGAAGATTGGGAAGTGTATTATATTAGCATCAAACCATAATTCAGCATTACACCATTTAGTGAATTCACACGATATAAAAAACATACATTCAATTATACTTTTTGAATTTACTATTATCTAACAACTATTTCTAACAAGTACTCTTTTTCCGATTTTTTTGCAATGACCTAAATACAGTTTGTTCTTAACAATTTAGTCCTACATACAGGGCTATTCAGAAAGAAGTAACAGACTTCAAAGATTTATTTCTCCCAAACTACAAAATACAGAAACGTAATTCCAACGTTCCTAGAAAGAGAAAGGTTTGAAGTTCCGATCACAACCGCATTGCCGCTGTTTCTTGAAGTTTCGATCACGGTCGCATTGGCGACATTGGATTGGAAGAGGAGGAGCAGAAAATCAATTTCATCACCTGTGGCCTCCAAGGTCACCAGACATAACCCAGTGTGATTTTTACCTGTGATGTTACATAAAAGACCAGGTTTTATCCCCCCAATGCCTGACACTCTTGAAATTCTGCGACAACGAATTGTTGAAGTTGTGAATTCGGCAACTAGAGACCAGTTGATTCGTATGTGGCAAGAAATGAGCCACCGTTTTGATACTTGTCGTGTAACAAATGGTGCTCACACTGAATGCTTATAGTGAAATTTGAACGATTCTATTTCTAGGAACGTTGGAAATGTGTTTCTAATGTTTGTAGTTTGGAATAAATAATTTTTTGAAATCCGTTTCTTCTTCTTTCTTAATAGCTATATATATTTTTTTTCACCAGGTTCATGGTCTTATGAAAGTTGATTACACTTTATGAAGTCCCGGGTTCATTTCTCGTTCAGACAGCAGGAAGAAAAATTATTCACATAGTTGCCATGGTCTGGAAATTATATTAAGTTTAGGTTTAAGGACTCTTCTGGCGCTTTGTTATCATTAGAGATGAAACCTTTTCTTCCAACGACGCGATGTTGACTAAGCTTCAACCATACAGTAGAGGTCACTCTGAATTCTGAAGAGCGGTTAGATGCAAACAAGAGCGGGATTCACACTTACAAGGTATACTTCGGTGGAATATGAAAGTTTCGCACTGACTGTTCGGAACATTTGGGGTGAAATATAACTAATCTAATGTGGTTATTCTAAACTGTTCCTGTAACCAGAGGACACAGAAAAATATTCGAACCACTTTCGCTCTGACAACATGTACAATGGTCGCATCGACTTTATCATTATATCGTGTTTACGAACGAATTGCTCATTCTTTTGTAATCATTTATCACTTTTCTTATCATCTTCTATGGGTCCCAACATCACAAGTGCATTACAATTTCTCCATTACAAGGAAATAATGCCAGAAATGTTTTTTAAGACAATCTTCTGGCATTGAAAAATAATATAAATAAATAATATATATATATATATTCATCATCATCATGGACAAATCCGTTTTAGGCCATGTGACCTGTGACGGTAAACCTAACGAAGATGGTCTTGATCTTTCCATCGATGTTTGGGTCTTCCTTGATTCCTATGTCCAGTTGGAGAATATTGGAACGCCAATTTTGGTAGTATAGTTCTTTCCAATCTTCTCAGATGATTTTTCCATTCTTGTTGGTATTTTTCTATATCTTCATCTAAACTTGTTAGTCCAAGTTTTTCTCTGTTCACACACACACACACACACACACACACACACACAAATACCACAAACACACAAACACTACAAAAAAACACAAAACCACAAAACATAAAAAACAAAAAATACGCAAACACAAAATCCACACAAACACAAAAAGCACACAAACACAAAAAAAACAAAAAAACACACAAACACTCACACACACAAACACACACACACAGTTTCGTATGTTTGTTATGTAGCTATTTGTTATGTAGTTCTCAAATCGACTGTTTGTTTCTTTGATCCAAAAATTTTCCTAAGCACTTCATTAAAAAATAGGTCACATTTTATGTAAGTAATAAATTCTGAAGGAGAATAAATTAAAGAAGTGGAAACATTTAAGTGCGTGGGCACTATGATTATAAAAGTGGGAATCGGATCTGCATATATTCAGTTACGGATTGAGCAGCGAGAAGGGTTTTAGTCTTGTGTTAACAAAAAACAAGTATCTTTTACATAACTAACTAAAATAATAATTAATTATGAACATACAAAAAGTCATTGTATATTGCAAAATTCTTTCCAGAAGATAATGTACTCGAAGCAACTCCAGGGATATTCATTTTATGTAACAATGAATTGGAGAAGCAATGAAAAGTTCCGAGGTCAGGTAGGTTTTACTTACTTCTATTCTAATCTCCAATTGAAAGACTTAAGTGTAGTCATTTAAACTGAGAAGAGCAATTTACAATGCACACACAATCCTTACTTGAATGCAAACTATCAAAATTGAAATTTATATGCAAGTTTAATTAAGCAGTGGCGAAAATATTATATTCACATGAACATGGTTTAAATAATTTGTTAGATCTAATTTGAGGTAGAAATATCACACGTTATATGAATATGCTCTCGTTTCGTAAAGTTACCATGAAAACGGAAGAAATTAATGTTTATATTGTCTTAACTTACAATTTTCCAAACTCCCGATCGCTGGAAAATAATTCTCACTATGTGAATAGGCCCTACTACAAATGTTTCGATTTCATTAAGGGGAGAAGGTACCTTGTGACTCCGCCATATTAAATGTTCTAATTTTAATGTTCCTTTTCAGAAGAACTGTTAACAGTAGAATATTTTTTTTCTCACATACACATACACTATTTGGCAATAAAATAACTTTTTTTTTTCCAGAACACAGCATTAAAAATGAAACAGTAAGATTAAAAAAATGCTATTTTTTGGTGCATTCTGAAAACTACAATAATTATTGTTACCCTAAAAAATAACATTAAAATATTGAAAAAGTGCCCATTTATGCCTATGTACCAGCCAAATAGCCTGTGAAAATTTCATTTCTCTGGGATGAATAGTTTCAGAGAAAAGGAACATAAAGCTCGCAAAAACAAAAGTAGTGGGAAATCGAGTTTAAAGTTTTACACTGCTCACAGTCCTACCCTGCAGCATGTCCTTTAAATCCACACTTAGGATCTTTAAATAAGTTTGTGGTGCAAAACCAATTTATATTCATATAGAACACAATTTAAGGTATGAATATGAGCAAAAAAAAAAAAAACACATTCAAATTTTGCCCATTTCTAAGGTACCTTCTCTCCTTAAGCAATGTATAAATAGTTATTCTCTTAAAGTATGGAAAATTAAACCAAAATAGCCTAATTACATTAATAATAATAATAATAATAATAATAATAATAATAATAATAATAATAATAATAATAGGTATTATTGCAGCCAATGGCCATGTAGAAAGAACTGTTTTCATGTCTTACAAAAGTCTGTTATCGATATTCCTATGTTTTTACACTGTAATAGGTGATATCGGTCGCAGTGCGACCCACATAGTTTGTACTAGCACTTTTCTTCTGGGTTATGGTGCTTCACTGTTGTGCATATCCTGTGGTGGAAACCATGGACCGCGACTCTCGTCACGGTGTGTCTGAGGTCGTATCTGGCTGCTGTCCATTCCCTGTAGATCATCGCATCCGTTGCGTAGAACTCAGGCCATATCTGTTCTCTCTTCTCGTTGAGTTCCCAAAGCAGTTCTTTGTAGGCATCTGTTGGCGGCAGGAGAAGGTCCAGGTGGAGCTCTTCTATGAAGAATGGTTCCTTTGTCAGTATGTATGTTAGGCGTGAAGGCGTGTTTTTTTGATACGCTTAGCGCTATCTTTAAAAATTGTGCTTTGACTTTCTCTATTTCCTCTAGGTTTGCCTTATTTAGGTTCTTCCAAATCACTTCTATTCCATAGGTCATGATTGGTGCTATTTTTATGCGGAAGATGGCCATTGCTGTCTCCAGGGCATAGTTTACTCAGGCGTTTAATGCTGTTCGTTGCTATTCTGGCCGCTAAGGCGCGTTCTTTGATATGCGTATCGAAGGTATTACCTCGGCTCTGCAGTGTGATCCCCAGAAATTAATAACTAAATTCCGTTGCGTGTCAGGTCTATAAGGCCCTTGGCATAAGCCGGCTGCTGGTCTCACATAAAATGTGTTAATCACAAAAATGGACGATCATCAATTCAATATAGGAATGAATTTAGTCAGCATGACGGGTCCCCAAACCGTTATAGCTGGTTCTATCAACTTGGAGCCGCTATCATTGAGGCTACTCAAATTCCTCAGATTGTGGGTACTGTATAGGCAATGGTCCAAACACTGGCCGAAATTCCATGAAAAATATATTTCCTCATGGGTACTCGAACCACCATAAGTCCCATAACTATGCATCAAGGCAAGCTGCATTAAACATCTCGCCTTCGATGAAGCACTAAATACCTTAAAGTGCATTATACATCTTTCGTAAAATAATGTTGTACCTTATTTGTCGTATTTGGTGTTTCCTAACACAAAACACGCTAATCTAGTGACTATTTCAGCGAACCCTCTGGTTTATTGCTGCGCTGATATATGCTCTCCATACATCCCTATCATCCCCTGTATACTTTAGCTCCCTCAAATCATAGTTAATGTTATTCTCCCACCACATTCTTAACCTAACTTTGGGAGCTTATTCTCTGTTTTACCCAGACGGAGTCTTCATACCCTTCCTTCATTCTGGATTCGTGCATAAGTCCTGCCCAATGCAGTCTATGAGACACACTCCTTTTTAAAATCTGGTTTCCTATAAAAATCATGTAGCTCGCTGTTATGTAGTTTTATCCATTCACCTGAGTGTCCGTCTCTTCTTTGTCCAAAAATTTTCCTAAGAAATTTATACACAAATACCCGTAATATTTTATCACCCGTTAAAATTATAGCCCAGGTTTCGCATCCAAGTAACTGGGAGGATAACAGTTTTGTATATGTTCAGTTCAGCCTTTTGAGGGAAGATGGGACATAAAGAGTCCCTGTAATGGGTAATAGTATGCATTTCCAGAATTGAGCATATCTTTAATTTTTTCTGCACTACATTTCCGTTTGTAATCATTGTTTATAGGTATTTTAATTTAGCCACTTGTTCAATATTTCCCTAATTTGTCATTAACTATCCATTTCTATGTGTGACTACACTCAATTATGGAAATGCGTGCTATTATGCATTACAGAGGCTTGACGTCACAACCCCTTTCAAAAATGTAAAACTGAAAATATATAAATCGGTTGTTCTACCAGTTATAATATATGGATGTGAAACGTGGACTCTTACATTAAGGGAGGAAAAGAGTTACAGGGATGTGAAACATGGACTCTTACATTAAGGGAGGAAAAGAGATTACGAGTACTTGAGAATAAAGTTCTTAGGAACATTTTTGGACCAAAGAGAGATGAACAGACAGGTGAATGGAGAAGACTTACATAACAGTGAACTATATGGTCTTTATAGGTAGTCAGATATATGAAGAACAATTAAGCCTCGTAGACTGCGATGGGCAGGGCATGTGGCGAAATTACTTTCATTTCAATTATTACAGGATTATCCTCAAAATTATTCTGTTGCTCATAGTCTTATTTCAGAGGAAGAATGGTGAATGAAAGACGTGCATGGAAGGTTCTTGTAGAAAAACCAGAGGGAAAACGCCCATTTGGTAGACCAAGAATGAGGTGGGAGAATAACATTAACTATGATTTGAGGGAAAATTTTACCCCAGCTGAAAATTTTACCTCAATTCATAGTTATTGTTAAACTGAAAAGATATAAAATTATTATTCTACCAGTTATATTATATGAATGCGAAACATGGACTCTTACTTTAAGGGAGAAAAGGTGATTACGAGTATTTGAGAATAAAGTTCTTAGGAACATTTTTGGACCAAAGAGAGATGAACAGACAGGTGAATGGTTAAGACTACTACATATGTGAAGTACATGGTCTTTATAGGAAGCCAGCAATAATAAGAACAGTTAAGTCTCGTAGACTGCGATGAGCAGGACATGTTGCGCGTATGGGGAATGAAAGATGTGCGTGGAAGCTTCTTGTAGGAAAGCCAGAGGGAAAAAGCCCAGTTAGTAGACCAAGAATGAGGTAGGAGAACAACGTTAATTATGATTTGAGGGAAGTAAATTATAGAGGGAATGATTGGAAAGCATTAGCTCAGGATGGGGATGTATTGAGAGCTTATGTCCGCGCGGCCATGAACCTATGGGTTCGATAGTGACAGTGAGTAAGTATATATTTAGTTTTATTGATGTTTACTTCCAGCCCCAATTTCTTAGGTAGCTCAATAGAATGCACGTTAATCTGATTGTAAGGTAAATCAACTACATCATCAAAACAAACACACGATATGTAAGTAAAAAAGATACCGGATTCGGTCGTGTTTTAGGTGTTATTGACTTGTAGAATCTCGGAATTCCGCGCTCCTTAAATCTAATTAATACCACGTGTGGGCCAAGTCTAAAGCAAATTCTTGGGATATGTCGTGAAGGAGGAAGCAATAGCATTCTCCCGAGTCTCTGATACTCTCTGTTGAACACGTTATTCGTTCCAATATCATTGGAATTCATTGCTTGGAATTCGGGTTCTCACTGCGAGAACGAGTTTACTTTGGCGGCATGTGCCGTGGTGGATGAGCTCCAAGTTCCGTCAAGGGGAAGCACAACACGTACAAGACGCCGAGCGAAGGCGCCCACACACGCTCATTCCTAGGTTGCTCTGATCGCTGAGGTAGAATGTGCACATTTAATGCACAGCTGCTCCCGCTTTCACGCCAATGAAAATAAAACAAACGTGAAACGATTTTATAAATAACAGGGTGCTTTCTGTTCAGGTTTTATGTCTATCTAAAAACACAACGAATCAATTAGAAAATAAATTAATCAAATGAGAATAGAGGGCTTCCTGTGTTTTATGAGTTTGTTTCCATTAGAAAGGAGTTTCTCAATGATCTAAACATAATGTCCATGGACATTTTCTATGTGAGAAATATTCAAGAACCCGGACGTACTTTACAAGGGTTTAAAAGGGCGATATATTCCATTACATAATGCAAATAATATACAGTACATTCCTAAAATATATCTTTGTTCTTGAAGTTCACTTCCGATTTATATCCTATCAGATTAGTACTTTTTTAACAATTAATAATTTATGATGATCTTGAAGAAGATTTTCGGGCTGTAGGCCGTGGTCGTGAGGCTCATGTCTCAAGACAACCCTTGAGGATGCCATACGCAGTCTCTGGCGAAACGTCGGCGAACTACAAGCCTCATGACCACGGCCTACAGCCCGAATATCTTCTTCAAGATCATCATAGCATCTCCGGCCGTGAAAGTCTACGTGAATAAATTAATAATTTGTTTTTCATTATTTAATAAAAATTGTATTAATATTTGTCAATATGTTTACCTAATGTCTTATATATAAGCGACAGATTCATTAGAGTTTATTACTTTCTTTGTATATTATATAGGCTATACATATATTTATTATGTACAGTAGTTCGAGCTGTTATTCCTTTGAGTATACATTCTTCCATTAGTTTAATTTTAATTGTACTTAATGTTATTGAATTATTAGACATTATTTTCAATATTGTTCAGTTTGAACAGATAAGCAATTGTTTAGTGTGTCATATTATTGTAATTTTTTGTATTTAAATGTAACATATGTTTGTCTTGTAGAGAAGGCCACATTACCTTAACCACGCTAAATAAATCTATTCTATTCTATTTTTTATCTATTACATAGAGCCAATATCAATCTTAACCGTATAACACTCATGGGTAGTGGTCAAAGCTTTCAGACTACAATTCATGGGGTCCCAGTTTCAATTCCTGCTCAGACCACAGGATTTTTTAAGAACATTATTCCTCTAGGTTCCCATGGTTTGATTTAGGTGAAGTTTAGGTTTAAGGATTCACTGGCGTTTCTTTGTCATTCATCACCTATCATATATCGGGGTAAAATAACTCCGCCTATCAGGCACCCCAACTTATCAAGTAGGTTACAAATTCCGCCAATGCCAGGAGAGAAAACCAGAACTGATTCTAAAATTGAAATTGCTCTTCTCCCCAACAAAAAATTATTTAGTAAACTATAAAATTATTTTTGTAAAAATCAACGAGCTCAGACATGTAAATGGAGAAGATTGCTTATGAGTGATCTTTATGGACAACCAAATATAATAAGTTCAATTAAGTCTAGTTAATTGTGATGGACAGGTCTTTTGGCACGAATTGGAAATGAGAGAGGATTATGGTAAATTCTTGTAGGAAAACCAGAGGGAAAACGCTCAGGAGGGAAAACGCTCAGAAGGTAGGCCAAGATTGAGATGGTAGAAAAATATTAACCATGATTTAAGAGAGATGAATTACACGGGAATCATTGGAATAGGTTTAGGATATATGGAGAGCTTACGTGCGCACGGTCATAAACATCAGGTATCGATAGTGACAGCGAGTTAGTTAATTAACTGGTTAGTTACAAACCTTGTACAACTAAAAAAAAAACAGATCTCCAATTAACCATTTATTTAAGGAAAAAATATTCATAAGTAATGCCACGAGTGATTTCCAATTTATCTAGAGTATTTGGAAATCAAGAGTGGCATTTGTTAGGACTATTTAACGAATAAAATTAAGCTCTTTACTAAAAAATAATTATTTGAATATAGTTACCGGTTTTTAAAATATTTATATATTTAATGTAAACGGCGATGTTTGAAAACAAATGAGAAACGATAGGTACGCTTCTACTGCTTCTTTTGTTTATCACTGCAACCAGATCATACTATTTATTGCCAAAGGAACGCAATATTGTAAGAATGCTCTCTAGTGGAGAAAAAAATGAAACACATCAAACTGTAACTTATAGCCTATTAATTCATTTTTGTTGTTCGTATGATGTAAATATGACAATTATATTTTTCTGCAACTTCATTACCTGGGAAAAAATACATTTAAGAAAGTGCAAACAGTGATTTCTTTTTTTTTGGTGGTATAATCAATTGCTACAAATGTCTTTTATATTAACTCCCGCATGCGGCATGTGTTGACATTCATGTACTATATATACAATCTGGTAGCCGTATTCCTCATTGGCTCAGTCACTGCAGAATAATGGTCAGACCTGTTCAGAATATTAAAAAGGAGGAGCTTTCTTTAATATGGTAATTATAGCAGTTGATAAATATTTCGTGAAACACGACTCTGATTGGTTGTAAAACAGAAATCATTGAAACGTGATTGGTCATTGACTCCCATTTGGGGCATGAGTTAAATATTCACAATAATGTAGACAAAAGCAATTTAATGCTGAGGCAAATTAACAGGAAATACGGATTTCCGTCGAGGGACAACTGTGTGGAAGGGTTGATGCAAACTAAAATTTAAGAATCTAATATAGACCCTGCTTGTTTAAGTCTAATTTCTTAAAACTTTTAACATAATCTGAGTTAGTATCACTACCGAAATTTGATACGGAGTCTACAAATGAAATACAAAAATTCTGAAATAAAAAATATATCTGATATGCTAACTTACAAACTTCCTAGCACTATTGAATCCATAGGTTCATGCCTGTACGGACATCGGCTCTCCAGACTTCTCTATCCTGAGCTAATGTTTTCCAATCATCCCCTGCATAATTTACCTCCCTCAAATCATGGTTATTGTTATCTCTCACCTCATTCGTGACCTACTTACACGGTGCTTTCCCTCTGGTTTTCCAACAGAGTTTCTATGCCCCTTTCTCATTTCACATTCGTGTCACTTATACTGCTATTACGGTCTGCGAAATTGGATTATTCTTATTGCATCTGGTTTCCCACAAAGGTCTGTATCTCACTGTTATGTAGTTTTTTCTATTCACATCCTTTTTACCCTCTCTTAGGTCCAGAAAATTTTCTAAGAACTTTGTTCTCAAATACTCGTACAATTTTCTTCATATGCTAGGCGCAGATTTTAATTGAGAAATTAAATTTTCTCTCACGAAGTTTTCAAATGTGAATTTCAAAAATAATTTAATTATTGTATATCCGATGTAAATGCAAAAGTAACACGATGGAATTTATTTATGGAATTCGAGATAAAATTTCGTACAATTCCTATCCATGTTTAATTCATCTAAATATTTATGTATCACAAAATAAAATCAAGCTCTGTCTTACGCACTCCTATGTTTTGACATCGTGTTGAACTTGTATGAGATCCTTCTGAGGCTTGTTTCGTGTCCACGAGCCAAAAAATCCATCATCGTCCCTGTTCCCAAGAGAGAAGTGCATAATATCGTGTCTTCTTCAATTCCTTGCTTTTTTTCAGTTTCAGATAGAGAGAAGTCAGTTGTAAATGTAGACGCGGTGTGTCTTGAAAAAACAGTCAATGCTTCACGAAAGAAACTCGTCTTTAATGTCTAGAATTTTGGTATGCTTAAACATTTACTTCAATGCGGACCACCTCCGTCGAATTGTGAAATGAACTAAGAACGCTTTTGTGAACTGTCACGTTGTACGCCATTTTTCTTCCTTTCTATGCCTTTACACGCCTATCGAATAGTTTCCTTGTCCCTAATAATTTGATTAAAAGATAATAACAATAAAAATGCTTTTTTTTAGCTGGCAGAGATAAGGCCATAAGACCTTCTCTTCCAATCATTGAGCGAATAGTAAAATTATACAACAAATACATAGAATAAAAATATCTTCAACAAGTGTCCAAATCAGGGCAGGGTCGAGGGATGAGATGAGATGAAGCCCCTATATGTAGAGGTCTTTGAATAACAACAGTGCCGGCAGACCACGCCTGACGCACCATCACGGGTTCAGATGAACGAAATGAAACGAAATGGCTGAGACGAGTATGGAGAATTGGCGGAAAATAGTGGTAGGGGAAAACGAGAAAAAAAAAACCGAGAAAAACCGGCCTAGCACCGTTTCGTCCATCATGAAACATAAATTACATATTTATTGCAATTTTGAAATATTATTAAAATATAGACTAAACAAAAGACAGTCGGGGTGTGATCTAATATTAGCTAATACTAAGAGAACATGGAATAAAATAAAATTAAAATAATGTAAAATTAAATTAAGTAAGTAAAGCTTCCTAGATGAATAGGTTATTATTTTTTTATCATTTATTATTATTATTATTATTATTATTATTATTATTACTGTTTTTCTCTCTTACCGTTTTGAAATTTATATTGTGTAATCTATATCTATTATGTATCAATCATAATTCTTATTGTATGTATAATTTAACCCTGGTGAAGTGGAAGAGAAGACCTTACGGTTTTAACTCCATCAGGTAAAATAAATAGATAAATAAAAAAACACAAAATGCTGAAAATAGTTGTAATGCAGTTATATTTTCATTGTGTGGAACTTAAGATATCAGATATTTGGATTTAAATAATGATAGTGATTGACAGTCCCTGGCATGATTAGCAAGTGAGTTAAATGACATTATCATATATATTGTGTAAGATTCACAGCATAGACATACCCAGTGCTTGTGTATATAGTGCTCTATCCAAGTAGAGGAACACGACTATCAGAATACATAAAACATTGAAATAAAACAAGACTATTACTAACCTAATCCACAATACACCACAAAGTACCATTTTACATTAAATTAAAATTTGAATTAAATAAACTACCAAAGACGAGACAAACCCTAATCACTAAGCATAATCTTTCCTCTCCATACCTCCCCCAAGAAGTTCCCCTAAAACTAAGTTAAAAAGTTCAAAATCAAATACAAACAAAACCAAAGTCTCGAAAATACCCCACGTGTTCATAATTCTTGCATACGTTTTATTTGTGGCATACGCAGATTTGATCAGGTTGCACCATCTCTGGAACAATTGTCATGGCTTCGCCTACAAGATCGTAGAACCATCCATTCCCTATGCATTCTCTATAAAATATTACACACATCATTACCTTATTATTTATCACACCGCTTCACTAGGCTCTCTGATACACATAAATTAGATACCCGATCCCTTGAGCACAGTGTCCTTTATATCCCTCCTCATCACACTACCTATTATTCGAAATCTTTTAGTTTCTCTTGCTAGAACATGGAATTCCCTTCCATCCTATGCCAGAGATTGCCAAACTTTACCATCTTTCAGAAACAAGTTGAAAATAAGATTATTAACAGAAACAACTCACTAATATTACTTTTTAAAAATTAATAATTAGTTTTTTCATTATTTAATAAAAATAGTTTTAAGATTTGTTAATATTTTTACCTAATGTCTTGTATAATAAGCGATAGATTAATTCTAGTTCATTATTTTCTATGTGTTTTTCCTTTCTTGTCTTTTTATGTATAATAGATTCGATCTGTTATGCCTTTCTGTATACATTCTATCATTAATTTAATTATAATTGTATTTAATAGTCTTGTATTATTAGACATTATTTTTATTATTATTCAATTTGACAGATAATTAATTGTTTATTATGTACTATTGTTTTATTTTTTGTATTTATATGTAACATATGTTTGTCCTGGTGAGTGGAAGAGAAGGTCACATGGCCTTAACTCCACCAGGCTAAATAAATCCATTCCATCTATTCTATTCTAATAACTATAGAGTCCAAACTTGTCTGCCCTAATGATGTTTTAATTCTTTTACGTCAGATTAACAAAATCTCCTCCTATTAAGTGTCTAATTATTAAACTAACATCTTATACACAGCGGAAAATAATTATAGATAAAGTGATCCCTGTACAGGCCTCAAGAGGCCCTTGGGATATCAGCAGGTTAAGGCCTCCATTTTTTAAACAATCGGCACGAGATGTCAGCCGGTATGTTAATCCTGCGTGACAGTCACCCCTATCTCTCAACAAGCGTCTGTTTTCCATTTCCATTAGAGTCTGAGTGGACCCCAGGGCCATGTAGCCGCCAGAAGTTTTCGAACAGTTTAAATTCCTGATCCACCGAGAATTGAACAACTGACCTATCAGCTTGTAGCGTATTGCCTGACCACTAGCTCATCAGGCTGATTACATTATATATATATATATATATATATATATATATATATATATATATGGCGGCTCCGTGGCGCAAGCGGTTAGACGCTCGCCTCTCACCGCTGGTGTCACGAGATTGAGTCTCGGTCACTCCATGTGGGTTTCATGCTGGACGAAACGGAGCTTCGACAGGTTTTTCTCGGAGTTCCTCCCTTTTCCCCCTGCCACATTTTTTTTTGTCTAATGCCATCAGATTGCATTTTATGACATTTTTTTGTTTCTCCCCTGGCATTGGCGGAATTGTAATCCGTTTCTTAGTTTGGGGCAACTGGAAGGCGGAGTTCGTTACCGCGATGATATGATGGGTGATAAATGATAATGAATCGTCAGGAGAGTTCTTAACCTAAAAAAAGTAAAGTGATCCCACAACAGGCCTCAGGAGGCCCTTGGGGTAGTAGCAGGTTAAGGCTCCCACTTTTTCTAGACAATCGGCACTTGATGTCAGCCGGGTTGTCAGCCCTGCGTGACGGCCGCCTTTACCCCCAGAACAAGCGTCTGGTACTGATTTCCGTTAGAGGCTGAGTTGACCCCAGGACCATAGTGCCGCCAGAGGGATTGGGTCAGTTTAAAAATCCTGACTCCAACGGGACTTGAACCCTCGACCCTCCGGCTTGTAGCTCAGTGCCTTAACCACTACGCTACGGCGTGCCCCATTCTTAACCTAAACTTAACCTAAATTGCAGACCATGGACAACCACAAGAATAATTCCCTTTAAGGAAAAGTTAATATGGTTTGACTGGGAATCGAACCTGGGACCTCATGAACTGTACTCAGAAACGCTGACCACTCTCCCATGAGGCTGGTCCCCCTTCCACAATTTCATTCCACCATTTCTCCACACTCATCTCATCCATATCGTTTCATTTTATTCATCTGCCCCTGTGACGGTGCGTCAGGTGTGATCGACCGCCACCCTTATCATTCACAGACCTCTATATATAGGAGCTCATCTCATCTCACCTCTCGAGCCGACCCTGAGTTGAACAGGAGTTGATGATATTACATGTATATATATGTATGTATGTATGCTACTATATGCGATGAAGAAGGAAGACAAGTCCGTTTCGTGTGGGAGCTACAATGTCAAGGCCATTACACGGAACATTCGGTGGCAGTTCATTATTACCAGACTGGGTGGGCCTCGTCAAAATTACCCAGTCGACTACACGTTTAAAATAAACTTTTAAGTGATGCCATCAATTTACATAATACGTTAACAGGCCTAAAGCTGGTTTTGTAAACTTTAACACTCACATATCGACCAGCAGGCATTCGCTGGCTCTAGGGTCGTGCAGGGTAAGTGTCAACATGTTGCCACGCAAACCACAACAAAATTGCTGTCATGACATTTCCACCTGCTCATATACATCCACTTCAAGGTATAAACTCCGTAACGGCACAAATCCATGTATCAATTATGTTTCGGGAAAATTATTCTTTCATGTCGTCTTTAACAGTATTGATGCAATGGCTGTATTGAAAAATATTATAAGATTTCTGTTACTCGAGATATGCATTGCTATAATCCACTTACAGGAAAACTCCTAACAAATCTAAGCATAGACCTAAATTAATTATTGCTCTACCTACAACACTGGACAACAAGTTTTCACTTTCGGAACATTGCACAAACTTTGAAATATGCCCTAATATATTTCAGATGTGCTGAAACCGAATCTGAAAACGGTTTCCTTGTATCACGTCAGAATTTTTTGCAAAACAGAGATTAATGTAACGCTCAATGCACAAATGCAGTGGTTTTAAGACAAACTTATTTTATGATGTTTTAAGCAAAATAATAATGTAGTCATATACATTCTTATTATTTAGGTGGACACCCTTCAAACTGCGTTTTGACGCATCAATAAAGTCTCCATTCAGTAGGGTAATAACTATAATTTCTGAGGAAATGTGATGTGATAGGATTTTCCTGAGTTTAAATTTGGATTCTTTATAACATACATTTGCAGGTATTGTGAAACAAGGTTTTTCAGAAAGTTACACATAATTGAAGTTCGTAAACTATAATTTCAGAGAAAATGTGACGTGATAGAATTTTTCTGGGTACAAATCTGGATTCTGTGGGTACGTTTCACCCTAGAAACCGTCAAAAGTTCCATGCAATGAAATCATTGTTGCCCAGTGTAATAGATTAGCATGCAGGGGGGGATTGGAGAAGATTAGATCAGAAAAATAATATATTGAGTACTTAGGCCTATATACGCGCGGAATGAACCTATGGGTTCGAGAGACCAAATTAATTATTTCACAGTAATATAATTTATGGTTAAAAACTATAATATAGTTACCTTGTAGGTCCGTCTCGTCAACTTAGGTTCTTTTAAAATTCTGTAGGCCTTTCGGGACTAGTCCCATCATCAGCAGAATGCATTAGGTCCGTTCTTGTTGACCCTTGTTGAAGCAATGACTTGGTTGTGAGAATTTTGTACAGAGGATTGTGTGGATTAGGTGTGTATTCATTGAGAATCAGGTTGCTGTTGATTTCTCTTAGGATTGCGATTTCCTCCAATATATTTATTCTCATTGGAATGTTTTCTCTATGTACTATTGTGAGGGTGTTATCGATGTTATGCATATGGTGTCCAGCTTGAATTACATGTTTTGCGTAACTTGATTTTCCTCCATTGTAAACGATAACACCCTCACAATAGTACATAGAGAAAACATTCCAGTGAGAATAAATATACTGGAGGAAATCGCAATCCTAAGAGAAATCAACAGCAACCTGATTCTCAATGAATACACACCTAATCCACACAATCCTCTGTACAAAATTCTCACAACCAAGTCAGTGCTTCAACAAGGGTCAACAAGAACGGACCTAATGCATTCTGCTGATGATGGGACTAGTCCCGAAAGGCCTACAGAGTTTTAAAAGAACTTAAGTTGAGGAGACGGACCTACAAGGTAACTATATTATAGTTTTTAACCGTACATTATATTACTGTGAACTAATACCTCAACGGAAAATCACCATGAATTTTACTAGTATCAATTATTTCATTTGATAAAATTAGGTAGTATTCTCTCTATGCGCATACATCCCTTAAGGGAATCGCTTAACAAGACTAATTTACACTTATTTCCCCAACATATGTTAACGAATAAACCGGTGGTTAGCTCATTGCCTCAAAGAAGCACAGAGTGGGTAACCAAGATATTATTCGGATGGGAAGGGCGATTGAATTTTGCTCAGAGGTTTAAGTTTTTTTTACAAGCCCCAAAATCTTCAAAGTCGAGATTCATGGCTTAATATTCCTTCAGGAGGACTTATCACATGTAGCCTACACATCTAGTCAAAAAATCCATTTACTCCAGTCGGATTTTAAACCGCGACCATCGGGGCCAGAGGCAAGACCATCGAGAGCGATAATAATAATAATAATAATAATAATAAAAATAATATTAGTAATAATAATAATAATAATAATCATAATAATCATAATAATGTTTCTTATATATTCATTATGATAATAGTTTAATATTTCTAATTGTTTTCATGTATATTTTATTTACTGGACAAAGAGGCATTATACTGTAGTTTAGAAACACTTAATTCATTAGGTATTATTTGTTAGAAAGGAGGAAAATTCTTACCTAATACGAGCTCAATAGAAGTCCATGAAACCGTAAGCGTTTGCAATCTTTATACGCGTCAGTGTTCGTTTCGTGCAGTAGAAGAAGCCTCGCCATATATTTTTTTAATACATTAATTCACATACTTTTAACATTTTATATTTCTAAGTTGTGTCTGATGTTAAATCCTGGCCTCGGTGGATGAATTTTTAGGATGGAAATCCTAGGGACAAGTCCTCCGGGAGGGACTTTAAGGGGTGGGTCCTGAGTCCGAAGATTTTCAGGCTCGTTTATGAGACGTAAGCCTGAATAAAAAGGCAACTGCGCAAAATTTAACAGACCTTCATCCACCTCAGTAGTAACTAATTTGCCTACTATATGTCTCATAGAGACGATGTGCTAACCACATGTCACTCGTTGTCATATGTAGGTAAATAAGCGTAACTAAAATTAACTTGTTAAGTAAGTAACTCCCTTGGGACGTAAGGGGTACACACACACTGTCAAATCCTAATGAATTTGCAAAGTGTAGATAGTACATATTAATTAAACCTTCCAATATTATTAATCGCGTTATTTGAAGGAATTTATCCAAAAGCTGAAAGAAAAAACTACTGTTGATGTTTTACTCCATGGTCAGATACTGTGAAACATTTAAAACATTCCTATTTTCTTTCAGAGCGGGATGTTTTCTGGAAAAATTCCTAAGAGATATAACAGATAGGACACTATCCAACGATATGCAAGTAATTTTTGCTCTCGCACATACGAGTATTTGCATTCTTTGTAAATACTATCATACTCGTATTAAGCTAAACTCCATTTTAATACTGTTTAGAAGAATAATGACCATTTTAAGAATATAAATGTATGCATCTGCAAACCCCCATTCTGATCTCAAACAAAGTAGAGTAGACACATTGTGTGTAATTATGAAGGCTAATATTTCTATGTAAATGGATTATTGGTTTTTGCATTCGATAAAGTTAAAATTTCATTATATGTTTACAAAATTGCGTCCGGCTTAATCGTGTGAGAAATAAATAAGAAAATGCACAAATTTCAACATATTTGTGGAACAATCAGACGAACACTGAGGAACAAAGTAAGAAAGGATACGCAGCTAAGATTTTACTCAACGATGGCACTACCAGTGGCGATGTATGGAAGTGGGGTAGGTCCTGAAGGAAAAAGAGAAAAAAGTAAAATTCAGGCAACGGAAATTAGTTTCCTACGGGCTGTGAAAGGTTGTACAAGAGATAAACATATTAGAAATGAGAATATTAGAGAGGAATTAAAAGTACAACCACTTCGTCAACAAAGAGAAGAACACAGGAAAAATTAAATAGAACATCTGCAAAGAATGACAGAGGATTAGGATATCAAAGATTGCACTGATGTATAACCCTGGAGGACCACGATCGGTAGGATGACCAAGAAAGCGCTGGGCTGAACACATGTGAGATCGGAACAGGCAAAGACCTAATCCGTGAAGGATGATGATGATGATGAGATGTTTACAAATTAGGATATTTGTAGATGTTTAAGGTACATTATTATTTTTCTGTTTTTGTTCATATTTCATGGTACACCCACATATTTAAGGTGCATCACATATCTTTATATAATTAGGCCTACTTTATTTTAAACATGTTCCATATTTTATTTGTTTCAGAGTTAATCTTGTAGATAATTGTTCAGAATTTATTTTACTAGCATGTTTATTTCAAAGCTGGATTCCTGAATTCCTATGGAATGTTGAAAAGAAGTTGTATTGCATGCACATTCTTTTTGTGTTGCTGAGCCTCGCGAATCAACTCCTTGACAACAGATTAAAATTACTTATATCTGACCACAGCAGGCAATTAGCACACAGTCACTGTAAGTAAATCACGAAGTATGAAGATTTAGCTTCACATATTCTGTTCAGTATTGATGCAATGGCTGTATTGAAAAATATTATAAGATTTATTTTACCCGAGATCTACATTGCTACAATCCACTTACTGGAAAACTCCTAACAAATCTAAGCATATACCTGCTTCGTTTGTGGATGATTTGCGAATTAATACCGTGTCATCCCGCGTACACTCGCTTCACATCAGTCTGTACCGTCGAGGAGTGCTGCCATTGCCCTAAATAAAGCTGGGTAATTACTTCATTTGCTATTTGTTCCTGACTATACATTGTTAGTATCTACGTCCGTGCGACGCAGCAACAGTGCAGCTATAACTGGAGGTAAACTTTCTGCTGTGTCGTATAATACGTGGAGGCCGACTGAACACACATGTCGCTCCATCACAGGAATATATGAAACGAAAGAACCAAGAAATTCTGAAATATATTTTTTTTAATACATAACTGCTCCATGTCATATACCATCTCCACTTCTCGCAACTGGAATTCCCTACCACAAGAAATAAGGGGCTGCCGGACATTGGCATCTTTTAAAAGAAATCTAAATTTATATTTGCTCTAAACTCGACTTCATTATTATCCAGTGTAAGATATATATATATATATATATATATATATATATATATATATATATTAATTGGTGTTTCCCGTATAATGTATCATATTTATATTATATTATTATTATTATTATTATCATTATTATTATCGTATCATTATTGTTATTACCCTATAAAATGTTGTTTGTACATGACATTTACATTGCTACATTTATTGTATCTTTAACTGTTTATAATTAGTATAGTGTATATCTATATTTGTCGAATATTTATTTGTATTTGTGCTGGTTGAGTGGAAGAGAGGGCCTTATGGCCTTACCTCTGCCAGAATAAATAAAGTATTATTATTATTATTATTATTATTATTATTATTATTATTATTATTATTAACTGCTATATGTTGTATTTGTTAATACAAATAAATTACTTCCGTGATCAGTAATTAATAACTAACCAAAAATTGATACCTAATTTTGCAATGGAAATTGTATCGACATCTTCAAATTGATGCGGTTAGAAGCAAAGGGGTGTTAAGTAAGTTTTTTTCGCACATAACCGAGTTTGGTTCATAATAATTATATTCTTGAAACATAATTGTATTTAATAGCAATGCGAAATAAGTATATGCGTACAATCATACCTTAAGTATGATTGTTATTTTCAATGACCTATGATTTTCTAATACAACTTCAACTTAATCCTGCTTTTTCTCAATAGTGCGTAACTTGCACCTGCACCCATTTCCTTCAAACAGTCTCAATTATGATTTTCGAATTTTGACATTCACTTTTATGTTCCAACTCCATACTTTCAATGATATATGTTTTATTGCCAATACACATTTATGTTTTATTCATTTCTTTGAATGTTCCTAAATGCCACTAGAGGTTCAGACAAGGGATAAAAAATTATATTAACTCCTAGTGGTTCGTTAATTTTTTACTGGTAACATGTTAAAATCTCTTGTGGCACTTATTTTGTATACATGTTTTTAATATAACGAAAATTTTTGTTTTAGAAAAGCATTTCCGCGAAATCCAGAGACTTTTAGAGATTCTCTTGGGAAAATCTCTATCAGTTGAAAGAGCAGAGCTTCGCTGAGGGTACTTTCTGATAAAACAATTTTATCGATGTCAGGTATTCACGGCTATTCATCATTAATTCAAGCATCTTGAGACTCGCGATCTTTTAAGAGATACACGGTGATTACAAATGATTGGAGCGATTTCATGATTTTATTGTAGCGATCTTATTTGACATATCTTCACAGAACTTTAAAGTTATGTATAAAAACTCATAAGGTTTTTTTTTTGTTTTCTCTCGCAGCCGTGTTTCAGCTTTAAACCGAGAGAGCGCAGCAGTTATCAAAGATGGCGACAGGCGAGGAGAAAGCATATGCTGTGCTTGAATTTCATTCAACTCAATCTGTGATAACTGTGCAACGACACTTGAGAACGAAGTTCGAGAAAGATGCACCGAGTGCCAACTCCATTCGGCGATGGTATGCGCAATTTAAAGCTACAGGATGCCTCTGTAAAAGGAAATCAACGGGTCGTCCTTCAGTGAGTCAAGAAAAGGTTGAGAGTGTGCGGATGAGTTTCACACGTAGCCCACAGAAATCAACACGAAAAGCGAGCAGAGAGCTGAACATTCCACAACCGACCGTTTGGAAGATCTTGCGGAAAAGATTGAAGCATAAACCTTACCACTTGCAATTTTCTACAAGCCCTTACGCCCATTGACAAAGTGAGTCGGTTTGAATTTTGTACACAAATGCAGCAGTTTATGGATGAGGATGGTTTTTGTGAGAAACTTGTCTTCAGTGACGAAGCAACATTCTTTGTGAATGGCAAAGTGAACAAACACAATGTGCGAATCTGGGGCACAGAAAATCCCCGCGTTATTGTGCAGCACATTCGCGACTCCCCAAAAGTTAGTGTGTTCTGTGCGGTTTCTCAGTTCAAAGTTTATGGCCCTTTTTTCTTCTGCGAGCAGAACGTTACAGGACACGTGTACCTGAACATGCTGGAAAATTGGCTCATGCCGCAGCTGACGACCGACAGTGAGACCTTCATCTACCAGCAGGATGGTGCTCCACCACACTTCCATCACGATGTTCGTGAATTTTTAAACATGAGATTGCCAAACCGATGGATCGGTCGCGGTGGAGAGAATGATCAGAAATTGTTGTCATGGCCTCCACGCTCCCCCGATTTGACGCCGTGCGATTTTTTTGTTTGGGGGTATGTGAAAGATTCAGTGTTTGTGCCTCCTTTACCAGTAGACTTACCAGAACTGCGAGCTCGCATAATCAATGCCTTTGAACAAATTAATAGGGACATGTTACGTCGAGTATGGGACGAACTTGATTACAGACTTGATATCTGCAGAATCACCAAGGGGGAGCATATGGAGCACCTGTAACATCTCAAAAAAAACCTGGGAAGTTGCTCTATGTATCTGTAAAAGTTCGTGAAAATATGTCGAATACTACAGCTACCATAAAATCATGAAATCGCTCCAATCATTTGTAATCACCCTGTATTTTGCGTGTCTTGTTTTCTCTGAATTTACGCTGTAAATCACATGTTTAATATTGCAAACAAATTCGTTGAATTTGCTGCTATTTCTGAAGAGTGCTTTTAATTTAGTGATACAGATATTAAAATATCAATAAAACTAAATATGTGGTCACACATAGAAATACATTATATAATGGAAATGGACAGCTAATGACAAATGAGGAAAATTTTGAGGAAGTGGCTGAATTCAAATACCTAGGAACAATAATCACAAATAGGAATGAGATGCACAAAGAAATTAAACATAGGATCAATTCTGGAAATGCGTGTTATTATGCATTACAATGACTCTTGACGTCCCAACTCCTTTCAAAAAAAGTTGAACTGAAAATATGTAAAACTATTATTCTACCAGTTATATTATATGGATGCGAAACATGGATCCTTACTTTAAGGTAGGAAAGGAGATTACGAGTATTTGAGAATAAAGTTCATAGGAATATTCTAGGACCAAAGAGAGATGAGATGAACAGACAGGTGAATGGAGAAGACTTCATAACAATGAACTACACGGTCTATATAGGAAGCCAGATATAATAAGAACAGTTAAGTATCGTAGACTGCGATGAGCAGGACATGTGGCACGAATGGGGAATGAAATACGTGCATGGAAACGTCTTGTAGGAAAACCAGGGGGAAAACGCCAAGTTGGTAGACCAATAATGAGGTGGGAGAATAACATTAAGTACGATTTGAGGGAAGTAGATTATACAGGGAATGACAGGAAAACGTTAGCTCAGGATAGGGATGTACGAAGAACTTATGTTCGCGCAGCCATGAAACAATGGGTTACATAGTGCCAGTTAGTTAGATATTAAATTATTCCAAGTTAACTTGACAAATACAATTGGTTTCAGAAAAAGAGGGTGCTAAAGAAAATGAGTAAGACTGTTGTCAGAAATACAGAGGAGTGTCGTTTGAAAGCATTACTTATCTGGCAAGGGAACTTTCCAACAATTGCATGCAAAAATCTGCCTCGAAATTTCTCCCACAAATACGTTGTGATGTACCAAGGCCGTGTCCAAAAAGTTATCTGCCGCTTTAACAGCAAATCACTAAAATCCAGCGTCAAATATCTCGTTTAAACTACAGGGAATTAATACAATTCCTGACTTTGTGAATTGGATAATCGTGACAACCTGCCCGCGCGCCGTGTCACTCTTCACTCCTCACCGCTCTATTCAAGCAGGGTCGTCCATCTGCTTCGCACAGTGGGTTGCAACTGCTGGATTCTAGTTTTGAATTCTGTGGCTTTCGGTTAAAAGCGGCAGATACTATTTTCGACATGGCCTTGGTACATCACAACGTTTATCTGGGTGAAATGTCAACGTAGGTTTCGGCACGCTTTGGTTGAGAGTTCCCCTGTGAGAATTTTATCTTCTGTGACTTGGAAGAGTTAAACCAAATGATGTAAGAGTAATGAAATGTTACACAATAATAATAAAATTATAATTAAATTAAATGCATTACTGAGAAATGTGTTATACTGTAACTATATTCCAAATTCTTCACACATATTTACCAACTTATTTAACAACACGTTTTCAACATTTATCGGCTCATCACAATTTAGGAACAAGATCACAAGACTCTTCTTTACTTTTGATACCACAACACAGGACCTGTCTGTACTCTGAATCTTACACAATATCTATAGCTAGAGCATGGAACTCACTTCCCAGTCATGTCAGGGACTGTCAATCGCTTTCATTATTTAAATCCAAATTAACTGATATCTTAAGTTCGACACAATGAAAACATTAACTGCGTAACAACTATATAGAGCATTCTATTAATAATCATGTAGGAAGCTACTTACTTTATTTTATATCATTTTAATTGTATTATATTCTATGTTTTTGTTAGTATTAGCTAGTATTAGATCCATCATCATTGTATTTTGTTTAGTCTGTATTTTAATATCTTAAAATTGTAATATGTACGTAATTTTTGTATAATTTTACTATTCGCTGGTTGAGTGGAAGAGAAGGCCTTATGGCCTTAACTCTGCCAGCTAAAATAAATTATTATTATTATTATTATTATTATTATTATTATTATTATTATTATTATTATTATTATTATTATTATTATTATACAGTGTTACCGAAATGAATGCAGATTTTTCGTGTGGATGTAGGGAACATCCATACAAGTATTTTAACACAATGAACCTTGGGTCGGAAAAGCATTGTTGTGGGTCTACAGAATAAAACAGCATTTAAATTGTTGAACACATTGTTGTTTATTTATTAATTCTAAGAAAAATTGAAGGTATTACATGTTATTTTACAGTAATTGTTGGAATTGATGATAATTGACCTGGATGCAATTTCCAGCGCTTGTAGCAAGAATCTTGGCAGCGGCTGCGGAAATCAGGGAGCATCCAGATATGCTTCTTAGAATTCATCAGTCCGAGGTGAGACGGGCGGAGCTGTGCATCCAGGTCAATGGTTGTCATTTCCAACAATTACTGTAAAATAACATGTAATATCTTCCATTTTTCTTAGAATTAATACATAAATAACAA
The DNA here is from genome assembly GCA_030220185.1 of Diploptera punctata. NCBI lineage: Eukaryota > Metazoa > Arthropoda > Insecta > Blattodea > Blaberidae > Diploptera > Diploptera punctata. The sequence goes on from JASPKZ010008289.1 coordinate 313,086, forward strand.
TGTGTTCAACAATAAATGCTGTTCAATTTTGTAGACCCACAACAATGCATTTCCGACCCAAGGTTCATTGTGTTAAAATACTTGTATGGATGTTCCTTACCACCACACGAAAAATCTGCACTCATTTTGGTAACACCCTGTATAAAATTATTCTACCAGTTATATTTCATGGATGGGGAACATGGACTCTTACATTAAGCGAGGAACGGAGATTACGATTATTTGGGAATAAAGATCTTAGAACATTTTTTTTTTTGACCAAAGAGAGATGAACAAACAGGTGAATGGGGAAACTACAAAAGTGAGCTAAGCTACATGGTCTTTATAGGAAGCCATATAATAATAACAATTAAGTCTCGTAGACTGCGATGGGCAGGACATGTGGCACGAATGGGGAATGAAATACGTGCATGGAAGTTTCTTGTACGAAAAGTAGTGTGAAAACTCACATTCGGTAGACCAAAAATGAGGTGGGAGAATAACATTGTGCATGATTTGAGGAATTAAATTACACAAGGGATGATTGGAAAACATTAGCTCAGGATAGGGTTGTATAGAGAGTTTATGTTCACGCGGCCCTGAATCTACGGGTTTGATAGTGCCAGTGAGTTAGTTATTCTGGGAATAAATAACTAACTCACTGGCACTATCGAACATGGCTGCGCGGACATAAGCTCTCCATATATCCCTATCCTAGGCCAATGTTTTCCAATCATCTCCTGTATAACCTACTCCCCTCATAGTAATCATAGTAATGTTATTCTCCCACCTCACTTTTGGTCACCCAACTGGGCGTTTTCCCTATGGTTTCCCTACAAGAAACTTCCACGCACGTCTTTCATTCCTCATTCGTGCCACATGTTCTGCCCATCGCAGTCTACGAGACTTAACTGTTCTCATTATACGGTATCAAGCTTCATATAAAGACAAAGTAATTAATTCACTGTTATGCAGTCTTCTCCATATTGTAAGAATACATTGTGAGTTAAGTGTAACCGAGATGCATCCCGTACTGTCGAACACAATTACAATCACCGAATTATTATAGTAAAGTTAATTTTTAACTGAAGAGTTTATTCAATGAAGTAGAATGCTTTCTTAGATAAATAACAGGTCTGCTTCCGAATATAGACAGAGGCAAGCGGATAAAAATCGAATTTTTAAAGGTTAATCAGGTGATCGAGTTACACCCTCCATGAGGTAATAGAAACTCCCTCAGAGTCGCCGGAAGACGAATCCTGTTCTTGTTATGGAAGCCTTAATACGACCTGATAATTCCTCTCACCCGGAACAAAGTCTTCCTGAGGCTTCTCTCCAATCCAAACTCACTCAAATGACGGATTTCAAGGAAAACTTTAATACCACCTCGCATAAATTATTACAATCTTGAGATAACAAATCCATTTACCTGCGGCTAATTTTAACAACATTAAATATGCTTTCCCTTTAATCTACCTTAACTCGTAGTTTCATTAAAACTTTCCACATTAGAACAAAACTACATGTTATTATTGTACGTACGTAAATGACGTTTTGTTATCGAATGAAAATTTAATCTCTACTAGTGGATAGCACTAAATTACAGGCTAGTCCAGGGCTATATCAAACATTTCAGACATAAACCGATGTAATAAATATAAAACTAATTTTGCACAATTAATTTTTTTTTCTGAAGGAACACACTTAATACTATGAAATTCAAAACGTTTGATAAACATTTTAAAAAAGTAAAAAAAAATAAAAATAAAAAGAAAATGCGGTAAACGATGATACTAGAAAATCAATGGAAAATTCCGATCACAGAAGAGGTAAATCTGATCGCTACAGTACTTTGTACAGTAATGAAAATTCTAGATACATTTACCGCAATTGCTTTCTATCTTCTTCTTCTTCTTGTAAGCCCATGTTTCTCTTAACAGAGATTCAGGCGCTCTCCTCCTACAGGGAAGTATTTGAACCATACTAATTTAGTTACACTTGTTTTCGTATAGATGACATTTGAGTGGTCCGTGGTCAGCGATACGCCTCATACTGACATCTAGGAAACCAAGGTAGTAATAGGACGGGAAAATTCGGTAAATTTTGCTTAGAGGCCTTTCATTCAGGCTTAAGGATCTTTTACGAGCCTGAAACTCTTTAGACTCGGGACCCCACGGCTTAAAGTCCCTCCCGGATGACTTGCTCCTTGGATTTTTCCATTCTAAAAAAATCCATCGACCCCGGCCGGGTTTGAACCCACGACCCTCGGGACAAGAGGCAAGGAGCATAACCACTAGTCCACTGCGGCCGATTATAACAATTTTAAAAACGTAGAAAAACAAAAAAGAAAATGCCCTAAACGATCATACAAGAAAATCAAGGGAAAATTCCGATCACAAAAGAGGTAAATCTGATGGCTACACTACTTTATAATGTAATGAAAATTCTAGATACATTTACCGCAATTGCTTTCTATCTTCTTCTTCTTGTAAACCCATGTTTCCTTTAACAGATATTTAGGCGTTCTCCCCCTACAGGGAGGAATTTGAACCATACTAATTTAGTTACACTTGTTTTCGTATATATGTCATTTGAGTGGTCCGTGGTCAGCGTCTCGCGTCATACTGACATCTAGGAAACCTAGGTAGTACTAGGCGGGAAAATTCGGTAAATTTTGCTTAGAGGCCTTTTCATTCAGGCTTAAGGATCTTTTACGAGCCTGAAAATCTTCAGACTCGGGACCCACGGTTTAAAGTCCCTCGCGGAGGACTTGCTCCTTGGATTTTTCCATCCTAAAAAATCCATCGACCCCGGCCGGGTTTTACCCGCGACCCTAGGGACCAGAGGCAAGGAGCATAACCATTAGTCCACCGCGGGCCATAACTACAATTCAAATAATTACTTTTTGATACAATACCTTACAACTTTAAATCCAATCACATTACACTGCACTTTGTTTAGAAAAATACTATATACAATAACCGCATGGGAAGTGTCTTCAAGATTATTAATTGCATTCATCTGCTTTTTATTCCGTTGTTACTCTATATGCTTAACTGATGTCAAATGACAGGCTTCAAATATTCTAAAAGAATTCCTAGATTTCCTCTCTGGATTTTTTACTGGTTAAGGAACGATTGCAGAAAATTATTATGTCGAATTGTTTGGCGCAGTTTAAGTGGACGATGTAGGAGGAGAAAAATATTCTATTGAGATACCAGGTGTGATAGATGAACTCATAGTAGGAGAAGAATGAACAACGAAAGTTTTAGCACTTGAAAATTAATTCTTTCATCTCTCTTTGGCCCAAAATGTTTCCTAAGAACATTATTCTCAATAGAACTAATGGTAAATATTATTTGAATATTTGAAAACAAAGTCCTTAGGGAACATTTTGGATCAAAGAGCGATAAAGAGGCAGGCGAATGGAGAAATCTGTGTAACAGTGAGCTACATAATCCTTATAGGAAACCAGATATAATAAGAATAGTTAAGTTTCGTAGACTGCGAAGGGCAGGGCATGTGGAACGAATGGCGAATGAATGAATGAATGAATGAATGAATGGCATGGAGCTTCTTGTATGAAAATAAGAGGGAAAACGTCCGGTTGGTAGATTGGAGAATGTAGAATTTATATTGGGACAACTAAGTAAAACAACATTAGATTCAAAGAACATTTTAGAGATTTTGTTTATAATGGAGGAAAATCAAGTTACGCAAAATATGTAATTCAGGCTGGATACCATATGCATAACATCGATAACACCCTCACAATATTACATAGAGAAAACATTTCAATGAGGGTAAATATACTGGAGGAAATCGCAATCCTAAGAGAAATTGACAACAACCTGATTTTTAATGAGAACATACCCAGTCCACACAATCCTCTATACAAAATATTCACAACCGAGTCAGTGCTTCAACAAGAGTCAACAAGAACGGACCTAATGCATTCTGCTGATGATGGGACTAGTCCCGGAAGGCCTACATAATTTTAAAACAACTTAAGTTGAGGAGACGGACCTACAAGGTGACTATTTTATAGTCTTTATTCATACATTATATTACTGTGAATTAACACCTCAATGGAAACTTACCTTAAATTTTACTAGTATAGGTTAAACTAGGGATGTGTAGAGATCATATGTCCGTGCAGCAATGAACCTACGGGTTCAATAGTGCCAGTGAGTTAATTAGAACTAGAAGTAAATTTTAAAACTGAAGTTATGCTTGACTTTTGTATCTAGATTTAGTTTAATCTCCAAGAAGAAGACAACATTTAGGGGCTAACGAAGCAGGAAGCAAAATAAAGAAACGGGTTACGGTAGTATGTTGGTGTTACCAATAAGACCACGATGTCGCGTTGAATATTGTTGTCTCCATCTGACAGATACAGAAAGGAATAAAGGGAAAAGAAATAAATACATTTTCAACACAAATCACATGGGATATCGAAACAAAAGTGGATTGTTGTGCGCGCGGGGGGAAACGAAGTGGAGGGGGGGAGTTGAACAATACTTGAAGCAGGTCTCCCCTGTCTGTAATTCTCTGTGACACAACGCATGCTTAAAGCATAGCAAGGGAATGTCGAAAGACCTTCTATCGCGAATCTTGATAAGCTCATATATTTGTCCCATGTCTTGCATTTCTGTATAAGCGATGGCTCCAAAAATCCCACCCCATGTTCCTATTTCTTACAAATCCTTACCACTTACGTTTCCAAGCAGTATCTAACTTGTTTGCGTAAGATCTGTGTTTAAAAAATATAAATATGCTAGAATGGGAAACTACAGACATCAGAGAGTGGAGTGCAATTTGAGTGGATAGACTTATAACAAATTAGATTTCTAGAGATTCGAGAAAAAAAAAAGAGTACAAATCACAAACTCACGTGCTCACCAAAAAAACTAATAAAAATCCATGTTCAGAAAAAACTACTGTAGTGTGTGTACTTTACGTGTATTAGGCTAGACCAGTGTTGGCCTATGGTAGTGAAGCATGGACACATAAAAGACAACATGAAAGCAGAATAACTGCTTGTGCAATGAGATTCATGCGCAAAACAGTGGGTTACACCAGATGGGATAGGAAAAGGAACACCGATATCTTAAAAGAATTGAAGACTACGCCAATTTTGGAATATATTAAACAGTAGCAACTAAACTGGAAACACCATCTTGAAAGAATGAGTTCAAATCGGATCCCCAAAGCTGTTTATAATTATATACCAAGAGGACGAAGATCTCTGAGCAGTCCTATGAAACGCTGGAGGGAAAATTTTCTATAGGATAGTAACAGGCCTTGGCCTAATACTTGGAAGGAAGGAAGGAAGGAAGGAAGGAAGGAAGGAAGGAAGGACGGAAGGAAGGAAGGAGGAATAAATAGAAATTGATAAAACAAATGATCATCGGAAATACGAAATTAAAGAACTGGAATTCAGCGACTACGATGACGATGATGATAATAATAATAATAATGATAATCATAATAACAATGATAATGATAATAATAATAATAATGATAACAATAATGATAATATTAATAATGATGATGAAAATAATAATAATAATAATAATAATAATAATAATAATATCGTAATAATACTATATATTAGTAGATAATAATATAGTAATAATAATAAGAATAATAATAATGATAATAATACTTACTTACTTACTCACTGGCACTATCGAACCCGTAGGTTCATGGCCGCGCGGATATAAGCTCTCCATAAATCCCTATCCTGAGCTAATGTTTTCCAATCATTCCCTGTATAATCTACTTCCCTCAAATCATAGTTAATGTTGTTCTCCCACCTCATTCTTGTCTACCAACTGGCGTTTTCCCTCTGGCTTTTATACAAGAAGCTTCCAGGCACGTCTTTCATTCCCATACGCGCAACATGTCCTGCCCATCGCAGTCTACGAGACTTAACTGTTCTTATTATATCTGGCTTCCTATACAGACCATGTAGTTCGTTGTTATGCAGTCTTCTCCATTCACCTGTCTGTTCATCTCTCTTTGGTCCAAAAATTTTATAATAATAATAAAAATAATAAGAATAATTCTCCATTCACCTGTCTGTTCATCTCTCTTTGGTCCAAAAATTTTATAATAATAATAAAAATAATGATAAGAATAATGATAATCTTCTTGTATCTTGTAAGCCCATGTTTTCCCTTAACAGAGATTTAGGCGCTCCCCCTGCAGGGAAGAATTATAATAATAATAAAAATAATAAAAATAATAATAATAAAAAGTAATAATAATAATAATAATAATAATAATAATAATAATAATAATAATAATAATAGTAATAATAATAATAATAATAGTAATAATAATAATAATAATAATAATAATAATAATAATGGTAATGATAATAATAAAGGTAATAATAATAATAAACAATCTTATTTTTTACGCTCATCTTCTCAGAATGAAATCTAAAAGATTAATCAAACAAATCTTCGATTTTTTCCGTAACCGCAAAACAAAACACAATTGCTTTTAAAAAACTTAAAAAGACGCAATACTATTAAATATTACAGAAAATTCACTAAACGATCGAACAACTAATTTATTTATTCAAGATGAAAACATAAGTTTCCAGATAAATCTAAACAAAAATACAAACCTATTATCTTGGAAGATGAGAGGAAAAGAAGGTAGAATGAAAAAAATACTGGACACTAAGAAAGGAACAACACACAGAGAACTGATTGATCCAACGCACCCCAGAGAGGGTGAAACGAAACGTACATAAATAAAAATAATCTTAACCTCCTAGCTTAATAATAATAATAATAATAATAATAATAATAATAATAATAATAATAATAATAATAATAATAATAATAATCATGATAACAATAAAAATAAAATAACAAACTAACTCACTGGCACTATAGAACACGTAGGTTCACGGCCGCTCGGACATAAGCTCGGCATACATCCCTATCCTGATAATTAAAAAAATAATAATAATATGAATAGCAGTAGTAGAAACAGTGTATATTATTTAACGAAAATTTTAACAGCTCAGGTAAATGCAGTCTTATTTCGAATATTGCTTGGAGGCCTATTTCCGGCTCGAGCTTGTCATGATCCAGTACTCGAATTCCATTCGCCTCATGATTTCACAAATATTATCACGAACAAAGTCGATCCTACTGGAATTTTAGTTACCGTACTTGCCTCTGATTTCGATGTTGGCGAGTACAGACTTGGCTGCGGTCGATGTTACTTACAGGACGTAAAAATCCTAAGTTTGGCTTCTTTCGAACGTGAAGTCATACCGTAGGTCCCCATCATGTATAGATTTACGATACGTTAAAGAAATTCTAAAGCCGCAAAATTATTACTGGGCTACAATTTTCTGCCATAGCAGGCCCAGATTTGTATTTCGATGTTAATGAACCTTGATGTTAAAGGTAAAGTAAAGTAGTCCCACTACAGGCCTCGGGAGGCCCTTGGGGTAGTAGGGTGTTAAGGCTCCCACTTTTTCAGGACAATCGGCACTTGTTGTCCGCCAGGTTGTCAGCCCTGCGTGACGGCCGCCTTTACCCCAGAACAAGCGTCTGGTACTCGTTTCCGTTAGAGGCTGAGTCGACCCCAGGGCCATAGTGCCGCCAGAAGGTTTGGGTCAGTTTAAAAATCCTGACCCACCGGGACTTGAACCCTCGACCTTCCAGCTTGTAGCGCAGTGCCTTAACCACTACGCTACGGCGTGTGAATAAAGTACCAGGAACAATCAAATAAATAAAATCAGTTAGAAAATATGTTTGAAAAATGTGATGTTCTTGATACTTGCTTTATATTCGAAGCTATATGAAATATGGTGATAAAAATAGACCACCAAAGCAGCCACAAATACTTACATCTCGTTTTGGTTAATGCGTTATCAAAAATTGTGTTATTTGCAGAGATTTAATTCTTAAAATCGTAAAGTTCGTATTACACATTTTCTTGCTCAGTGTTATTAATGTATTAAGATTTAGTAATTTTTTTTCTTGTAATAAAATATTGAATGTTTTTTACGATCCATCAAAAGTAACGTAAAGTTATTGTAAGAAGTTTTATACCTTGTTAAATCGTTTATGTTTCTGTTTCAGAAAGCTCAGTTTTCAGTTACGAGACCACCAAAGTTGTGCATTGTATAATGCTCCACTCCTCATAAATTTTATAATGACTTTTTTAGCAGCTCAGAAGAATAATAAAGTCAATAACCAGAGAACGGTAAAATAAATCAAATAAGGGAAACTAATCATTTAAAATTGTATAAAAAGTAAATAGAGGCACTTCATACGCACAGTATTGTGTGATTCGGGAATCATCAAAGTTAATATGTATATTTCGAATGACTATTCCATTCTGAATGAATGCATTTTTGGAGATAAAAAATAACTGTACGAAGAGTTTCAGAAAATTGTTTTTTCTTCTGATTTTTTTTGTATAACTAATTATTCCAAATAAATATAATAAATTGATAATTCTGTCCAAAATGTACTTATATGATTGTATGACGGGTTAGAAGGTGACATTTTGAAGTTCTTGGTTTCTGATCATTATTCCGATTTCCTCCAAATTATATAGCTAACTAACTCACAAGAATGGATCGGTTAAAGAATGAAGATATAAGAACAGAGTTAAATATATATCCATTAAATGATAAAATAAAAGGATATAGAGATAAATAGTTTACACATGTAGAAAGAATGAACGTAATAATATTACCGAAAGCAGCATTTAACTACAAGCCAAGAGGTTCAAGGAATGTAGCAAGGCCAGTGAAAAGATGGTCAGAACAACTGAGACGGAACAGACATTTTGTCTATCCCGTGAAGTGAAGAAGAAGAAAACTAACTCACTGGCACTATTGAACCCGTAGGTTCATGGTCGCGCGGAAAAATCTCCATACAATCCTATTCTGAGCTAATATTTTCCAATTATACCCTGTATAATCTACTTCCCTTAAAACATGGTTTTTGTTATTCTCCCACTTCATCCTTAATTTTCCAACTGGACGTTTTCCCTCCGGTTTTCCTAAAAGAAGTTTCCATTTACCTCTTTCATTCCCCATTCGTACGACATGTCCTGACCATCGCAGTCTATGAGACATAACTGTTATTATATCATTATATCATTCTTCCTATAATGACAATGGGGCTCACTTTCTCCATCCACCTGTCTGTTCTTCTCTCTTCGGTCTAAAAATTTCCCTAAGAACTTAATACTCAAATTCTCTAATCTCATTTCCACCATAATATAAGAGTCCATGTTTCGCATCCGTATAATATAAATGGGAGAGTAACAGTTTTATATAATTTCAGTTTCTGAAAGGTGTTAGGACTACAAAAGTCTTTGTAATTATATACTAGAAATAAAATAAGCATATTTTAATAATTAAAATTCAGAATTCCATAATTACCGCCAAAATACCTAGCGCATTTCTCAGGTACTACACCTCAACTTTACTCTAAATTAAAAACATACATTCAAAAAGAATACAAGTAAATGAAGTATAAGTATATGAAATAGGGTGGGCCGAAATAAACTCATTTTTTTATTTCGAAGTTGTAATAGAGCGGAAAAGATGCGAATTATAAAGACAAAGAAAAGAAAATAATTCAAAATCGGTTCACATCTTCCGGTCGCGCAAAGGCTCTAACGTTTGACAAAATATGAAAAAAACTTCAATTTTGAGATTATTTCATTTTTTAATTAGATGTTTTCGTAATGTAATAGTTTGTAACGTCTTCAAATAAAGCCTAAAAACATTGTGTTATAATTTGGTTTAGATCAGTTGATATCTTCCGGTCGCGCGTAAGTTGCAAAATTTAACAGAATATTGAACAAGTTATATTTTTACGCATTTTTGGTATTTGATAAATAACTTCCAGAGTATTGATTGTCAGATCCCACAGATATACATAAACGTGCTTAGCAAAGATAAGCATAGCTACTTGATATTAGAAAAAAAATAGCAAAAATGAAGTTTTTTCTCATATTTTGCCAAACTTCAGAGCCTTTGCGCGACCGGAAGATGTCAATGATTTTGATAATTTTTTTTCTTTTTTTTTAGCTATATAATTCGCAACTTTTCCGCGCTATTACAACTTCGAAAAAAAAGGAGTTTTTTAGGCCCACCCTAATATGAATCTTAAGACTTTAGAATAAACAAAGATCAGTTGTATAATATTTTAACGTTTAAATAACTGAAGATGAGGAATCACCTACCAATTCCCACAAAATATCTACTTCACGCCTGGCATAGACATAACGGTTATCGGAATTCAATTTACGTTGTTGGCTAGAACATAACCAATATCACTAAAATATTTAGGTGCTGGGGTCAATATTATTCCATTCGGTTTATAGGAAGAATATAACACGTGACATAAGGTTGTTTAGCATTGTATATAATGGTGTGCATTTAACGTGTCTACAAACATACGCACCCATAAAAATATAAGCTTTTTTTCTCAGAAATGGACAAGGATCGTCGTATATATTTAGAATGATCTGTAAAATATTTTTATGATGCTCTGCGGTTCGTAGCCATAACGATATGGGTTTACGAACTCCAGAGCTTAGAAAAGGGTTTCTCAATACATCATTGCTGGGAACATCAATCTTTAATACATAAAATTTATTATACATTTTCTTTTCAAACTTTTTAGGTAATATAACAGTCCACATTACCAGCTGAGGTGATAGTATGCCTGCTTCCTGACTACGAGGCCCGATTTCGATAACCGGCGGGGTTGAAAATTGTAATTGTAAAATTAATTGAATCAAATATACTTATAAAATGATTTGTAACTATTTTTATTTGTCTCATGGCGATGAAAATAAATATTTAGTTTTGGAACATGTAATGGGATGTATCAAAGGATGTGAAGAATGTAATTACGTGGGGATCAAAATTAACCCAAAGTGTACCCAAGAAAATGACAAAAATATAGAATTCAAAAAGGCAGATCGATAATAATAATAATAATAATAATAATAATAATAATGTTAAACGGAGTTTTGTGGAATAAAAAGATAAGAATAGATAACAAATTGCAAATATATATCCATAATTAGAAGCACGCTAACATACGGTACAGAAACTTAAGAGTTGAATACAATTTTGAGTTTAAAACTTATGTCTAATGAAATGGAATGTTTTAGGCGCTCAAATAGACATACTAAGTTGGAAAAAATCATAAATACAATCATCAGACAACAAATGAAAGTCCAAAATTCAATATTAGATTTTGTGAGATACAGACAACTAGAATGGCATGGTCTATACGTAGAATGCCAATTACAAGATTGCCCGGAAAAGCTTTGGAATGGATTCCACCTGGGAAAGGAAAGAGAGGCCGACCTGGATTTAAATGGATGAATAATATAAGAACAGGTATGAGGAAGATAAGTCTGGGAGAATTGGAATGGAAAGACAGAGATGAATGGAGAAAGAAGATAAATATTACAAAATGCTTTGGACACAGGAAGGTGGTTTTTATTATATTTTAAAGCTGTTTATAAGTAAATAAATTTACTTATTGTATTTTTTTTTAATTCGGGACCAGGAGGGGTGGTGGTATACAGTTTTTAATCGGTAGATTATGCATCACATTATCTGCATTAAATTGACAATCCCTCCGCAATACATATGGCCCGAAAGTATATGGTTTCGTCCGTCCACATGTGGCGTCTTTAGTGCTTTTCGACACGAGTCGGCACCGGCTTTTACCTTCCCTTCTCTTTATCTTCATTCCTCACAGAACACATTTTACATTACACAAACAATTAAACATACATTCATCCGACAATCCTCTCTCTACAAAATACAATAATACATCATCTAAGTGACGTGGTCTGCCGAAGTGGTGCGTAAATTGAAAACAAACCACATTAATGTCATATCCGACCACGTCCCGTGCAGTAGTCGGGTGCCTTGGCGCAGGACTACGGGACTAACCTGATTCCGGTCACCATGGGGAAGAAATTTTCTGATGGAATTTTGACCAGCATCGGAAGGAATTTGGGTAGCTACAATAAGTAAAAGCTCCAGGTTGAGAAAACCAGTTATAACGGCTGGGGGACCCGACATGCTGATCACATGTCACCCATACATTGGCTGGATGAGCTTCTACCTATGTGATTAACACATATGAATGTGAAGCCAGCAGTCGGCATGTACGCCAAGGACCTTTCAGGCCTGTCGCGCCATGTCAGCGGGGTTGTAAACTCTGCGTGACGACCGCCTTTACTCCCACAAAAAGCGTCTGTTACTCATTTCAGTTATAGGCTGAGTCGACCCCAAGGCCAGAGTGCCGCCAGAAGGTTTGGGTCAATTTAAAAATCCTGACCCGACCGGGACTCGAACCGTCGACCTTCCGGCTTGTAGCGCAGTGTCTTAGCCACTACGCTACGATAATAACACACAATCGATAAACAATGTTCCTCTGTTATACTAATTTCATCAAAGTGGTATTTCTTTCAAGAAGAGGAATAACAGGGGCAATAACATTTGGTATCCCGATGCTGTTGAAAACAATGGAATTATATATGGGCGCCGAGTTACATTTCTACACTTCTATATTTATGTCTGTGTCATTTTAAAATGTCACATGAAGATAAGATACTTCCTATTCTTGTTTTTACTGCTCTGTTGCAATTTACTCAGGATGTAGGACTTATCTTCAAATTATGTAGAGCTACAGCGAAAGCAATATTCTATCTATGCGCATTTTAATAAAGTTATCTACGTCACTATATTATTAAAAGGTATTACATTGTAATTTCTAGTTCATCTTATTTCTGAAAACGGGTATTAAATCTTCACAAAGACTCTTTTATGATCATGAAAACGCTCGCCCCAACTGCCTGTTTGACTTAGGATAGAATAGATAGATTTATTTAGCCTGGTGGAGTTAAGGCCATGAGGCCTTCTCTTCCACTCACCAAGACAAACTTACGTTTCATTTAAATACAAAAAATCACAATAATAGTACATACTAAACAATTAATTATCTGGTCAAACCGAACAATAACGAAAACAATGTCTAATAATACAATAAAATTTAACACAATTAAAATTAAACTAATGGATGAATGTATACTCAGCTCGAATCTACTATACATAAAAATAAAGAAACAAATATAGATGAACTTCGGATAATTTGGACCCCTGTTTTGAATTTGTTTTCCTTTTTTTAATTAAGGGATTTGAATTTTGTTTAATTACAGTCTATTTTGCATTACATGGAAGGTCCACTTTAACCTCCATATTCGGATAAAGTGGACCCAAGAGTCCACCTTAGCTTTGAATTCTATTTTTAAGTTTATTTACTCTATTAATTCATACAGACAGGCACAGATTAATCTGAAAATATTTATGACTGATCACAATCAAAAAGCGTTGTTATTTATTTAATGTTCTGAAAAATCGTTGTAGATTATGATATTCACACGCCATTTAACTGCAGAAAGTGACGGTCTTTGGGTTTAGTAAAATTGCAAGGATATTAAATAAAATTAATGAAGTGAATTGTTTTTACAGATAGCTTCCTCATTGATAAAATATACGCATTCGTGTAAAGTAGACCCTGGTCCTCGTAGAGGGGTCCACATTAATCGAATTCCTTTGTCATGTCTAATTATTTTATACAGCCACCCGTCAGTATATTAAAACAGCATCTACATAATATAATATATTTAGGAGTTTTTTCAACATTTGTAATATTTAATAGCAGAAATTATGAATTGTTTGCATTTTTTGCATTTTAGTGTCGTTTGCGTACACTCAGTCACTTTTACGTTTACCAGAGCATCGGGCACATCCCGTCACCCTGAAGCAGTGTTCTCTACTGTCCAGCTACACAGTTCCCTGAACTATCAGATTAATTAAAACATTGTAGATCTTTTGGAACTAGTCTCATTCTCAGTAGATTATTGTTAACTATTGTCTAGCTACAAAATATCAGTAAAACTAAATATATTGTCGCACGTAGAAATAGATTGTATAATGGAAATGAACAGCTAATGACAAATGAGGGAAATTTTGAGGAATTGGCTGAATTCAAATACCTAGGAACAATATTCACAAATAGGAATGAGATGCACAAAGAAATTAAACATAGGCTCAATTCTGGAAATGCATGCTATTATGCATTGCAGAGACATTTGATGCCCCAACTCCTTTCTAAAAACGTTAAGCTGAAAATATATAAAACTATTATTCTACCAGTTATATTATATGGATGCGAAACATGGACTCTTACTTTAATGGAGGAAATGAGATTACGAGTATTTGAGAATAAAGTTCTTAGGAAAATTTTTGGACCAAAGAGAGATGAACAGACAGGTGAATGGAGAAGACTACATAACAATGAACTACATGGTCTTTATAGGAAGCCAGATATAATAAGAACAGTTAAGTCCCGTAGACTGCGATGGGCAGGACATGTTGCGCGTATGGGGAATGAAAGACGTGCATGGAAATTTCTTGTAGGAAAGCCAGAAGGAAAACGCCCAGTTGGTAGACCAAGAATGAGGTGGGAGAACAACATTAACTATGATTTGAGGGAAGTAGATTATACAGGGAATGATTGGAAAGCATTAGCTCAGGATAGGGATGTATGGAGAGCTTATGTCCGTGCGGCCATGAACCTACGGGTTCGATAGTGCCAGTAAGTAAGTAAGTAAGTAAGTATTGTCTAGCTACAATGTTTTACATTATTTCCATAATTGAAGAGACTAGAAACAAGGTACATAAAATTTTTACTATAATGTTTATATACTACACTATTATATTTCCTGAAAACAAGAAAAGAATACGAAGAACGAGGAAACGCTACACAGTATGAAGTATATGTTTGTAGTAGAAAACGAAGAAGTTATGTGCAGTTGTTATCATAGAGAAGGCTAGTTTTGCCTACTATATTTTATTACTGTACGTGATTCTTTTTATATTTTTTTATTAACAAGTTTGAAAAACCCCTTTCAATCATTAGAGAGAAAAATACTTGTGAATAATATTTCAATTTTCAAGTGTTAGTTTAACATTTCAAGACGCATCTAAAGGAATTGTGTATAATTATTTAAAAATTTTACTACAATCTGAAAAAAATTTACACAAAACATATAGACATAACCTCCCCTACAAGCTTATAGCCTATCACATAAGAAGAGTGACCACCGCTGTGGTCTCGAGGTAGCGTACTGCCTTGTCACGCAGCGGGCCCGGGTAAGATCCCCGCTCGGGACAGTTTTTCTGGGTGAGGTTTTTATCGGGGTGTTTCCTCACCTGTAAGACTAATGTTAGGAAAACTTTAAGGCCCAAACGGTCCCCGAAATCATATACTTACTCACTGGCACTATCGAACCCGTAGGTTCATGGCCGCACGGATATAATCTCTCCATACATCCCTATCCTGAGCTAATGCTTTCCAATCATTCCCTGTATAACATACTTCCCTCAAATCATAGTTAATGTTATTCTCCCACCTCATTCTTGGTCTACCAACTGGGCGTTTTCCCTCTGGCTTTCCTACAAGAAGCTTCCATGCAAGTCTTTCATTTCCCATACGTGCAACATGTCCTGCCCAACGCAGTCTACGAGACTTAACTGTTCTTATTATATCTGGCTTCCTATAAAGACCATGTAGTTCATTGTTATGTAGCCTTCTCCATTCACCTGTCTGTTCATCTCTCTTTGGTCCAAAAATTTTCCTAAGTAATTTATTCTCAAATACTTGTAATCTCCTTTCCTCTCTTAAAGTAAGAGTCCATGTTTCGCACCCATATAATATAACAGGTAGAATAATAGTTTTATATATTTTCAGTTTAACGTTTTTTGAAAGGAGTTGGGACATCAAGAGTCTCTGCAATGCATAATAGCATGCATTTCCAGAATTGAGCCTATGTTTAATTTCTTTGTGCATCTCATTCCTATTTGTGATCATTGTTCCTAGGTATTTGAATTCAGCTACTTCCTCAAAATTTCCCTCATTTGTCATTAGCTGTCCATTTCCATTATATAATGAATTTCTACGTGTGACCATATATTTAGTTTTATTGATATTTACTTCCAGTCCTAATTTCTTAGTATTACTCAATAGTGTGTGCGTGTTGTTCTTTAGTATCTCCTCGCTATCGGCCAATAATACTACATCATCAGCATAAACTAACAGCTTATTAATACCATTGAGTTGTAAGCCTTCCTCATTCTCTAAAGATTTAATGACATGCTCTAGTACAAAATTAAATAGTAGAGGAGATAGTGCATCTCCTTGCTTCAACCCATTCTGGATTTCAAAAGTGTCCGAAAACTGTTTGCCTACACGCACCCTACTCTTTGTGCCATTTAGACACATTCGTATAAGTCTAACTAACTTTTTAGGAATTCCGAACTCCAGCAGGATACTATATAACTTCTTCCTCTTAATTGAATCATATGCTTTTTTGAAGTCTACATACAGTTGATGTACAGTACTATTATATTCCCATTTCTTTTCTAAAATCTGTCTTATACTAAAAATCTGATCTGTTGTAGACCTGTTTCTTATATGGCCATCGCAATCATCACCATTCATATTCATCTTATCATCATCATCCTTCATCGGTGTGGAAAGCAACGGGAAGCTACCACACCTAAAATTCTCTAAGCTGCAAAGCATAGCATGAAAATGCTATGATTGCAGTGAAAGACCTGCCTTCGGGCAGAATTACTATGGATGGATAAGAAGAGTACAGACAAAAAATAGGTATTTTTTCTTTGAAAACAAAAAAACGTACATTTTATTGTACAGCTAACATACTTCCCAACCTGAATGCCAAACTCTGGAGGTAAACAAACACATGACCATCTTGTACTGTTCCACAACTCTAAATGTTAGTGCTTTCCATGGAGAATCTAATAACACTTAAAAATCCATTTCGAAAAAAAAGAGTGATCTTTCCTTGCATCCTTCGTATGCTTTTTCTATACCACAAATACAATTTAATTTCTGAAATTGATTCCAGTTTTATCAAATTAAGCAACTGTGTTCAAGGCTATATTTCTACTTGGAACACTTTCGAATATCTGCCTACAAACTCATTTCTTTAAATCTCTGTTCCAATATCAGAGGGAATGTTATGTTCTGTGATATGACGTTTCTTAATTGCATACTAATTTTATAACCATTATTGACTCTGGCTAAAAGTATTTCTCCTGAGTAGTTGATAGTATATGTAAAGAATAGTTAAGATGATAGATAATTTTTTCATATATCGAGATGATTGACACGTTAAAAATGTATTAAGCTCCTCCCATGGCAGACGTGAAGCCACACACCTTGGCACCAGATTTCCTTCGCATTAACCTGTCAAAATAACATATTCTTGAGTAGTTACCAATGTAATCCTCCGGGGATATCGGGATAATGGACATGTCACCACTTTCCTCCTGTCACCGCTAAAAATCATTTACAGCATTATTCGATTAGCTGGCAAACCAATCAATCAGGCCTCTAAACATGAGGACAAGCCAAATTAACAGATAAGGGATAATTTACATCCATTAGTAAAGAGGTAGCTTTCTAAGAGAGTTATTTTAGTAGTCAATATGTGGATAAAATCTAGCAGTCTACTCTATGCCGTTTTATCTATGTTATGTCCCGTTCCTTTTAAAACATAAAAAATATATTTTTTATTTAAGGATGTAGGAGTGGTTGTTTTATGCCACGACCCATCAAGAGCTGGTTCAAGGAATGTTAACTCAATTTCAACATGGAGATGCTTCATGTGCAACATTACATCTAGAGTCTAATTCACGATGTTTTTAAAATATCCATTTAAAAGTTAGATAAACGAAAAAAGTAAGATATGAATGAGAAAGTTTTCGAGATATTTAGTTTGACTAAATGAATGAGTAAAATACAGATCTTAAAATATAAACATGATACAGCCTATGTAATTTCATAACAGTATTTTTGTTACATGAGAAAAGAGAGCTCGCAAAAATGAATTGGTTACATGAGACAAATGAAGTAAATTTAAAACAATTGGAAGTAAATTTAAAACAATTGGATAAAATCAGAGGGGTAACCACTATGTTTTTAAAGAGTGAAAATAGGAAACGTCGGAGAGAGATCAATTATCTCGAAATTAAAGGAAAAAGAATAACAGATACCGTAATTCTTCTTCTTCTTCTTCCTTCCAAGTATTAGGCCGAGACCTGTTACGATCCTATAGAAAATTTTCCCTTATGGGAAATTCTTGTATAAGACTTGAAAGCATAATAATAGTCCCTTCGATTGGTTGCTGACCAAAGGAAGGCAAGACCAGTGATGGGGCTGCCATCTTATAGCCTCTGGTCAGGCTTTTCTGGAGAAGAAAAGAAAATAAAGGAAAGAAGAAATGGAAAAAAGGAAGGACTCCCTAGACCCTCGGATGCCCTAATAGCGTCGGGGTCGAAAAAACAAGAGTTAACCAAGAGAGGTTAGATAGTAAAGTTAAAAGAGTGCAAAACACAAGTAAGTGGAAGAAATGTTTTGCACAGCTTGGGCACCTTGTGGTCGCCATCCACATATCCCCTAGATGAGGACCCCTGAGGGGAGATACCGTAATTATATCAGGGAATTAGGATAGAAGGGATAGGGTTTCAGACTAGAACAAATATAACTAGGAATGAAAGTGGGAATACGATTGCAGATTTCAGGAATATATAAAATAGATGGATAAATTACTTTAATCAGCTATTAATTCAAACAGGATATTGAAGAGAATGATTTAGACGGCATATATATATATATATATTAGCCATAGAACCTAGCGCATTAGAGTTTCGAATTGCGATAGAAACATTAAAGACCCATAAAACATCAAGATCAGATTGTATCCCAACAGAACTGATAAAATCGGGGGGGGGGATTAATGGATATGATACATTGTTTGTTGTTTGTTTTTGTAAGATTTGGGAAAGAGGTTCTCCAAATAAATGGAAGGAATCGACTATGATACTAATCTATAAGAAAGGAGATAAAACTGAATACAACGACTACATGGGTATTTCATTAATATCAACTTCGTACAAAATTATATCAAATATATTAGTACTCAGACTTACTCCATAGATTGACAAAATAATAGGTGATCGTCAATGTGGATATAAAACAGTAAGCCTATAGCTACGTAATATGAAACAAATATCAGAAAAGAAATGGGAATATGTTAGCACTGTACATCAACTCTATATAGGCTTCAGAAGGGCATATTATTCAATTAAAAAGAGAAATTGTATAGCTTTTTTTATTCAATGCCCCAGGTTGTCATTTCGACATTTCTGATGTTCTCTCCTGGCATTGGCTTAATTGTAACCCACTTCTGAAGTTAGGGCGACTAGAAGGCGGAGTGACATGATGGGTGATAAATGATAATGAAGCGCCAGGAGAGTAAAAGTAAAGTGTTCCCACAACAGGCCCGGAGGCCCTTGGGGTAGTAGGAGGTTAAGGCTCCCACTTTTTCTAGACAATCGGCACTTTACGCCAGCCGGGTTGTCAGCCCTGCGTGACGGCCGCCTTTACCCCAGAACAAGCGTCTGGTACTCATTTCAGTTAGAGGCTGAGTCGACCCCAAGGCCATAGTGCCGCCAGAGGGTTTGGGTCAGTTTAAAAATCCTGACCCCAACGGGACTTGAACCCTCGATCCTCTGGCTTGTAGCTCAGTGCCTTAACCACTACGCTACGGCGTACCCCCGCGCCAGGAGAGTTCTTAACCTAAATTCCAGACTATGGGCAACTACATGAATGATTCCCTTGAAGGAAAAATTCCTGTGGTTTGATCGGGAAATCGAAACCGGGATCTCATGAGCAGTAGTCAGAAAATCTGACCACTAGCCCATGAAGCTGGTTGAGAAATTGTGTAGTAATTTGCTGGAATTGAGAATTCCAAGAGTTAGTTGCATTTAATCGAATGTGTCTAAATGACACAGGGAGTAGCGTGCGTGTAGGCATACAGTTTACAGATAAATTTGAAATTCGCAATGGGTTAAAGCGAGGAGAATTACCGTCTCCTCTGCTATTCAAATTTGCACTAGATCATGTATTCACACATTTATGAAAACAAGGAATCTATCCTCCTTAGAGTATTGCTATAAACATCCATGATACAAACAAATTCATTTGCAATTATATAAATATATCTTTACGAAATATACTAATACAATATGCTAATTATTCATTTCAAACGTAAAGTGAAAGGAATCAATCATCATAATTTGTTAAAACTGCAGAAAATAGTTTAGAATTAAAGTCAATATATGTTTTGGATTTCGTAGTTCATTACGTTAAGTTGTTTTAGAATAATTAAAGTAATTTTTTTAATGTGTTCTTTTGCATATTTCTTAATACGGATTGCACCACCTGGAATGTACAAAGTTTTCTTTTGTATCGATGGCTAGAATAGTCACACATTGAGTGGTATTGAATATCCATACGTACTTCATTGCCTCTATTCCAAAGAATATACGCATACTGATCCTGGTTCTGGAGTCCATAATGTTCATAGAAATTTACTTTTCATCCCAACACGATTTAATTTGTTTCCGCCTCTTTTCAAAGACTTATTTTTCCAATTCCTATCAGAAACTGGAATTATATAGAGTCAATAAATAACCGAACTCCTGGTAGTAATGTCATGCTTTGTAGGCAGCTTCTCTGCCAAGTCCGTTGGTGCGTTGCCTACTCCCAGATGTTCATCATAATGCCACAGCACATCGGTCACTCTCGGTGAGAGAATTCCCCGCAAAACATAGAACACATTTCCTTCCATAATAACCATATTCATGAGATATTGCTCCAGCAGATAACTATATGTTCCAAAGGTCAAATCGTTACTAAAGGTGTGGCGATATGCGTCAACCGAATAGGTGAAAATTCATGAGACGCGCGCTCTCCGGGAGATGACTAACGATGGATTGCAAGAAAGTTTCGAGAAGTGGTACGTACGCTGCCAAAAGTATGTTACTGCACAGAGGACATACTTTGAAGATGGTATTGTGTTAATGGTTACATGTCTTCTGCAAGAAAGGTATCTACACATGTTCGGATACTTTGACTCTACTAGTACCTGGGCTGTATCAAAAATAGTGGCAACACTGCTCTAGAAGCGAAACCAGATGGAATTAATTATTGTAAATGCTATTACGTGTTAATATATGTCTGACCTATGTTACAGTAAATTGACTCGTCCGTACTTTTCTAAAAACATGTGCTTTGGAGAGAGAAATTTAGTTTCCTCTGAGTTGTCGCTCTAAACTGTTGTGTTTCGCAATTTTACAAAGCAGGAACAGCGATATTCTTTGAAAATGCAATGTACCATGGCCATATAGCACGACAATGTCATGAAGGTCTTGTGGAAGCATATGGGGAGACGGCATTACCATACAGGGCTGATCGGACGCACACGGCACATTCTGTAGCTGATCTGTACCATCGCTGGGAGCAGGAAGTGCTTTTACATTTACACATTCACTGGACTTGAGCCATTGCGATTATGATTTGGTCCCTAAGATGAAGGAACCACTTCGTGACATTCGATTCCAGACTGTTTCTAAGATTCTGCTGGCATTAAGGCGGTCAGTCAGAAACATCAACAGAACAGGAGCTGCTACAGGGATACTACGATTTCCACATCACTGGCAACGAGTTGTAGATAATGCTGGGTATTACTTTGAAGGATTGTAGAAGTTTCACAGGTCTGTCACTTGTATACTAGTAATAAATAAATAGTTGCCACTATTAAAGTTACAACCGATGTATATAAAACAGTATACTTGTCTCGAGCTACGACTGATTTATTAAAATAAATTCGAATAGAAAATAAAATATGTCTAGTTTTTCCCTACGGCATATCTTAACACGCACAATTAATATCAACAAAACACATAAGATACTTCGAAATTCTATTTCAATATTTGAATTGAGTTTGAAAATGAAATTCACGAATTATTTAATTTGATCTGTGTGTAACTAAATTGTCTATTAATGATTCCAAGTAAAATCTGTAATATTTATTTTAATTAATAAACTGAATACAGAATCCTGCGAATTGGATATATGCACTTAGGGTCTACACGTCTGTACTGTTCTCAGTAGAAGTTGTTACACATTAGAATTAGTAGCGATAGTTAAAAATCTGCAATTAAAACTATTTTTTATACATATATACGAGGCGTGTTTTTAAGTAAGCTCCGAAAGGCTGTAATAATTAAACGAGAATATGTTTACAAACCATTTTTGTTGCATTTTATTCCCCACACTTCAATTACTTTTCAACATAATCTATACCATTATTGAGGCATTTATCGAGTCGGGGCACACGTTTTTCTATCTCTCATTATAGAATCCGCCCGCCTGCGATACGAACCACTCCCGCACTGCTGTGTTCACTTCATCGTCGCCATCAAAACGTTAGCCACCGAGGAACGTCTTGAGGTGCAGGAAAAATCTTTTCATCGACAGCACGCACCAAATCGTCATTGATGAATGATGGCTGATCGGTATGCTGTTCGTCGTGCACAGGGACGCGGCCCTCGTTGATTTTCCTAACCCATCTCCTGACCATTCCATCACTGATGGCATCTTCATCATACATCTCACTAAGTTGACGATGAATACCAGCTGGTTTGATGTTTCTCGCATTCAAGAAACGGATAACAGACCGCATCTCACTGTCGGCGGGGTGCTCGATCACTTTAAACAGTTCAACTGATCACAACTAACCACACACGGACTGAAGATCTGAAACTTCATGTCCAGCTTGCCTGAGGACTGAAGAAGAAAACACGCATGCGAAAATTACGATTTCAGCGATACAACGGATATGATTCAAAACGGAACTTACTTTAAAAACACGCCTCGTAGCTGGGTTCCAAATGGGGCAAATTTAATATTTATCGTAACTGAGATGTAGGCTACATTTTTTACAACGTAAGCAATGGGTCAAATTTAAAAGCCATCGTGGAGTATTAACATTTATTGGGCCTTATCGTTTACATTAGTTTACAGAAAAGTAACTGCTTATAACTCAAAATTATGTTTCTTCCTAATACATTGGCCGGTTTAATCCGAGCCACGGGTTTATATAATTTAATTTGTACTGACATACAGAAAAGATATAAACATAAAATCAAATATGAAATAACTATTATTCCAAACGTTAAGTATCCTACAAAAATAACGACAAAAAGTATAAAATTTATAAACAACTTCAATGAAATTTGATTAGATTTAAATATTTTTTCTTAAAAATAAAAACAACTCGAAATCATTTGTCGATAAACATTTATTTTATAAAAATGTTCTGGCAAACGAAAAGAGAAACTGAGATATCGGACATGTTTAGTCTTTAAAAATACGGTTTAACTAATCACTGCCTTCCTAGTTAATCCCTTGGCCCGTTACACAGAAAGTAGGACCATTTGTTTTAATTCGAAGCACGGAGCGATAGCGGCAACTGGTGGTGACCTGAACTATTTCAAACAATGTCTTTCACGGAAGTGGTCAAACTAAAAGTATAATTACAGATTTATATATATATATATATATATATATATATACACACACACACACTATATACACACTATACAGTATACAAAACTAAAATCCCCCATTACGTATTTCATGTAACTCTGGTATCTCATGCTTAGTCCTAAAGTTTACAGATTTTACATAACATTATTGACAGAAAATACTGATTTTAATAGAATAGAATAGATTTATTTAGCCTGGTGGAGTTAAAGCCATGTGTCCATCTCTTCCACTCACCAGGACAAACATGTGTTACATATAAATACAAAAAATTGCAATAATAGTACATACTAAACCATTAATTACCTGTCAAATTGAATAACAATGGAAATAATGTCTAATAATACAATAAAATTAAATACAATTAAAATTAAACTGATGATAGAATGCATACAGAAAGGAATAACAGCTCGAATCTATTACACGTAAAAAAATACAAAGAAAGTAATAAACTACAATGAATTAATCTATCGATTATTATACAAGACATTAGATAAATAAAATAAATATTGACAAATCTTAAAACTATTTTTATTAAATAATGAAAAAAAAACAAATTATTAATTTTTAAAAAGGAATATTAATGAGTTGTTTCTGTTAATAATTTTCTTTTTAAATTTGTTTCTGCAAGATGGTAAAGTTTGGCTGTCTCTGACATAGGGTATAAGGAAATTCCATGTTCTAGCAAGAGAAACTGTAAAAGATTTCAAATAATAGGTAGTGTGATGAGGAGGGATATAAAGGACAATGTGCTCAAGGGATCGGGTATCTAATTTATGTGTATCAGAGAGTCTAGTGAAGCGGTGTGATAAATAATAAGGTACGATGTGTGTAATATTTTATAGAGAAGGCATAGTATTACATGAGAAGAAATACAATATAACTTTGAATGTTTAATTCACACAGAATAAATATTTTAGTATCGTAATTGTTTACATCAAATAAAGAATTAAGTTTTGTAATATAATACCAGAATAACAATCTAAAATGGCGCAATAGCCCAATGTTGGGACTATAGCCTCTCCTATGTTAGAAGTTACTACACCAAGTTACTTTAGTTACGCTTATTTCCCTATAGATGACATGAATGGTATGAGGTCAACATATCGATCCAATGAGACATCTAGTAGGCAACTAAGGCAGATATTATAGGATGAAGGGGTCGGTAAATTTTGCTTAGAAACCTCATTATTTAGGCTCATGTATCTTCTACGAGCCTGAAAATCTTCAGACTCGCGACCCACGGCTTAAAGTCCCTAGCGGAGGATTCGTCCCTTGGATTTTTCCATTCTGAAAATCCATCGACCGCGGCTTATTTGAACCCGCCACCTTAAGGACTAGAGGCAAGGAACGTAACCACTAAGATCACACAGGCCGACAGTAGCGTACTTAGTTAGGGCATACAACAGAAGCCGGAAGGTCGGGGGTTTATGTACCTTTGGGGTAGGGCTAAAAATCGTCTGAAATAACCATGATCCTGGGTCCGAACGACCTTAGCCAAGCCTCTAACCCAATCATTTCTTTCTCTTTTTCTTTCTTTGCGAAAAAGTATGGGCATATGATGTGAATGTGTGATGGTGCCGTAGAAATGGGGCCGGTCACGTAGGCTAAATGAATATGTTAGATGTATTGACGTAGACTTTTCACGGTCGGAGTTGTATGAAGATTTTCGGGCTGTAGGCCGTGGTCGTGAGGCTTGTAGTTCCCCGACGTTTCGCCAGAATACAAACCTCTACAAGTACAGTCCCGACTAGACCAACAAACAGCAAATCTCATTTGAGCCATGGAAGTCCCTACCCTACCCCGACCGCTGACCAATCATAAGGCAGATATAACTTACGAAACACTAATCGGCGGTGAACGTATAACTAGGACAGACAGTGGACAGAATTGCCAGTCGCAAGAAGAAACCCTTGAGGACGCCAGACGCACTCTCTGGCGAAACGTCGGGGAACTACAAGCCTCACGACCACGGCCTACATTCCGAAAATCTTCAAGATCATCAGAACATTTGAGAGATTTCTTGAAGAATGAGGGTAAATCAAGTTTTCAAAACACATAGCAAAAGCAGGACATCAATTCAACACAATAAACAATATATTATCGATCCTGCACAGAGATAACGATACATCGAAAATCAGCGTTTTGAAGAGTTAAAAATTGTCATGGAAATCACAAACAAACTCCTGTTAAATGAGAACATTCGCAGTATAGTGAACCCTCTGTACAGAATCATTACCAGCAACAGTCAGTACCAAACTGATAGCAGAAGATGAGACATAAGTTTTCGAAAGGCCTCCTACAAAACAACACTGCTGATTATTGAGGACGACTGAGATCGCAGGTACTGTTTTATATTTCTTAAAATTTTGTCACGTAGGCTGGCAACCCATAAAGAGCAGTATTATCCAAGACAACAGATGCTATTATGCACTTAAGGACCAATTTAAACCACACACCCTAAATCTGGATGCAAAATTAAAAATACGAGTAAAATCGTACAGGGACCAGTTGCTATTTATGGCAGTGAAAGCTGGGCACTTAGCAGAGAGAATGGAGGAAGACTGAGAATCTTTGGAAGGATAATCATGAGGAGGGTTCTGGGACCTATAAATGGTCGTGGAGTATCGCAAATAAGATATAACGATGGAATCTACAATTTGTATTCAGACCCAGATATTGTAAATGTTATTAAAATTGGCAGACTGAGATGGGTGGGTCATATAATGAGTATGGAGGAGGAGAATACTACTAGAAAGCTTACACCACTGAGACCAGATGAAAAGAGAAGAAGAGGAAGAACGAAGCTGAGATGGATGGAATAGTGGAGGACCTGCGAAAGCTTGGGGTCCGGGGATGGAGGAGGAGGGCGTTTGGACAGAGATGCGTGGAGGATTGTCCTAACAGCAGCCAGGGCTCATGAAGGGCTGGACGAAGAAGAAGAAGAAAACTGTGAACCCATTTGACAACTTGAGCCCATTTTCTATTAAGGATATATGCTTATCACCATATTAATCGAAGTGTATTCTAAGGCCTGTAGTGGAATCACTTCATTTTACTAAAAAATAATCCACCTTACAGGCAATGGCAGTTCATAAAAAAATAACAGGTTTGAACTGCGTAAACCAAGATTGACTTGACAGTAGATTCTGTACTGTAAAGGAAGTGATGGTGGTAATTTGATAATTAATTAGTGGGCGTGATAGATACCTAGAGTTATTACAAAAAATCAATCAAAATGGAGTGCATGTGCAGACGGAGGACAGCTGGGAGGTGGCAGATGGACACAGAACGGCTGACCATGCATCCTGGCATCCCCCATCAGACCCTGCGCCCCTTCACCCAACCAACCAGCACCACAGCTGATACCAAAATGCTGACCGTTGCAGAAAACCTTCCTAAGGATCAATATGTCTATAGTACGTTCCCTGAAAACAGAAAAAAAACGCACCTCTTCTACTACATACCGAGTCGTACTGTACTATTGTAATTGCAAAAGAGTTGACAAAGTTAAATGCAGTTATGCAGTTCACAAACATATGTAAACATTTCAAAAACAAATACGACGTCGATAAAAATACATAAATTGCTGAACTGTAGATATGACGTGTCAAGGCCGAGTGAAGTTGTAGCTATCACTGCCAAACAGATGGCAGTACCGAGAGTCGCCTGGTTAGCGAGGCGCAATCCCCCAACCATAGATCAAGGTTTTTATTCTTCTTTAACCTGACTTTAATAGATTACCTCAACGCAAATTATTTGTTACTGTGTGTTTATAACATAATAATAATAATAATAATAATAATAATAATAATAATAATAATAATAAAAATAATAACAATAACAGCAATAACGATAAAACGATAATAACGATATAACGATAAAACGATAATAACGATAAAAATATAACGATAATAATTATGATAATGATAATGATGATAATGTTAATGATAATAATAATAATATCTAACTGAATCACTGACACTATCGAACCCGTAAGTACATGGCTGCGCGGACATTAGCTCTTTGTACATCCCTATCCTGAGCTAAAGTTTTCCAATCATTCCCTGTATAATCTACTTCCCTCAAGCCATAGTTAATGTTATTCTGGGCGTTATCCCTCTGGTTTTCCTACAAAAAGCTTCCATGCACGTCTTTCATTCCCCATTCGTGCCACATGTCCTCCCTATCGAAGTGTACGAGACTTAAACGTTCTTATTATATTTTGGTTTCCTATAAAGACCCTGTAGTTCACTGTTATGAAGTCTCCTCCGTTCAGCTGTCTGTTCATCTCTCTTAGGTCCAAAAACATTCCTACGAACTTGATTCTCAAATACTAGTAATATTTTCTTCTCCCTTAAAGTAAGAAAGAGTACTTGTTTCACTTCCATATAGAATAACTGAGAGAATAACAGTACTATAATTATATTTTCAGTTAATTTTATTTTTTTAGAGAAGTTGGAACGATATGAGTCCCTCCTTGCTGTGTATAATAGCGAGAATTTACAAAATTTAACCCATGTTTTAGCTCTTTGTGTACCTCATTCCTGTTTGTTACTAGGTATTTTAATTCAGATTAAGGTTTTCCAAATGATGTCGGCAGAAGGTCAGTTGTCAGTCCATATACAGTGAGTTTACTGTACGACTTGGCCGGCGGTAGCGCGTGCAGGCGATTTCAGCACTTACTCCCGGCGAATCGCGTATATTCCAGCAAACTCAAATCACATTGACAATTTTTTAGCATAAAAAACAAACGTACCTTATTACATGAAACCATGCTTCGTCACTAAAAATTATTGATCGTGGATCGATTGTTCCAGCATTAACATTCCTCAAAATCCATTTACAGAAACTTACCCGACTCTGGTTATCACGTGGTAGCAATTCCTGGACAACAGTAACCTTGTATGGTTTTAGCTTTAAAAGCTTTGTAGCTTTCCATGCTGAAGCTTTCGAAATGTCGGTTTCTTGTGCAAGGCGCCCTAAAAGATTTTTGAGGTGAGTTTTCTAACCTTTCTCCGATTTCCTCTAGTTTCTGCTCCGTAAGCACACGCCGTTTTACGTTTCTTTTCTTATCAAGAATTGATCCCGACTCCCTAAATGTACTGACAAGCAAACGAACGGCCTCTCTACTCTGAACACGCACGCCTGGATAATTAGCTTGAAATCGTCTTACAACTTCCCTGCAAGATGATGTAATAACATACGAATCGTACATGAATATTCTTTGTTGTAATTTGTTCGTAGGAATTTTGAAGACACTGCAAGCAAAACTAAACACTTCTTAATTTTATTCACGTGTGAAGTGGCCTTGAACACAAGTCAGACTGCCGCACGAGTAAAGACAGATGTGGGAGTCACAGGGAAATGCAGTGAAGGTCACATGGGCCTTGCCTGCACGCCCTAACGCCGGCCAAGTCGTACAGTAAACTCACTGTATTTATATCTTTGGAGGAAACTAACTTTTAATAATTTTAAACTGAATAACATTATCACTACTGACTTGGTATTTTTTAAAGTGCAGAATGCGATTTTAGTAATGTTTTCCCTTTCACACGTCCTTGTTGTATGAGAGTAAATGGGTCAAAATTATACTTTCATCGATCTAAATAAATCAGCATCATTCTTCATATAAAACGCCACATGTGGCCATAATCAACTAACGGTAAATGTCAGTCCAACCAAACCAACCTCACTTAAACACATTTATAGATATATCTGGTCCATTTGTTTTTTTACTGCAACATATTTGCGAACTTATTGATGCTATACTCGTATAAAATTGTGGCTTTGTATTACATATTTTATTAGCTTTATTGTTTTGTTTAACAACAGTTAACATTTAAATTTAAAAGTTATTACAGATGTCTTCTAACAGAGAAATGGAATTCATTTGTATTCCTCTATGATGAAAATCACTATGACTGCATTCGAATTGTCAGTCACACGATTTCTATAGTAATGGCTACGTCGATATAATATACTTAAAATCGATACCATCAGTGCTAACGTTTTCTTTACTAGCGATTTCTTCATCATTTTAATACTTCACTTTTCCATTTAATGTTTCATTCTTTCTCAGTTGACCCTCAGTTTACGCAGAGAGTTGAACCATTTAAAACACTCAATGTTGAAAACTGTTAAGCAGTTCTCGCCCTGTTAACTATCTAACTCACTAACACTATCGAAATCGCAGGTTCATGGCCGCGCAGATATAAGCTCTCCATACATCCCTATCCTGAGCTAATGTTTTCCAATCATCCCCTGTACAATCTACATCCCCTAAAATCATAGTTAATGTTATTCTCACGCCTCATTCTTGGTCAACCAACTGGGCGTTTTCCGCTTGGTTTTCTTACAAGAAGCTTCCATGTACGTCTTTCATTACCTATTCGTGCCACATGTCCTGCCCATAGCAGTCTATGAGATTTAACTGTTCTAATTATATCTGGCTTCTTATAAAGACATGTAGTTCACTGTTATGTAGTCTTCTCCATTCACCTGTCTGTTCATCTCTCTTTGGTCCAAAAATTTTCCAAAGAACTTTATTCTCAAATACTAGTAATCTTCTTTCCTCCCTTAAAGTAAGAGTCCATGCTTCGTATCCATATAACTGGTAGAATAATAGTTTTATATTTTTTCATTTTTACGTTTTTTAAAGGAGTTGAGAAGTCAAGGGTCTCTGTAATGCATAATAGCACGCATTTCAGAATTGAGCCTATGTTAATTTCTTTATGCATCTTATTCCTATTTGTGATTATTGTTCCTAGGTATTTAAATTCAGCCACTTCCTCAAAATTTCTCTCATTTGTCATTACCTGTCCATTTCCATTATATAACGTATTTGTATGTGTGACCATGTATTTTGTTTTATTAAAATTTACTTCCAGTCACAATTTAATAATATTACTCAATAGTGTGTTCGTGTTCGCCTTTAGTATCTCCCCGCTATCGCCCAAAAGTACGTTCTCGCCCTGTTACCGATATTTATTGCACTATACGACTACGTAATTCGAGTAGAACTTGGGACCTAAATGCAGTGGTCTATGGTATAAATAATTGATTTCATATAATATTTGGACTCTTGGTAAATAACCTATAAGCGATGTTAAAATGAGCAATGTGTATTATTTATTAAATACTCCAGTCCATTTATTAATATTTGAAGCAGAACTTTGAAATTCACATCAGTAATAATATTATATTTTTGCAACCGTATGACAACAGAGGACTTTCTGTAATACGTTCATTTGTAAACAAAATTCACGACGAAGGTTATAAACCGACCCGATCTATTAATGATAAAACGGGGAATTGGTCTGGAGTTGGATTTGTGCTGTAAAGGTCTGCAAAACACTTTCTGTTTCGTTGACACTTCAAAAAAACTTGTAAATTTCGATATCCATACTTAATATGTGTATCACATAAATCATTCACCTATCATGAAATTCAGTTCTCAAACAAAGGCAGAAGTACAACCAAAAATGTATTTTCTAGATTATTATCACAACTCACCTCCGATAATTAAGTTGTATATCTAATGTCCTCTGAATTAGTAGAGACTATTTAACTCATGCCCCAAATGGGAGTCAATGACCAATCACGTTACAATGATTTCTGTTTTAGAACCAATCAGAGTCGTGTTTCACGAAATATTTATCAGTGTTATAATTACCATATTAAAGTTTCCATCCTCTATAAATATCCGAGATGTTATGACATAGTAGACAGTTTCAATACAACACTCTTGTTCTTAGTGCAATATGATAATCCTGCTCGAAATTGACTTCTACATGACGATAGGATCAGTTTTCTTCTTGTACTGCACGGATTATAGGAGAGAATACATTTAGTTGTGTTGCCCGCCCTCCTCTGTTAATACAACTAGTTAACCTCACTTTACATTTTAACATCCAAAGTTGTACGCAACAACGCGGATGCCAAAGTGCTTGTGCATGCAAACCTGATATAGCAAACATGCACGCACGCACATATACGCTATACAAGTAAACAAACACATGATGTCATGAAATAATTTTACAAGAAATTTCTCCTACTAACATAACCATTGCGGCTTAGACCAACACGAGCTTCATCTACTATATTCTGAGAGACGTCTTCGATTAAGAAACTTCGCATAAAATTAAATAAGTTAAAATTATACCTTCTTAGGTAAAATCCGTCGTCCTCAACTTATACAATATGTAATCTTTATGCCTGTAGGCCTTTCAGAACATCCGTTCCCTCTTCAGCAGGTCCCTCTTCGCTACAACATCCAGTATGATGGTTGATGCTGCTGGTCCTAATGTGGTGTTGTCGCAGCATCAGCCATCATACTGGATGTTGTAGCGAAGAGGAACCTGCTGCTGAAGAGGGAACGGATGTTCTGAAAGGCCTACAGGTAAAAAGATTGCATAAAGTCCTAACATTCCATGTTCCTAGGAACATGTCCCTGTGTTAGAACCGTGGGCATGGGTTCCCTGAAGTAGTCCCCGCCCGGAGAACCGAATGGGGGACTATTTGACCTCCGGAAAATTTTACCCCAGTAGAACCCATGTCCGCATTTCTTGACGGTTGTATTTTTACGGTGAAAGATCGTCACTCTTTCGACCAAGGTACTTATTTCGTCTGGCTTGTCACCTTCGACCAGTCCGGCATGGGTAACCCTATCGGCAGCAATGCTAACCACCGGCATAGCTCTTAGGATTATTTAAGCACGCAAGCCACTCCACCACGACAAGGTAAAGATACCATGGACGGGGGTATAAAGATTACATATTTTATGAGTTGAGGACGACGGATTTTACCTAAGAAGGTATATTTTAACTTATTTTATTTTATGACTCTCCACCTCAACGGTTTTAACAATGAATTTTATTAGTATTAACTTCGCATAATCCCATGAAATTTAATTTGCAAGTTGACCTATGTGTATGTGTAAGAAAATAAAAGTAACGATTTTTCAAAAACATTGATTCCGATTGAGGGTCTTTCCACTTTTCAGCGGTTGCCCTTTTACCAGCCGGCTGCTGGCCCTTCACATCCACATGTGTCAATCACAGAGGTAGATGATCAACAGCCAGTGTAGGGGTGACATGTGGTTAGCATGTCGAGTCCCCCAGCCGTTATAGCTGGTTCCTCAACCTGGAGCCGCTACTTATTTTAGCTACCCAATTGCCTCACGATGCTGGGTGGGCACCGGTCCCATACTGGCCGAAATACCATGAGAAAATTCCTTCCCCCATGGAGACTCGAACCAGCGCAAGTCCCGTAACTCTGCGCCAAAGGCTTCCTACCTTAACCACTCGGCTACGGCGCGGGACAAAAACATTGTTGAAAACTTAAAACACCTCAAGAATTAGGAAGCTATGGTCTATAATTGTGTGATATTTTCTGACTCTGGATTGGCATATAGACTAGGAACAAGGAACAATCCTATTGATGAGTTCCCGACATCACAATGTGCTCAATGATAAACAAATGTTGTGCTGCTAATTATTTAATAAATTCGAAATTTCAATTCTTATGCGGGAATATTCCTGTATTTTTGGTCCAACATACTATCTACAGTCCACAATAATTCTGCTCGAAGGCAGGTCCTTCACTGCAATCATATCATTTTCATGCTATGCTTGTAGCTTTACTAGGGAATTGTAGGTGTGGTAGCGTCCCGTTGCTTCCACACCGGTGAAGGATGATGATAATAATGATAATGATGATGGCCATATGATTTCGGGGACCATTTGGGCCTTAAAGTTTTCCTGACATTTATCTTACAGGTGAGATAAAACCCCGATAAAAACCTCACCCAGAAAAACTGCCCCGACCGGGGATCGAACCCGGACCCGCTGCGTGACAAGGCAGCACGCTACCCCGAGACCGCAGCGGTGGACCAACATGCTGTAATAACTTATAATGAAAATCTGCCTGAAAAGGGAATTTTACTCTCTGTAACCAGTGTTAAAAAGTTACCATTGTCTGAGTAAAGTTTTAAGCTCAAAGCTCTTAAATAGAACACAGGAGCTTAACTGTTACAAAACTATAATTTTACTAACATTGTTGTACGCAGCTGAAATCCAGACTCTCACAAACAAAAATTAGAATGATCTTCTACTACCCCTAAAAATAAAATTTTATGAAAATAATATTGTTGCTCTTAATGAAAATGAGGGATGTAAAATAAGACAGAACTCATAATTAACAATGTTATATCAAGAACCGGAAGATATGGCAATACTGAAGACTAGAACGCTAAGATAGCTTGGTCGCATCATAATTACGTCAAAAGAACACAAGACTAACAAAAATAGCAAAGCCGTGTCGGTGGACGCGAGACTAAAACGCGGTTGCCCCGACTGGGATCTTAGGTTCGAATCCTGGCGATTTCTGATAAGTTGGCCACAACGGGGTTTTCTCAGGGTTTTCTCGTTTCCCGAATTTCATCCCAGTAACACTCTCCACTCCTTTCCCCTCCCCATCAAGACAATTAACCTCCATTCATTCATTTCATATCTCATTTCACCTCATCTTATGTTAGGTAAAAAATAGTCTGGTTTAGCAAACCACACGTGTTGATAATAAGTGGTTACAATGATATATTGGGGCATACTCATGTACTTCCTCATGCATCCGAGCCTGTGTTTCAACTTAGAGTAGAATATAGCCGAAGGAAGGGTTGCAGTCCCTCCTCGTGGCCTTTGGCACAGACAAATAATTGGCGGTATGTGACGAGTTTGAATGTCTGTTGTGTATTGAACCAGGTGCACCAAAACAGACTACATAATTATCACCATACAGTAAATAGATAATTCATTCCATAAAATAAAGGTAGGTAATGCAATGAACCAAATACAGGGTTGCCGTTGAAAACCCGAACACATCTTCATTAATCTAATCTAAACGAAAATAGCAATGGATAATTTTCCAAATGGTAAACAATTGGGCATAATAAAACAACGCGCAACGTTTGAATAACAGCTACGCTCAGATTCAACCCAGGAAGTTACTGTCTGTTGGGAATAGTAAACTGGGTTGCCATTTTAACAGTATTTTCTCGAGAGAAATCATTATATAAAACTGAAGATTGCAACACAGCAGGTACATACTTTTAAGTTGTAGCCGTTCAAGCCACCCGCTCTTAAAAAAAAGTAACCAATTGTCACTGAGCTCGTGCGGACCTTACTATCCTGTGTGAAAGTGCCGACTCTCATATTTACTATAAAACTTGTTTGCATACCGTAAAAGAAAAACTATGTTTTTTTAAATGTATAGTACATATATTTAAAAAAAGTACTGCTGACCTTGCCGCTCCACCCCTCCTTAATAAACAAATACCCTTATTATGAGTTTGGCAACATCTACCCTCTGTGTGTAGGCGGACACTGGCATAGCCCATAAGGTCTGTAGTAACTTCCTAGGTTGAATTAGAGTGTAGAAGGCCTTTTGAAAGAAGCAGGCAACAAGGAGTTGTGGATGACGAATTATGTGATTGAGGCCAAAACCGAATTAGGTTTGAAGTAGTCTAATATAAATTTATTGATGCTACTATAATCTAATTACATATCATCTAAGTGCATCCTAATAACATTCATTAAAGTAGTGTCGTTCATTAAAGTAAGTTATATATCAATTTACAGATATCGATAAGTATCTATGACAAGTCCCGCGCCGTAGCCGAGCGGTTAAGGTAGGAAGCCTTGGCGCAGAGCTACGGGACTTGCGCTGGTTTGAGTCTCCATGGGGGAAGAAATTTTCTCATGGTATTTCGGCCAGTATGGGACCGGTGCCCACCCAGCATCGTGAGGCAATTGGGTAGCTACAATAAGTAGCGGCTCCAGGTTGAGGAACCAGCTATAACGGCTGGGGGACTCGACATGCTAACCACATGTCACCCCTACACTGGCTGTTGATCATCTACCTCTGTGATTGACACATGTGGATGTGAAGGGCCAGCAGCCGGCTGGTAAAAGGGCAACCGCTGAAAAGTGGAAAGACCCTCAATCGGAGGATCTATGACATAAAAGCAGCAATCTAAAATAGCAGGTGGAAATTTTGAAAACGACGGTGATTTGGAAACACTTACATCCCCAATTCCAGAAAATTCATAAACTTACAATAGACAATATATATTTAAAATTAAATCACTCTGTTCATGTTAATTTTAATAGTCTAATAAATTTAATTAATTTTCTATGTATTGATGTACATTGTTTTGAGGTTAAAATTTGTAGAGAAAGCCGTCTCCAAAGTCAATAACATATAGGCTATCTGTCCAGGGGTAATATATTTATAAATTAATTAAAAAATGCATTTAATTGTAAACGTTGTATGCATGATAACTATAATAAAAAATAACAATGTATTTTCTTCATTACGAATATCCTACAACCTACTGTAAATTTTACTCCTCCACAAATCCCTATTTTCAGCTCTCGACATCATACTCCTACGTACTATCTGAATCCACTGTTATTTTGGTATCCCCTTTCTTCTGTTGCCCTCCGCTTCAAAATTTAATATCATAATAATAATAATAATAATAATAATAATAATAATAATAATAATAATAATAATAATAATAATAAATGTTATAATTGTGATAGACACAATTTAATATTTAAAAGAAAATTAATGGAATTAATTTGTTATTACAACAAATAAACATCATAAATCAAAACTTTGAGTTTTAAAAGAAAACATCTTAATTTGAGAAGGATATACATTTATTTTAAATAATAATGGACGTTTTAGATGGTATGTTGAAAAGTGAAAGTTAAAGTTAACAAATACATTTATTTCAAGTGGACCTATTTAGATGGTTTCGAAAAGTGAAAGCTAAAAGTTAGCAAATTTACATAAACTCCAGAACAATACTTTCACTGGAAATATGATGAAATATATATTGGGAGGCTTGGACATGATAGAGAAGTGATGCGAGTAGAAAAGGAGATGAAGAAGACACATCCTAATGTAAGTAGATCTCTATAATCATATATATTTTTTTCATACTTGCATACTTTAGTTTTAAAATCATGAATATCTAAATTATATATCAATATTCTTGCACGTAGGTCCAAATTGAATTTTGATTAGAACTTTTGAACTTCTGAACTTGTAAATTATTAATAGTATGGAATTTAAGGGAAATAACAAAATTACAATTTGAAAAGTCTAGTTAATTCTTAACACACTGTTAAACACTCTCTCAAATTATGAGTTAGATTCCGAAATATGTTATGTATTTAAAATAGTTTGTAAATGCTCCTTACTCCCTAGGGATTAACTTAGCTCAAAAAAGTCATTGAAAATTCATGTTATATCATATATAAACTTGATTCTTCAGTAGTTATACTAATAACATGTTAAAATTCAGTAGTTTGACATTAATAATACTCCTGACCCTTTTAAGATGATTTATGAAACGAAATCAGTAGCCGCGACCGCTCCCGAAAAAATAGAGTTCATCTTAAGTTAGTATTAAGCTACTATAACTTACTTGTGTTTTGCACTCTTTTAACTTTACTATCTAACCTCACTTGGTTAATTCTTGTTTTTTCGACCCCGACGCTATTAGGGCATCCGAGGGCTAGGGAATCTTTCTTTTCTTCCATTTCTTCTTTCCTTTATTTTCTTTTCTTCTCCAGAAAAGCCTGACCAGAGGCTATAAGATGGCAGGCCCATCACTGGTCTTGCCTTCCTTTGGCCAGCAACCAATCGAAGGGACTATTATTATGCTTTCAAGTCTTATACGAGAATTTTCCGGAAGAAGCTGGAGGGAAAATTTTCTATAGGATCGTAACAGGCCTTGGCCTAATACTTGGAAGGAAGAAGAAGAAGAATTGTAAAAGAATCGCTTCTGAATTCATTAACTATAAACATAAAAGAACGATACGACCTTAGTCACGACAATAAAGAAACTCATTTGAAAAGTATGAAACTGCCTTACACTTGTTTCACATAAACACTCCCACCTTAGCTAGGACATACGACCATTATAGACTCGCTCATTTCAGTATTTTACGGCTTGATAAAATGGCCGACATTTACGATCTTACAGTATCATGTATGGTAACCAATATATGGATTAACCATTGCAAAAGTAATTAGCAATTTAACAAGTTAACAAATGGAGATATGCGATGTAAATTATATTAATAAATATTCTTTAATTTTGTACCGTAGCTCGGTGGTAGGCAAGAGATCTCAGGGTTATGAACTCTTTATAAGCAAAAGAACAACGTATAAATGTACACTCAATTTTAACGAATCCAAGAAACTGTTTATTTACGGAGAAATGCACTTTTGATAATACAGTTACAAAGTTGTATCTATGAGTGGAGTCGATGAAATACTTAGAGGTCCACGTGCTCTAATCAATATTTTCGAAGGCCAAATGCTTAACGGACTATAACTTTAAATTTAACTATTTCTCGGACGAATCTAATATTTAAACTGAATCGGAGATCGCGGTCTGCAGGTCTACGATGTTCCAACACTGAACACAGAGTCACTGATAGTGATAGTGCGTGAGTATTTTGATATAAGTTCTCGCTTATAAAGGCGGTGGCTCCTCCCACTTTTCTCGAATCCACTCCTTACAATTGAATATATTTATGTTACAATAATATTATTTACTAGTATGTATAACATTTCTAAGAACTGGGTAAATTGGTTCTTTGATATTTAATAGATAATGCTTTATCAATTTATTTGTAAACTGTCAATATTAAGAGATTATCTTTTCTAAAGGTGAATGAATGTCTTGTTGTCTGTACTAGCCAGGTAGTTTTTTATATCCTTATTTCTTGGAATTTGTATAGACTGCTAATTGGAATTAGTTATATTCTTTTGACAATACCCTTTTTTGTGTTCCTATATTAATTGTAACTTGTGTAGCAGGTAGAGTTCTGACAATACCTCTTTATTCTAGACAAATGTACGTGGAATTTTTACCTGGATATATTTCTACTTTTCCACATAGATATTTTATAGCGATATTAGTAATATATTCTATTTTCATTATTTATAGATTTATTTAATTTTAATAACAATTTAATATATTTCGGAACATTTTAGGTTCAGATCCATGCATATTAGAGTTGTATCTTAGTTTTTATGTCTCCTATCATATTAATCACTACAAATGCCTACTTGTATATTGAAAGTAAATAGTGTTAGTATTTCTTTAAATATATAAGTCTCTCCTTTTGAGAAACTTATTTTCTTGGTTAATTTACCTCTACAAATGTATCTTGCATGAAAGAATAACAGAATAAAATAAGTAGCTTAATACTAAACGTATAATTACTTAATACTAATTTTATACATTTTGGTTACAACAATACATTCTCTCTTACACACCCAATTTCATACAACATTCTTAATTACAATACAGTATATTGTACTACCGATGGACCATTTGTTTACAATTCTTTATATGGCCGCATAATTTCCAGGTGATACACGTACATGGTGTTAGTTACATTATCAGCGTGAATTTACAGTACTGATTTAATTTTGAAATTGTAAAATGTATGTAATTTTTGTATAATTCTACTATTCGCTGGTTGAGTGGAAGAGAAGGCCTTATGGCCTTAACTCTGCCAGCTAAAATAAAGCATTATTATTATTGTATTCGCGTAGACTTTCACGGCCGGAGTTCCTATGATGATCTTGATGAAGATTTTTCGGGCTGT
The DNA here is from genome assembly GCA_030220185.1 of Diploptera punctata. NCBI lineage: Eukaryota > Metazoa > Arthropoda > Insecta > Blattodea > Blaberidae > Diploptera > Diploptera punctata. The sequence goes on from JASPKZ010008289.1 coordinate 352,333, forward strand.
AGGCCGTGGTCGTGAGGCATGTAGTTCCCCGATGTGTACGTATAAATAGGACAGACAGTGGACAGAAATGCCAGTCTCAAGACAACCCTTGAGGATGCCAGACGCAGTCTTTGGCGAAACGTCGGGGAACTACAAGCCTCACGACCACGGCCTACAGCCCGAATATCTTCATCAAGATTATTATTATTATTATTATTACTACTACTACTATTAAATTCTCACCATGTAGGTCCTTTTGCATGCCACACGCCACCCGGGCATTACAGGTGCACGACCTGTCGGAAGAGGGACTTTAATCCGTGGATCACATACACAATACTTATTTTAACAACACAGGGGCATGGAGGGCCTCCCGAATGAGTGATTAGCTGAATGTCAGGGCCTCCACCGATATATCACAAAATTAAGAGCATCCACTTTTTTACAGTAAAAATGTGAAGATGTCAATAGAAGTTAAAGGTAAGTGCCAATCACGTATTTAAAAATTAATTTATTAGATTTAAAAAAAATGACATTCGCACCAGTCCGTTCTCAATATATGAACGTGGTCTTCTGTATCATTTGTTTATTACTGATTCGGCAATGAGTATGATGCCAGTAATTTTAACGATATTTCTAAAAAAATAAATCTGACACAATATATTTCAATACGGACATGTTATTATTTATTATAACAGCAATATCAAATAAAATGTGATTTGAAATTGCACGGTGTAAATGTTATAAATGTTTACTAATTTGCAATCAAGTCTCTCAACTCGTTCGTAAATCTCACCTTCAATTCTACTGAACTGTGAATTTCAGGCACCGCAGGCTTGTAGTATTGGAATTCATAATTCCCAGAAATATACACACTTAAAGAATGGAAAGTATGCTTAAGCCCTACAATTGAATAGTCGCCCAGAAAATGGTTGTAACACATTTTTTAGAGTTGATTTTTATATGGAAACAGGTCCCTTTTGCCACTAGGCCTAACATTTTCCCCATGTATAAGCCAATGTGGAAAAAATATAGGATTATAATATTTACCGACATCGAAATTATCAGAATTTCCGAAATTGTTTCTGGAAAACCAATCAGCTCCTTCTGACTTGAAAATTTACGGATTTTTTTTAAAAATATACAATTGAGTATGTCCAGTGAGCTACATGTTATTTATGGGAAACCAGATATAATAAGAACAGTTACGTCTCCTAGACTGTGATGGGCAGGACATGTGGCACGAATGAAGAATGAGACAGGGCATAGAAACTCCTTGTAGGAAAACTAGAGAGAATGCACCCAATAAGTGTGCCAAGAATGAGGTGGGAGCATAACATTTACAATGATTTGATGGAAGAAGATTATATGGAAAACAATAACTCAGAATAGGGATGTATGGAGAGTTTATGTCCGCGCGGCCATGAACCTACGGGTTCGAAAGTGCCAATTAGATAGTTTAGTTTGTCCATTGTGTGAAAATTATTTTAACACATTTTGTTTAGTTTTCACTCTAGCAAATAAATTATTTTTATGTCCCGGTGCCTTGTAAAGCAGTAAGCCACACAAAACAAACATGGATGTACTTGTGACCTGAACAAGTACAATCAAATGCAGAGGTAGGGAGGGGGAATAACGCGTTGAATATTGCAGGTGAGAGTATTATATTTTGTGTGTTTCCGAAGTATAAGTGTATGCAAGACCTTCCTATTACAAAAATTAGAGTACAATAGCAAGAAATGTAATGTTATCCTTTCATATTATTACGGATTTCTCACGTCAATGAATCTGCTGCACATTCAGGTAATGAATTTAAAGAACAAGGAAAATAGATTATATTAAATTTAGATCAACATCATCATATTTAACAAAATAATTAGGTCATTGACGCCTAAGATTCTGTCGTCCCTGAAGGTAGTATTGGAAATTTTCTTGAGACGTTCTAACTGCTGCCATTAATGATATAAGGCATTTATTAGTTTTAACTAAATTATTCTTCTTCGCCATCGTAGTTTAACCTCTCACCTTACAGGTACTTTTACATGACACACGCCACCTACTACGGACGAAAATACGTTTTTTACCATACAAGGACATGGGCGGCCTCCCCGAATGAGTGATCACCTTATTCCAGGGCCCGCTACGAGACAACATAATATTAAGAAAACTATATTTTAAAATTATTAATCATATATATCAAAATGAATAAATAATGAGAGGCGCAAGCGGTTAGACGCTCGCCTCTCACAGCTTGGGTCCCGATATCTCGTCTCGATCAATCCACGTGGGCTTATTGGTGGACGAAACGGAGTCAAGGTTTTTTGGGGGGGTTCTACCGTTATCCCCTGCTTTAAATTTCATTTCACCATTTCTACACACTCATCTTCTTCATTTCATTTAATTTCATATGTCCCTGTGATATTGTGACAGGAGTGATCGCCCGAAATTCTTGTAATTCACAGATTTCCAAGGGGTTTCATTGTATCTCATCCCTCTACCCGGCCCTGTGTCGGAAAAGAATTGAAAACTAAATAAATAAGTAGAATTGAGATGATACTAATTTTTTATAAAATACATTTTGATATCAATATATTATTTCATTTTGCAGAAAGAGGTAAAATTTAAGATGAATTAGAAGGCATTACGACCATTTATGTAATTAGGGAAAAAGGCAGGTTTATTTTTTTAAATCGCTATCATGAACTTGTTACACTGTTTTTAGTCAAATCTCGACTGGAATTTATACTAATTTTATATCAGAAACTCATTAAGAAAGCAATAAATTTACAACTCAGAAAATCCTACAGACATAATCCTGAGAAAAATATATACATTTCTTTGCAAATTCGCCGGAAAATAGATTCATCAAATATCTTACAAGCAAGGCCTGTCGTTGCTCTGATTTCTAACGATAGTTTAATAGTTTCCTCTCTAGTTGTACTTCTTCTATTCTCTTAATAGATTTGGTGATAACACCAGTCCAGGTCTCCATCGTCAAACCAGCTCTTGCGAGGGCTACCCATCTCTCTCTTTTCAATAATCCATCACCTCAGATATTCTATGCCGTCTCGGTAGACTCGTGGCTACCCAGACTGTGATCCCAGGCCCGAATCCTTACGGTTCCGGACGGGTACTAGTGATGGGCCATACAGGGATTTTTCGCTTTTTATCGGAGTTCTCCCTTTTCCCGAATTTCATCCCATCAACATTCTTCATTCCTCCTTCCCTCTCCTTCATGTTATTTCATCTTATTCTTCACCTCGTTTCATATTGGGAAAAAATAGTTTGGTTGGCAATCCTATGTGATGAAAATATGAGTTGAGGGTAACTAGTGGATGCCCACCAGGATGCTGTCCTATTATTACAAGCCTGAGGAATAAAGAAAAAGGTGAAGGGTCCAACGGAAGGGTTGTAGTCCCTACTTGTGGCCATGTGACCATCCCACAAATTGCGGTATGGTCATGGGAGTAGAACCTGTTGTGTCGGAAATGGAAGACGGCCTACAGCTTACATAATACCTCAGAGCAAATATTCATTCCACTCAGCTCTATAATACTGAGATAGCGCAATAGATACTTTACTTGGCGGTGCTTGGGCACTCTGATCTCCTAGTCCGAACAAAGAAATAAGGAAAAATAAACAGGTAATCTATTCTGTGTCATTCAGAAAACTTAATATTAAAATCTCACCTTATATCCATCTATCTTGTAGTCAAATGAGAAAATGTTCAGATCTCATCTTAGTGTTTCATTTCCCATTTATCAGCTTTAGGTTACCCTCTTATGCTTCTCAAAAATGTCATCTCTATAGACTGTAAACGTGACTTTTCTACCTTTGTTATTGTTCGCGATTTGTAACCACAAATAAGATTATGCGTTGCCACAAATGTATAAAACAACGATTGAAGGGCTTAGGGCCGTAACATGACAAGCCACATTCTGTTAAGAAATGTCATTTATTACAATGATAGCAAATAAATGTATTGAAATATCCATAAAATCATTTGTAAATGCGCCAGTAATGAGTTAAATCATATACTTACTTACTCACTAGCACTATCGAACCCATAGGTTCATGGCCGCGCGGACATAAGCTCTCCATACATCCCTATCCTGAGCTAATGCTTCCCAATCATTCCCTGTATAATCTACTTCCCTCAAATCATAGTTAATATTATTCTCCCACCTCATTATTGGTCTACCAACTGGGCGTTTTCCCTCTGGCTTTCCTACAAGAAGCTTCCATGCAAGTCTTTCATTCTCCATACGTGCAACATGTCCTGCCCATCGGAGTCTACGAGACTTTACTGTTCTTAATATACCTGGCTTCCTATAAATACCATGTAGTTCATTGTTATGAAGTCTTCTCCATTCACCTGTCTGTTCATCTCTCTTTGGTCCAAAAATTTTCCTAAGTACTTTATTCTCAAATACTTGTAATCTCCTTTCCTCCCTTAAAGTAAGAGTCCATGTTTCGCATCCATATAATATAACAGGTAGAATAATAGTTTTATATATTTTCAGTTTAACATTTTTTGAAAGGAGTTGGGACATCAAAAGTCTCTGCAATGCATAATAGCACGCATTTCCAGAATTGAGCCTATGTTTAATTTCTTTGTGCATCTCATTACTATTTGTGATTACTGTTCCTAGGTATTTGAATTCAGCCACTTCCTCAAATTTCCCCATTCCCTCATTTGTCATTAGCTGTCCATTTCCATTATATAATGAATTTCTACGTGTGACCATATATTTAGTTTTATTGATATTTACTTCCAATCCTAATTTCTTAGTGTTACTCAACAGTGTGTGCGTATTGTCCTTTAGTATCTCCTCGCTATCGGCCAACAATACTACATCATCAGCATAAACTAACAGCTTATTAATACCATTGAGTTGTAAGCCTTCCTCATTCTCTAAAGATTTAATGGCATGCTCTAGTACAAAAATTAAATAGTAGAGGAGATAGTGCATCTCCTTGCTTCAACCCATTCTGGATTTCAAAAGTGTCCGAAAACTGTTTGCCTACACGCACTGTTAAATCATATAGAAACACAATGTATTAACAACAATACTGACCAAAGAGTAGGCCTATTTATAATTATTTTTTAAACATTAATATCCTTATATATCTCAGAAGGAACAAAACGTGGCTTGTTATGTTATTGTTCCAAGCCCTCAAATTGTGTTTCTTCTTTAGATTTTCCCCCTAAAGTTTTTCCAATTTTTCCACAAATTGTTTTAAATCGAATACCATTCTTCTCAATGTCTTTGTTAAATTTAAAACTAAAGTCAAATCCCGGATAATTGAAGTCGGATACTGTGATCTAATACAGGGCTTCCAATATAAAACCGGACCGGCCTCACGGAGTTTCACCCGGCACGCAGTGCTGTCTCTTCCTCCCGCAATTCACCCTGCCCGCCACCCGTCCTTGAACTGTTTCTTACCTTATAGAAAATGCTGGAAATGTTGTCCTCCCGCAGTTAAACAGGCATTATACCGAGTAAACACATTTAGATTGACACGCTGTAGTTCGGGGACTGTCAAGTTTCTGATTTCATTTCTTATGTTGTTCTTCAGTTCTTCCAATGTGTGCGGATTTGTTTTGTACACTTTGTCTTTCAGGCTACCCCACAAATTTTCGCCAATTTCGTCTAATTTTTCTTCGGTGAGAACCGTACGCCTTCGCGTGTGTTTCTTACTTTGTACTGAACCAGTGGTCTCAAATTTAGTCACAAGATAGTGGATTGTCGATCTGGAAGGTGGTAATTGTCCAGGGAAGTTCCGAATAAATTCCTCGCGAACGCGACGAGCTGATTCGTATTTATAATAACATTTACACACATAAATGCGCTGCTCTAATATCAGCTGACGTCTCATCTTGTCGAACGATAGTAAACTAACTATTTCAAGGACGAGCGGCTGGCAGAGTGAAATGCGGACGAGGAGAGAGCGCTGCCTGACGGGTGAAACCCCGTGGGGCCGGTCCGAGTTTATATTAGAAGCCCGTTACTTTTCCATTGATTCTGAATTCTTCCATTCAAAGCCAAACTCTATGTTTTGTTTGTATAAACAGTTGAATTGTAATATGTTGCATATTGGCTTAATCTGTACGCTGCTCTTAGTATATGATTATCTGTTTCTTGAATAAGTATTTGAACATCAGCATATAGCAAAGCATTTAAAGGCGTGTTTAATTTGATTTTAATCCCAGACTGTATTTCATCTTACTATTTAATAACTAGATAGTCAATACTAACTTGTTAATTAACAAATAAACTAATAGACGATAATTAATGAACCTCCGTGTTACCAAACAGCAATTTTATACAGCGAAACTAATATTTCAGCATATAGGCCTACAGGTTTATTTCGACTATTTAACTCAAGCCCGAAAAGGGAGTCAACCAATCACGTTTCAATGAATTTTGTTTTACAACCAATGGGAGTCATGTTTCACTTCGATATTTATTGAATTCTGTTTATCAAAATTAAGAAAGCTCTTCATATTTAATATTCTGAACAGGTCAAAGCATTATTTTGCAGTGACTGACTCTCCAACAAATAAGTTGAATATAGCAAATAATGAACAGATTCTTTCCAACTACACATTTGATAATTGTTCGTTCAATAATTGTGTTTTTAAATAATGAGTTTACCGAGTTGTTTCCTAAAAATAATTAATAAACTATAATGTTGGTTATAATATACAGTTTGATGTGTTTCATTTTTTTTCTCATCTAGGGTTAATTCTTACAATATTGCGATCTATTTGGCAATAAATAATATGTTCAAGTTACAGTGATGAACAAATGAAACATAACCACATTTCTGGTTTGTTTTCAAACATCGCCGTTAAATTAAATATATAAATATTTTAAAATAATTACATTTAAATGATAATTTGCGAGCAATGAGCTTAATTTTCTTCTTCATCATCATCATCAGGTATCATGGCAGCTACCGCCGTCTTCCGGAAACCACACGCCATTCCTCTCTGTCCATCCATTGATCTTTCTCCAATCCTCTGATATTCATAGTTGCTTGTACCCCTTCTATCCAAGTTTTCTTCGGTCTTCCTCTCTTCCTCCTTTCTATTGGGATCATTTCCATAACAAATTTAGGCAATCTTTGTTTATTCATTAAATAGTCCTAACAAATGTCACTCTTGATTTTCAAATCCTCTAGATAAATTGGAAATCACTCCTGGCATTACTCATGATAAAAGGATCACAAAATGTCTTCTTCGTGTTATTTAAAACTGTTGACATTAATAAATTTAATATTCAAATATTTGGGACACTACAACAGTGAGCAAGTACAAATGGCATTTTAGGAAATCAGATGCATTACAATTTCTAACATATATTGACTTGTGATCCTAGAGATAAAATTAGTCAGCGTTTGAAGCCAGATTTGACGTGCAGAAGAGTGAGAAAGAGGGCAGCTTCTGTACAAGATTATGTATAATCACCATTCCATGTCAGTCCAGAGCTGACGTCCAATTAAATGCACCAACCAACATTCGCAATTTCGTTTACGCACTCTTCTCTTAAGTGAAGGTACTTCTAAACCCAAGTTGACGCGCTGTAAACCACGCTCATGTGGAAAACCCAGAGTTCAAATTTACTTCCGCCCAACCACATGGTGTAATAATAATTATATCTTCACAACTATATTTTCAACCTTTTATTCCACAGAAATATGAATATTTGTAAAGCGCAAAGTGCTTTGTGTAATGAATTTCACAAAACCGATAAAATTACGCATGATGATGAGCAAATCTTACACATCGGTTTCTACAGAAAACAACTGCATTATTTCATTAAATTTCCTTTAATTAAAAACTAACTAGCTAGCTAACTCACAAGCACCTGTAGGTACATGGCGCAGGGACATAAGCTCTCCATACATTCATATCCTGAGCTAATGTTTTCCAATCATTTCCAGTATAATCTGCTTCCCTCAAAACATGGTTAATTCTATTCTCCCATCCCATTTCCGGCCTATCTACTGGGCGCATTCACTCTGGATTTCCTACCAGAAATTACATTCCCATTGGTGCCACATACCCACAATAATTACAAACAGGAATAAGGTACACATAGAAATTAAATATTGTCTCAATTCTGGAAATGCAGGTAATGTTCATTACAGAGACTTGTCCCAACTTCTCTATACACAAAAAAGAGTGAAAATATGTAAAATGTTATTTTCCCAGTTATAGGCCTATTGTGTGGATGCGAAACATGAACTCTGTATTGTACACTTTGAAAACATATTTTGATAATACGCTATAAATATAATTTCAAAATTATATATATATATAACATTTAAAACTAGTGTGACGTCATATAAGTGTAATAGTCAAATTAGCACAACAAACCTTGCTCGATAGCAGGAATCTGTACAAACTAATCTAATTTATCTGTAGTTGGCCTAAAACGATACAACAATCGCCACGTCATCACTTGCTAATGGTATTCGAGTAATCTACCAGCATGTAAACTCAACACCCCCCGTTCCGTAATAGATCTTCATCCCCGCGCAGGGACATTCTTTCACTGGGAGTAATTATACTAATAGTGTTTCATTCAACGACTGTTGTAACAATTAATGCCACTAGCGTCGAAATTTAAAGTTCATAATTAAAGGTATGAAAATGTTTGCACCTTATTTCAGGATACAGGTTCATCTAAAGGTCGTTAATCTACATGGGATCCACGATTTCGAGCTTCCTTCTTTGGGAACTGATAAAACAGGACTTTACGCACTGAACAGAACCATAGAAAACGGCGGGGTTTGAACCCGCGACCCTCAGGACCAGAGGCAAGGATCTTAATTCCAAGATCACAAAGGCCGATGTTTTTGGTTACATCACACATATAAATTAAATATATTTTAACACTTAGCATCTCATTTGTGGCTGCATGTAATGCTCGTTAAATAATGCAATAACTTCACTGCATACTTGAATAAACAAATTATTATTATTTCCGCATGAGTAACAAGAATTTCAAACAATCAAAGCTGTTTATTGTAAAAATTCAATAATTTCCCTGTAATCTATTTCCTGTCATCATTAGTTTTTTTCCTTAGAATTTATCAAAACAGCACAATTAAATATATTTTTAACTTATTTATCTAAGCTCTTTGGTGTTAACTGGCAGCCAACACATCAATAACAATCAATTCGTTGTTTTCAATTTGTAACAAAAACTTATGTCTGTAAAAATAAACTTTTATTTCATCGCAAGAAGTCGTTTTAATTTTGACCTTCATGTGTGCTAATTATATTTGGTTTCCCATAAAGATGATGTAGGTGGCTGTTATTCTTCTCTATTTGCCTGTTTGCTCATCTCTCTTCGGTCCAAAAATGTTCGTAAATTTGTTAGGAAAAATTTTAGACCAAAGAGAAATGAGCAGGCACACAAATAGAGAAGGCTACATCGTTTATCTAAGTTTACACTTTATATATTCAGAAACAATGGTATCTACTCCTGATATACATTATTAAAATTAGGCATTATGTTTCATGATCTTGGCTTTTACTTGTCGTCTCGGTGGAAGCGTGCTAGAGCGGGCGGCTGCCCGGACTGGGATCTCAAGTTCGATTCCTGACAGTTCTGAAGGGATTTTGGTGGTGCGCCTCACCGGGAGTTTTTGGATTGTTCTCGGGATTTACCCGTTTCCCGAATCACATCCCACCAACACTTTCCTCCCCTCTTCTCCCTCCCCCATCATGTCATTTAATCTCCATTCATTCATTTCTTATCACATTTCACCTCATCTCTTATTAGGTAAAAATAGCCCGGTTTAAACAAACTGAGAGTGTTTAAAATGTGGCATTGTGCTGATCTAATGGGGCACACTCATGTGCTTCCTCATAACTCCAAGCCTATGTATCAACTTACGGCAGACAAGGGCCAAATGGAAGCCCCTCCTCGTGGCCATTGGCACAGACAAATAACACTGGTCAATATGATTTTTGTCTCATGAGTACCAATAGTTGTACTTAATGCAGTTTTTTATCGTGTTTTCAAATATGTATTTGGTATTTCTCCATCGCCCACAGTTTTTTATTTAATTTCAATTAATGGATTTAAGTAATAACTTTTTTAATAAAAGTTTTTTCGTCCTTTTGTCCATTGTAAAATAAAGCCAAAAGCTAACTCAGGAGATTTCAGCTATGGAAAAGAGATATCAAGGCTAATGGAATCCTAATATTCTGGCCGATTATTGTTGGACCATCAAGAGGGATGATCCACAGGCGAAATATAGCAGAAAATCGTCATTTCTTACTTTCTAGGCGAGTTCGAATATTGTGTAGTTACGAATGTAGAAAATATTAAAGTGTTTGAAATTATAAATTCCTCTCTCTCGGAAACCTTGCGTGACGGAGAAAACCCGATATCACATTCGAATTCAGGAGAAAAAATACTATCAGAATCACATATTTTTCTTTCTCAGACAAAAAACAGTTTATTTTTTGTTGCTCAGTGTAATTTGCGGCATGATTCATGCATGTGAATTCTTAATGTGACGAACCAGGAACTAAATAACTGACTACATGTAACCATACAGTTGATTTCATTTCATTCGTTGCATAAAGATTGTTAATCCAAATGAACCAAAAACAAAGTTGCCGTGTTAGGATCTTTAAATCTGAACACCTTCAATAATCTCATCTAATATACCTTTGACTTACAAGATTATTAATATCGAGAATACGCTAAATTATGCTCTTTTTTAAATGATTAACCACGACTGACAGAAAAATGACTTAGGTTTCGATTTCACCCTGGATGCGAAGCGCTTGAGAGGCGCATAGAAAAATATAACTACAAATCATTTTGATTTCCTTGCCGTGTGCTGATATGTGGATAAATGCACGCTATTTTGTCACACTGATGACCTTCGTTCAAATTTTCATGACCTAACTATTCCCTATTCACTCGCTGTCATCATACAACAAAAATTGTCACTTTTATTTTTATTTTTTTTGTTCGCGTGTGATATCAATGTAGAGCGAAATATTAAACGAGTGTAGTTTATTTTTCAGTGTGAGGAATTTAAGCGTTTACAATCCGACAATTCAATTGGTATTGTGCGCCAATAATGATAATAATAATACCCATTCTCTATATAACCAGAGTTATCTATGCAACGCAAATTTGACAGCGGATTCATAGGTACCCTGAAAACTTATAAACAATGATGAATATGCAACAGAATCCGTAATTACAGAGACATGTGCCAGCCCATTATCCGTGACAAGTACTTTTTGTTTAAAAAATATGCGATGAATATGAGAGGTGGAGTTTATCGCTCGGGCCAGGTTCTAGACTTCAACATGGATAGGCTTATCCAGGCAGCTATTGTTTTCCAGCTTTCAAAACTCTCTACCGCACTCATAAAAATATATCAGGGTACAAATTACGTTGGTATTTAGGCTATATATACACCTACACAGAGTTATAAACCATAACAGAAAATTAAATTTTAATGTGTTTTCTAATTGTACAGTTCACACTTAATTAAAAAAAAATATGTACTCAGAAAGATATTGGAATTTATCGTAAGGAATGCCACGAGTGATTTCCAAATTATAATTTGGAAATCAAGAGTGGCATTTGTTAGGACTATTTAACGAATAAAAATTATGCTGTTTATTCACAAATCATTATTTAATTATAGTTATTTTAAAATATTTATATATTTAATGTAAACAGCGATGTTTGAAAACAAATGAGAAACGATTGGTATGCTTCATTTGCTTCTTTTGTTCGTCACTACAACTAGATCATATTATATATTGCCAAAGGAACGCAATATTGTAAAAATTGCACTCTAGTGGAGAAAAATGAAACACATCAAACTGCATATTTATTCATTTCTGATGTCCTATGATGTAAATACGACAATCATATTTTTCTGGAATGTTATTACCTGGGAAAAAATACATTTAATAAAGTGCAAATAGTGTGTGTGTGTTTTTTTGTGGTATAATCAATTGCTACAAATGTTTTTATGTTCACTCCCGCATGCCCTATGTGTTGACATTCATGCACTATATATACAATCTGGTAGCTGCATTTCTTGGGGAGTCAGTCACTGCAAAATAATGCTATGACCTATTCAGAATGTTAAAAAGGAGGTGCTTTCTTCATTATGATAAACTTTAGTTGGTAAATTCTAGGCGAAACACGACTGTGATTGGTTGTAAATAAAAAAGCATTGAAACGTGATTTGTCATTGACTCCCATTTGGGGCACGAGTTAAATAATCAACGTAATATGAAAAGAATTACATAGGTTCTAGGAACCTGAAAAATAAAATAGGAATGAGAATTTATTACAAAATTGATTCTGCTCTTATATTAGATGGAGAAGTAAGAGAAACTACAATTTAATTTACATATCTGCGTAAAATAATACCTAGAATGGTGGCTCAGATGAAGATGTTGATGCCAGAATAATGAAAGCAAGATATTCTTACATTCAATTGAAATAAATTTGGTAGTCGAAACAAATTACCGGAAGACTTACACTAAGATCATTTAATTCAAATTTGAAATCGATTTTATTGTACGGCTGTGAAACTTGGAAGGCTACAAAACAAATTGGAAAAAAAAACATTGAAAATCTTTTTAAATCGTTGCCTGAAAAATGCCTTGGGTATATGGTGGCCAGAGATTATAACAAATGAAGAACTTTGTAAAAGAACGAATCAAAATGAAGGTAGTAAAGAAATAAAATTTAGAAAATGGAAATGGGTTGCTCATATGTTAAGGAGAGAGAATGATAACATCACAAAAATGTCATTTGATTGAAACCCTCAAGGATAGAGAAGGCGAAGAGGAAGACCTAGGGCAAAATTAAGTAATATGCCTACCATCAGGACTCAAACTCAACAGGCAGGGATGAGTTGGAATTAATTTAAAGCATTGGCAAACAACAGAGTGTGTTGGCGAGTTTTATCAAGGCTCTAATGCTTCCCAGTGGAGTCACTAGGACTACTACTACTACTACTACTACGAACCTTCTGAAATAGTTACATTCGTTACAAGGGGATTGGAAATGAGGTTCTGAGGATGAGTTTAGATTTTTCCGAATTTCGAAAAGAATTCGTAGAACATTTTCAATTCTTGGATCGTACATAATTTTATTTCATAATATGTCTAATTGAATTATGTTTATAGATTGGATATTAATATGTACTGTACATACACATTCAACAGATGATTGGCTAGAAATCGACATCCCCAAACATGCTCACAATTAACGTTGAGTTTAGATTATTCGTAGATAAAATTCAAATAAAACAAACACATCAAAAATAATTATGAAATTAAATTAATCACTGGATAAACTTACAGTAATGAACGTGCTGTCAGCCATTTGTATTATTACCTGTAACAATAGAACAAACGAATATTGTTTTAATTAATACTGCGAAATTAAAGGTTTGAGGCAAAAGTCTGCTAACCCTCATTTTCATACTTTTCAGTTATATCGTTATTAAACTTTAAAACAATCTATGAATCTGATTAAATTGTAAATGCTTCTAGATGTAAAGTGATTTGTTATTTAACCATAAGCAAGATATCACATTTATTTTTTATTTCTAAATATCATTTCTGACCTCAGAAAAATATTATGTTAAGTAAAAATTAAGCGAGGTTCAGCAAACTTTTCCCCGACACTTTAAATTGTCAATATCAAATGCAAATTTCATTACAGTTATTATTTGTTTTTGTAATATGACAAAATTTATTTTTATTGAGTAATAGCTAATATCCGGCGTACGCTGCTACGCCTAAATAAATTTAAAATAATGTGCTTTTATGTTTAGTTGAATAAGTAAAAGGAAAAATGTATATCGTAATTATTTTTAGATACCCCGTGCTGTTTACCCGGCGTTGTCCATGAATATACTATCCCGATCTTCTTGTCATAAATGAGCTGAAAGAAAAAATATATACTTTTTATGATTAGTTGAATAAGTAAAATGAAAAATAATTATAAATGTTTATCGTAATTACGTTAAGATTCCCGTGCTGATTACCCGGTGTTGCCCGGGAATCCAATTATCTCGATCTTCTTGGCATAAATGAGAAAAAAAGACAAAATTCGTTATTGTGAGTTATCCGTAAAAGAATACCCACCATGTGCTGCTATGCTTGCACAGGAATCTACGTACTTGTCTCGATCTTCTTGGCATCAATGAAAGACAAATGGTTATTGTGAGTTATCCGTAAGAGTTAAATATATGCTGTCGGGGACGTTTTTGTAGATCTTTTTGAGATATTCAATTCTGTGTACATTGCTTTTGTGTATTTATTATAGTTTAGGCAGCATAAGCCAATTAAGCGTCGAAAGAGGTACTTTTTCACGTTTTCCACTACAAAGGGCGATATTTAAGGGTGTAGGATTAGAGGATCACAACTCTCTATAGTCTATGTTCATCCCGGGAATCTCCCGAACATTTTGCAAAAAGCCCCATCACAAGTGGATCAACAATATGGCCGCGCATAAAGTACGAACAAACAAACATTGCATTTTATATATAATAGATTATAATTCCTATGACATAAGTACAGATATTATTGACTTTATTCCTTTATTCAGACTGGAAGGTCAGAATGCCCTCAGCACCGAGACGAGAATGACCTTTTGTGCTAACCCGTTATTATGGAGATGAATGGAATGAAAATCTATGGTACAAGTGTTTTTTTAAGTTGTTGGTCGTCTTCTAGTTCCGCACACCAGTTCTACTCCAATGACCCATACCGCCATTTTTTGGTTGGGCTTGTGGCCGCGATTGCAATCTATGACCCTCCCGTTGACTCATTTTGTCCTTTTCTTATTTATCATGCTCGGAGTCGTAAGGCAGCTAACTGATGGGCACCCCACTAGATCCCCGCAACGACACATTTTCAACACCAGTGATTTTTTGAAGCGCGACATGCCTAGAAAGCCCTTAGCCTACGAGCTGGTTGCTGGCCTCACATTCACATGTGTTAATCACAGATGTAGACGATCATCTAGGCAGAGTAGGGGTGACATATAGTCAGTATGTCGGGTCCCCCAGTCGTTACAGCTGGTCTTCTCGACCTGGATCGCTACCCAAATGCCTCACGATGCTGGGTGGGTACCGGTCCCATACTGGACGAAATTCCATAAGAAAACGTCTATGCCCATGGGGACTCGAACCAGCAAAAGTGCCGTAGCTCTGCGCCAAGGCGTCTTGCCTTAACCTATCGGCTACGGCGCGGGACAGTGGTTTGTCTACCAAACTGATTTTTTTTCTTTCTAATATGATATTAAGTGAAGAGTGATATGACATCAATGAATTAGGAATGAAATGACATGAAGGGAAGGGAAGGGGTAGTGGGTTGAAATTCAAGAAACCGGAGAATTCCGAGAAAAAACGGAAAAATCCCGGTATGACCAACTTCCAATATCCCTCTGCATCCTCCAGAATTCAAACCTAGGATCCCAGTTGGGGCAGAGACGTATGACACTAACTTATTACATACACACAATTTTATATCGAATGTCCTTGCTCTTTTTATAATAATAATAATAATAATAATAATAATAATAATAATAATAATAATAATAATAATAATAATAATAATAATAATAATACTTTATTTATTCTGGCAGAGTTAAGGCCATAAGGCCCTCTCTTCCACTCAACCAACACAAATACAAATAAATATTCGACAAATATAGATATACACTATACTAATTATAAACAGTTATAGATACAATAAATGTAGCAATGTAAATGTCATGTACAAACAACATTTTATAGGGTAATAACAATAATGATACGATAATAATAATAATAATAATAATAATAATAATAATAATAATATAAATATGATACATTATACGGGAAACACCAATTAATATATATATATATATATATATATATATATATATATATCTTACACTGGATAATAATGAAGTTACTAATTACTGACAAAGTTACTAAGTTTGCTATAATTTATTCTTATATTGGCGAAGCTTCAGCCGTTTATATAAATTTAACATGCATGGTACTGTAATGTTTTATATTCCGGCCATTTTTAAAATCTTATATTACTGAAATGTGACAATGTGTGAAATAAAATATTTAACAATTAGAAATGTAGTTGATTTGTACTAATTTCACTTTAAGTAAGTTATATCAGTTAATTAATTCACTTGGTTTTAACCATACATTAGTTACGAAACCAATTCGTCCAACGGCGTTACTACAACATAATGTACTTAATCAGTCAAAGCGTGTGAGTCACATTAACAATTTCTCGCGTTATGTCTACCTACGGCAGGTGCTGAGTGCATTTTAACATGCATGTTACGGATTTGCAGTTTGATCACATTTATTTGCAAACAAAATAGCAGAAGTATCAATTCATGTATGCAAACATTTGATTTCGTTAGATCTACTCCTTACGTTGTGAGACTACAGATACAATTCCTTACATTGTAGCAAACAAAAGCAAATAAATTATGTACATCAATATATATAATATTGCAGCAAAGCATTAATAATAATAATAATAATAATAATAATAATAATAATAATAATAATAATAATACTTTATTTATTCTGGCAGAGTTAAGGCCATAAGGCCCTCTCTTCCACTCAACCAGCACAAATACAAATAAATATTCGACAAATATAGATATACACTATACTAATTATAAACAGTTAAAGATACAATAAATGTAGCAATGTAAATGTCATGTACAAACAACATTTTATAGGGTAATAACAATAATGATACGATAATAATAATAATAATAATAATAACAATATAAATATGATACATTATACGGGAAACAGCAATTAATATATACATCTTACACTGGATAATAATGAAGTCGAGTTTAGAGCAAATATAAATTTACATTTCTTTTAAGATGCCAATGTCCGGCAGCCCCTTATTTCTTGTGGTAGAGATGCAAAATCATGTAAACACGATGGGCCAGATATGTCATGCTTTTCATGATGCCACAAAGTGTTATATGCGAAATACTAACAGATGGCTATGCCTAACACCATGTCTCCTAAAATGTTATCACTATGTAAAGTAAAGTGATCCCACAACAGACCCAGAGGCCCTTGGGGTAGTAGGAGGTTAAGGCTCCCACTTTTTTCTAGACAATCGGCACTTTATGTCAGCCGGGTTGTCAGCCCTGCGTGACTGCCGCCTTTATCCCCAGAACAAGCGTCTGGTACTCATTTCTGTTAGAGGCTGAGTCGACCCCAGGGCCATAGTGCCACCAGAGGATTTGGGTCAGTTTAAAAATCCTGACCCCAACGGGACTTGAACCGTGGACCCTCCGGCTTGTAGCTTAGTGCCTTAACCGCTACGCTACGGCGTGCCCCCCTATTACTATGTAGTTTTGCAAATTTAAATTCGCAATCACAGAAAACACTTATTCCAAAAAGAAACTATTTTAATGATGAGTTTTAGACATATATTTTTCTAGAAAATTCCGAAGAAATGTAGAAATTGGGACTGTTTCTTATGAAAACATATTTTTAATTATCTTCTGAAATCTTAATCTAATATTAATCTTGGCAACAGAAATGGATGGATTACGGAGAAGTACGAGTATGAGAGTATCCAGGTTACAACATATTATAAATGCATATATTAGACAAGAAATGGATGCACAAAAAATGTTATCGACAGGATAACAAAGAAAGCTTTACAGTACATTGACATGTACAAAAGATTTCGAATGAACAGTGGCCTAAACGGATTTTAGATTGGATGGTACCAGGCAGAAGGAAGAGGGGGAGAAGTAGAACAACATGGTATGAGGGAATATATATGATATGATGAAGAGGGTATGGAAGAAGGACAATGGGAATATAGGAATCTCTGGAAAGCAGGAATTATGGACGAACTGCTGTAAAGTGGAAAGCCTATATTAAGTAAGTAATTGATCCTACTAGTAAACACCGAACATGACCACGACAAAAACACATGTTTGTGTGTGCGTGTGCATGTTGACGTTATAGGGACAGCAGTGTGTTTTTATGGAATCAAACTGGACATATAGCAATAAATTAAGAAAAATAAGGTAGAGTTCGTCAATCATCAAAATCAGCCTATTAAAAATAAGGGTTTATATTTAAAGCGAAAAATAATAAAAAGTCATTAGCATGATTTCTTGCAACGAAACTCGGTATTTGCTATTGAAATAAAACGAGAAACATATTTAAAATTGTAGGATTTCACGGCCCGTGACTTGACTCTTGTTAAGTTGGTCTTACGAACTAAATGACCAGAGAGCACGCAGAATCTCCTGAAGATTTATTCCGCAGTAGCAGATGAAACGTCGAGTTTAAACAAATTTGGACCAAAATCATTCAGCCCAGAAGACCAACACAACAAGAGAAAAATATTGTCTAAACATAACGAATTCCGACAAACCCGTATTATAAAAATCGCTATAGCGGCCCACATGTATGTTTCCTCGGTACGTAACTGGCTGAAAACGATTTAATAAACCAAGAAATAGTGTTCTTAAATCAATAAAGTAGGAATCACAAATTCGACATACTGAAGAATTCGCTAGTATACAAGTTTCCTGAATGAATGATTATTTTTTTATGTTGCATATCTCTTCTATATACTACAAACTTTTCAGGGCACCATGTATATAAATATCTAAAAAAGAAGTAATTTATCTAGAACCCAGTGAACTTAGGGTTCTGCCATTGGTGGACCTCCACCTGGCAACACACGCCTTCCAGAGATGTTGGAGCGCAATTTGGTGTGACAGTAAAAGCAATACGATACAGTCGGAGCTCTGAATTGCTGATGTAATATAAATCACAAAATCAATGTAAGACGCAGCGGGTATCGATATTTGGCTTGATTCCTCGAGAGCTTAACCTTATCTGGAGTTGTGCGTAAGTGCGGTTTCGGGGATGAATGTGACGTGGGTGGCTGATGCCAGTCCGCATCAATCCGGTACTCTGTACACACTCGTCCAAACACAAATTGCATTCTGTCTCATCACTTCCTTCATCCTATCTGCTGTGCCATATTCCTTGTCTGATGTATCATGTGTTAAAGTGAATGCACAAAAACAGGATACTGCTTAACTAAGCAAATAGCAAGCTAGAAGCATATTATACAGAGTGGAAGTGATGTAAGTGCATCAATTCAAGGAGGTTTTAAAACACAATAAAACAAACACATCTTCTCTATTTCACTTTGTGATTGGCCCCACTGTTAATTAAATAATTAAGATGAAACATTTGAAAATCGCAATAGAGCATGTAATATTCGCGTGATTCTTGCGACGAGTCATAAACAGCAGTTCGGGGATGTAGGACTGGAAGACCATATCTTGCCTGTAGTTTTCTACGTTGCAATTCTCTAGTTATTTGCAAAACTCAGACGTTTTCACTTAATTTGCACGAGGACTAT
This sequence comes from Diploptera punctata, assembly GCA_030220185.1. Lineage (NCBI taxonomy): Eukaryota > Metazoa > Arthropoda > Insecta > Blattodea > Blaberidae > Diploptera > Diploptera punctata. The sequence goes on from JASPKZ010008289.1 coordinate 371,783, forward strand.
CAATTAAATTGCAAAATTGGAAATGAACAAAACATTAATTTTCTTCGCCTTTAATAATCTTAAGTAATGCCACGAGTGATTTCCAAATTATCGATAAATTCACAACTCACGAATTGAGAGTGAATTTATCTAGATAATTTGGAAATCAAGAGTGGCATTTGTTAGGACCATTTAACGAATAAAATTAAGCTGCTTACTCACAAATCATTATTTAAATACAGTTACACTGCCTTCCTTTGGCCAGCAACCAATCGAAGGGACTATTGTTATGCTTTCAAGTCTTATACGAGAATTTCCCTCGAACGTTGGAGGGAAAATTTTCTATAGGATCGTAACAGGCCTTGGCCTAATACTTGGAAGGAAGAAGAAGAAGAAATACAGTTACTTAAAAATATTTATATATTTAATGTAAACGGCATGTTTGAAAACAAATGAGAAACGTTATGTTTCATTTGTTCATCACTGCAAGCAGATCATATTTACTGCCAAACAGAATCGCTATATTGTAAGAATGCACCATATTGGAGAAAAAATTAAACACATCATTACAGGTTATTAATTTATTTCCGATGCCCTACGATGTATGTCAATTATATTTTTACTGTAACGTTAATTCCTGGGAAATAATACGTTTAATAAAGTGCAAACAGTGGTTTCTTCTTTTTTGTGGCATAATCAATTGCTACGAATATTTTTCGATTATTTCTCGCAAGCAGCATATGGTTACATTCGTGCACTTTATATACAATCTGGGAGCCACTTGATAAAATGAAAGCGATAAAATCAAAGTAATAAAATCGAGGTGAAATAGACAGTGATTGGTGTGTAAATCAAAATTCATTGAAATGTGATTGGTCATTGACTGCCATTTGGGCATGAGTTAAATAGTCTAAGTAAATAGTAGATCATTACGACAAATATTTTTCGAGTTAGGCTGGATTTAAAAATTAGGGAGGAATATTGTTTTCAAAGAAAAATACTTGACACCAAAATGTTACTGAAACTTCTATTGTAGTCCACCTAAGTAATAAGTAGCGTACTTAAAATAAATGTACTTATATTGTTTCCACTCTGTATAGTTCAGCAAGTCAACTAGTTGTATATTCTCCTCCAAGGCACTTCACCAAATAGTCTATGGACATAATTTATGAGTAGATCTCGGAAGTTTAGTCTCTAAAAAGTACAGTTAGGCACCTAAAATAGTGTTTAGAATATTTAAAATTTGATCTTAATAAGCCTATTATTTTAAGCTTAATGTTGTATGCCGTAGCTTAGTTGGTTAAGGCAATAAGCTAAAAATCGAAGATCGGGGGTTTAAGTCCCAATCAGATTAGAATTTTTAAACTTGCCTAAATCTTCTGGGTCCTGCGGTCGACTCTGCCTCTAATGGAAACAAGTACCAGACGAATGTCCGGGGGTAAAAGTAGCCGTCATGCAGGGTTAACAACCCGCCTGACATCTCGTGCCAATTTTCTAGGAAGGTGGTATCATCAAACCCGCCCCCACTACCCGAAGGGTTTCCTAAGGCCTTTAGTGGGATCACTTTTTTTATGTATTTCCTTTGTTATTATAGTTTTTTTAAATTTTAAGTATAATATTCAACAGCAAAATGAATGTAATAAATAATTTAATTAATCTAAAAAATCAAGTAAATTAACTGTGGTATTAATTTATTGATCATAAAGTAAAATTGCCATGTTTATTACATTTTTTATGCTCCGATAAAATTCCAAATATTTTCAGATTATTGCCAACGATGCATTGTGATGTATTATGTAGATTTAATTTAAAATAAATACAGATACAAACAACACACAGAACTGGACAAAGAATAAATTTTAGACCAAATAAAATTTAAAAACTTGACGTAGTTTCAGACAATATACAATAGTTATAAATAGTAAAATACGCGTTTTTAGGCGCAACTAAATCTTCCAGAAGGCAAAATTATCGTAAAACTTTTATCTACATCACTGTTTTTTAAATGTTTTCTTTCAGGAAAAAAATAGGCATAAAACCATAAATCCGAAGTATATTTATCAATATCTTTTCGTAGTCAGTCAATGTTTTTAAGTTACTGCAGATTATGTTTTGGGGCGTTTTATAACAAGGAGCATGGCTTTAACGCTGCCTTTCATTAAAAAAAAAAGTATTTTGACACACACCAGTGCCCACTGTCTAGCCTTACTCAAGAAAAATTATCAATACCACTTGCGCACATGTCCCTGTCTTTCAAATACTGCACTACTACTCCTCAATTTGTGTCTAACTCATGGCCAGGTTAAGAGATCAGATGCGATGAAGCCCCTTACATTGGAGATCTGTGAATAAGAAGGGTGCCGGGCAACCACACCAGACACACCACCACAGGGGCAGATGAAATGAAGTGAAGCGAAATTAACGGAATGTGTGTGGAGAAGTGTTGGAATGAAATTTGTGGCAGCGGAAAGCTGGAGAAACCCCAAGAAAAACCTGCCCAGACTCCGTTTCGTCCACCACGAAAACCACATGGAGAGACCGTGGAGCGAACTCCAGACCCCAGTTGTGAGAGGTAAACGTGTAACCCCTTTCGCCACGGAGCCGCCTGGAAATACTGTACTATTTATTATTATTTCTCACAAACTGAGAGGCATTTTCTGTACCGAATACCCTATTAAGATGACTATTGAACTCACATGAAACTGAAAAATTATTTTAGATGCCCGTAATAAACTCTAGAACATCATCATCCTAAGGCGCGACGACTTCAAAGGTGAAAATTTTGGCCTTCTCAACAATCCTCCTCCATGTCAATCTGTCTCTTTGCCATAATCAAGTCACTCATTTTCTTTAGATCATTCATTGTGTCATCTTCCAATCTTATCTTCTGTCTTCCAACTGCTCTGCCTCCTATAGGTTTCCATTTATAGAGTTTCTTAACCAATCTCTCATCATCCTTTCTTACTGAATGTCCCAGCCGACCAATTCTGAGTGATCTTACATGATTTACTGTATTCTGATTTTTGAATAATTTGTTTAGTTCGCAGTTTGTTTTGATTATCCAACAGTTTTCATTTCCTCAATTTGGTCCTAATATTCGTCTTAGAATCCTTTCAAAAATTAATAATTTCTGTTTTATTGTTTCTTTAAGACCCAACTTTCACTAGCACATGTATCTACTGGTATAATGAGTGTGTTGTATAAACCTTATTTTTGCTGTTTTTTGCTTTTAAATAAGGTTCTATTTGCAAAACAAGCTTTATTCCCATTAACTCTAGATAAACATCACAATAGTGGTCTGGTTCCAACAGGCTTCCCTTCCGAAGGATAGTCGATCTATGATTTTCCCGCACAGATAATGTATTGCCTGACCACAGCATGCGTAGGTCACGTAACTGAACAGAGTACTCCCCAGAGTGGTCAGGCCTAATTTCTATGGAAATGAGGTGGTGTGACTCGGATGAGTCTGCGAACTGATATTCAACTAAGCGGCTGAGGAAAAACCGTAACAAGTCTTCATCACTTTAGTCAGCATCGGAATTTGGAAAAATATAATATGAAAATTCACCTTGTTAGATTGATTGCCTAGTAAAACTGTTCATTATTATTATCATCATCATCATCATGTTTCCCATCATCTTCCTGTACCCAATTATTCTATTGTCATTCTCTCCTCCGCATATCTCTGTAATTCAAATCTCCTTTGTCCAATCCTATTTCCCTCATGCTGCTCAAAACATTATCAATCCACGTTAATTTTAGCCGTCCTCCTCCTCTTCTTCTTCTTCTTCTACCAAGTGACACCCATTCTAGTATTCTTTTTCGCGAATCTGTCTTTGCCATTTTTATTTTATTATCAATATTATTACTATTAATACTATTATTACTATTACTATTATTATTATTATTTATTATTATTATTATTATTGTTATTATTATTATTATTATTATTATTATTATTATTATTATTAAAATCCTTAATTGGAAAGCTAATGGAAGAACTGGAAGAAGCAGACCTAGAGAACGTTAGATAGATGTAGTGAGGAGAAGTATGGAAGCTAGAGATTTGAGGGAAGAAAATGCGTTAGACAGGAACCTCTGGCGACAAATCACTTTGGGTTGAAGGAAAAACACTGTATTGTGGAATATTCCTAATAATAGTCATCATCTTCATCATAGGTTTGTGTTGAAAAAGTATATATTGTTAGTTATGAAAATTCCAAAAATAAAATATTCAGAGTTAGGAGACTTGCATTGGTTCCAGTTCCCATAAGGAAGCATTTTTCTCGTGGAATTTCGACCAGTATGGGTCCGGTACCCACAAAGCTTCGTGAGAAATATGGATACGTACAATAAGTAACGGCTTCAGATTGGGAAAACCAACTATAACGGTTGGGGGACCTGGAATGCTGATCTAATGTTACCCCTATACACTGCCTGCATAATCGTCTAGCTCTATGCTTAATACATGTGAATGTAAGGCCACCAGCCGGATAGTAGTTTAAGAGCCTTCCAGGCCTTTCGTGTCATGGAGTTTAACTGTTTGATCACAAATTATGCTAGTAATTCTTTTCAAGATTTAGGAACTTTCGTCAGTGTATGTAATACTACATAGCATTTCATCATTATTATATTACTTGTACTTCAAAATAATTTAATTAGTCCTGAAATATATAAACTAAAACATTTGTATCATATCATAGCTGTAATCTTTATAGATAAAATTATTGAGTATATGTCTTCTGGACTCAAAAACTACTTGACAGATTTGTTTCGTCATTTAGAGAATTTTTCTGGGAAAATTAACGTATACATAATATATTACCCTACGTATTATAGGACCGGAGCTAGAAAGAAATGGGGCTTCGGTGTACAAGAAAGTACTTTTTTGGACAATTAAACAGTTACGCTGCCTGAGCCACAATAAATTCACCAAATTAATGTGCACAGAATTGAATATCTAAAAAACATCTACAAAAAGGTTGTGTCAGCATATGTCTATCTTTTGCGGATAACTCACAATAACTATTTTTGTCTTTTAGCTCATTCATGCCAAGAAGAACGGGATAAGTAGATTCCCGAGCAACACCAGGTAATCATCGTGGGTTATCTAAAAAATTGTTGCGATATAAATTTATAATTATTTTTCTTTTTTATTTACTCAACTAAACATAAAAACACATTCAATTTATTTTGGTGTACGCTGGGAATTAGTATGTGTTAAATGTTTGGAAAATTAAATAGCATGCTCCTTTTTAAATATCCTGTGCGATGACTTAAACTGCAGTTGAAATGGGTTTTTGGAGAAGAGCTGCCAGAAAATCTCGACTGGAAAAAATTAGAAATATAGAAATTAGAAAAAGGATGAATGCAGAAAGAAGTATAATGGATAGATTAAACGCAGAAGGCTAAAAGAGTATGGACACGTAAGAAGAATGCAGGGTAGAAGACTACCGAAGGCTGTCTATGCATGGAGAATTGAAGGTGCACAAAAGGAAGACCAAGAATAACATTCAAAATCCAATGAGGAAATTTGGTGTAACAGATGAAGACACAGAGAACAGAGAGCGATGGAGAACTTTAAGTAAGGCATTTTTTTAATGTTTGTTGCAAACTGATAGTCTGTAAGTCAGTAGTCATTTATGTATTTTTTTAAAATTCATGTTAATTACTAAGATTGGTTGGAGAAAACCCTCAATGATGAGGAAAATTCTCAAAATGAATGTGTGATGACTCAGCTTTTGTTTCATGAAGTTCCGCTCGTGTCAGGTTCAAGTATTGGGAAATCTCATGAATCTGGGAATATCATCGAAAAGACAGAGTAAAAAATCAATAAATTTGTCAGGTAATATCTTAGCGATTTCGCCTAAACAATAACTTAACGAACTAGAAAAGTTTTAAGATAAATTGAGAAGTAACTCGACGACACACGTAGTTCGAAACCCTCCACACAATAAATGTTCTCATTTATAGCGACACTGCGATTCAGAGGCCAGGACGGTGACCACTAATCACCAGGAGCGACTTCAAGCTTTACAAATTAGGAAAATATTGTTTTAAGCAGTGCGACAGAATATAAAAGACAATATAATTTGACGGATTGACAAGACGGTTAAGCAGGTGCAAAGAGAATCCTAATGTGATCAAATTACAATCGCTGTAACAGGACACTACTAGACTACCTCTCACGTTTTAAAAACATTGCCCCCGAAAAACGATCCTTTATCTGAAAACAAAGTTGTTAGATCCATCGAAAGAACAATGGTGTCTAGTGAACAAAGGTTATTGAGAATAATTGTTAAATTTCAGTGGTTGCATAAATATTTAAAAAAAAATCAAATATATATATTTATTTTGTAAAACATCGAAGTCATCCATGTTGCTTATTACTGGATGTGGACAATATCTCTCAATGTGTTGGCAAGTAATTTCTATATTATATATATTTTTTTTTATCAGGATTGTTTCTGTTATTTACACATGTATCCTCAACCAAAATATACATTTTTTTCTTCTATACCTCTCGGTCTTGCGTGTCTGCTTCTGTCATATTTCTCTTCTTCATGTTGTCTTGAAATCCCTTTATCCACGTTGGTTTTGGTCTATCATGTTTCCCTTTCCCAGGAGATATCCATTTCAATACTTCTTGGTTTCTGTGTCCCTTCTTCTCATTATGAGACATATGTCCGTACCATCTTAGTTGGATTTCTTCAGTCTCTTGTTATCCTTTTTAACATTCATTATTTCTCTTATTGTATTATTTTTTATTTTATCTAATTTTTATATTCTTGTCGATCTTGTTTAAAAGTCAATTTTAGTGACTAATAATTTATTTCTGTGTTTTTGCTTCAACGTCCATGTTTCGGCACTGTATAATAAAATACTTCACCACTGCCGGTCCCAAGTCCGGATAAGAAAGGAGGAGGGGTGGAGTAACACCTCGTTAAAAAACCTTGGTTCAGCTCGCCCGGCTGATAGTACCTTTTAAGGGTCCCTAGCCAGGGTTACGGTAAAGACCCCAACGGCATATGAGGTAGAGTAGGAGACGTACGGTATGGTGCAGACGGCGGACGAGGCAATAAAGGGTGGATCAGACTCTTAGCTGCAGTGAAAGCAACAGATATATGGTAGACTCCAGAAAAAGTCATTGTTTCTCCAGGTTGCGGGTTGATGCTATGGACCAGCTCCTCATACATTGTAAAAAAATAATGCTAAAACCAAAATATATAGCCTCGGATAGGAAACACACACAAGGACGAAGCAAAGAAATAGGACAATGCATATAGCAAGTTGGAATGTACAGGGACTGACGAATAAAACTGACGAAATTCCAAGATAACTTATATATATCCCATCGCTGTGGTCTCGAGGTAGGGTGCTGCCTTGTCACAGAGGGGCCCGAGTTCGATTCCCGGTCGGGGCAGGCTCCTGGGTGAGGTTTTTACGGGGTTTTTCCTTACCTTTAAGACAAATATCAGGAAGCTTAAGGCCCAACGGCCCCCGAAAATCTTTCGGCCACCATCACCATCCTTCACCGGTCCGGGTAGCAACGGGAAGCTACCACACTATAATTTCCTAGGAAAGCTGCAAAGCATAGCATGCAAATGCTATGATTGTAGTGAATGACCTGCCCTCGGACAGAATTACTATGGAATGGAATATATATATATATATATATATATATATATATATATATATATATATATACACACCGGTAAATATGCCGGCCTTGGTGGTCTAGGGATTCGGCCGGTGTCGATGGACTTTTTAGGATGGAAAAACCAAAGGGACAAGTCCTCCGGGAGGGACACCAAACTATGGGTTCAGTGTCTGAAGATTTTCGGGCTCGTAAAAAAGCCTCAAGCCTAAATTAGAGCCACTGAGTAACATTTTATTGACTCTTTCTATCCAAGGAATATCTTAATTGCCTACTAGATGCCTCTTTATGCAATGTGCTAATCAAATGTCATTCGTTTATATCTGTAGGGAAGTATATATATATATATATATATATATATATATATATACATATGAATATAGTGTTGTGCCCAAGATCAGGTCTTTCACTGCAACCTCGGCGCATTCTCCACTCTTTCCTTAATTCAGCCTTCATTTCTGTGTTGAAAAGTAAGCATAACTAAATTAGTTTTGTTACTACGGGGGGCACGCCGTAGCGTAGTGGTTAAGGCACAGCGCTACAAGTCGGAAGGTCGAGGGTTCAAGTCCCGGTGGGGTCAGGATTTTTAAACTGACCGAAACCTTCTGGCGGCACTATGGCCCTGGGGTCGACTCAGCCTCTAACGGAAATGAGTACCAGACACTTGTTCTGGGGTAAAGGCGGCCATCACGCAGGGCTGACAACCCGGCTGACATCAAGTGCCGAATGTCTAGAAAAAGTGGGAGCCTTAACCTCCTTCTACCCAAGGGGCTTCTGAGGCCTGTAGTGGGACTACTTTACTTTTTACTATGGGGAGCACCATAGTATCCACGTGGGTATATACGGGTATACGCAAGATTATAGATGTAACAGCAAAGAATGAGAAACACCCGTGATATTCCATTCCCTTAGCTATGGAAAGTCCAACGAAATCTCCACTTGAGTAGAGTTTAGACATCACACCCATAAAGATCATAAAAGTCTGGTTTAAGTAACAGTTGAAATACAAAAGACATGTTTGCACAAGCTTGTTACAATGATGCGCACATGGGAAACAAGACTGCTCTTTCTGGCGCCACTATAATCAAGTAACAGCAGATATAAACATGCAGTGATGGACCTAATAGAAATGTACACAGGGATATACAGGGTGTAACATAACTCAACGGCAAAATTTCAGGAATGAGTTCCTCATATGGAGAGAATAAAAAAAGTGTATTACAACATGTGTGTGGAAATTAATAATTACAGAGTTATTCGAACTTTTATGAATGTTAGTACATGGCGACAAAAATGCAAGGGACTTGTTGGAGCACTCTGTTCTGTCAGATGAAATGTTCAAAGTGACATCCTTGTGCCTCAATACAGGTATATTCTTCGTTTGTGTACATCACAGCAGCCTACAATCAACAGAAAACAGACGTCAATAACTAATGTATAACCTTAATAATCTAACATTCATAAAAGTTCGAATAACTCTGTAATTATCAATTTCCGGACCCATGTTGTAATACTTTTTTTATTCTCTCCATATGAGGAACTCGTTCCTGACAGCAGCCTACAATCAACAGAAAACAGACTGTCAATAACTAATGTATAACCTTAATAATCTAACATTCATAAAAGTTCGAATAACTCTGTAATTATCAATTTCCGGACCCATGTTGTAATACATTTTTTTATTCTCTCCATATGAGGAACTCATTCCTGATAGCAGCTTACAATCAACGGCAAACAGACTGTGAATAACCACTGTATAACCTTAATAATCTAACTTACATAAACGTTCAAATAACTCTGTAATTATCAATTTCCGGACCCATGTTGTAATACATTTTTTTATTCTCTCCATATGAGGAATTCATTTCTGATAGCAGCTTACAATCAACGGAAAACAGACTGTCAATAACCACTGTATAACCTTAATAATCTAACTTACATAAAATTTCGAATAACTCTGTAATTATCAATTTCCGGACCCATGTTGTAATACATTTTTTTTAATTCTCTCCATATGAGGAATTCATTCCTGATAGCAGCTTACAATCAACGGAAAACAGACTGTCAATAACCACTGTATAACCTTAATAATCTAACTTACATAAAAGTTCGAATAACTCTGTAATTATCAATTTCCGGACCCATGTTGTAATACATTTTTTATTCTCTCCATATGAGGAATTCATTCCTGAAAGCAGCTTACAATCAACGGAAAACAGACTGTCAATAACCACTGTAAACCTTAATAACCTAACATACATAAAAGTTCGAATAACTCTGTAATTATCAATTTCCGGACCCATGTTGTAATACACTTTTTTTATTCTCTCCATATGAGGAACTCATTCCTGATAGCAGCTTACAATCAACGGAAAACAGACTGTGAATAACCACTGTAAACCTTAATAACCTTACATTCATAAAAGTTCAAATAACTCTGTAATTATCAATTTCCGGACCCATGTTGTAATACACTTTTTTTATTCTCTCCATATGAGGAACTCATTCCTGACAGCAGCCTACAATCAAAAACAGAAAACAGACTGTCAATAACTACTGTAAACCTTAATAACCTTACATTCATAAAGTTCGAATAACTCTGTAATTATCAATTTCCGGACCCATGTTGTAATACACTTTTTTTATTCTCTCCATATGAGGAATTCATTCCTGATAGCAGCTTACAATCAACAGAAAACAGACTGTCAATAACCACTGTAAACCTTAGTACCTAACCTTACATAAAAGTTCGAATAACTCTGTAATTATCAATTTCCGGACCCATGTTTGTAATACATTTTTTTATTCTCTCCATATGAGGAATTCATTCCTGATAGCAGCCTACAATCAACAGAAAACAGACTGTCAATAACCACTGTAAACCTTAATAACCTAACATACATAAAAGTTCGAATAACTCTGTAATTATCAATTTCCGGACCCATGTTGTAATACACTTTTTTTATTCTCTCCATATGAGGAACTCATTCCTGACAGCAGCCTACAATCAACAGAAAACAGACTGTCAATAACCACTGTAAACCTTAATAACCTAACATACATAAAAGTTCGAATAACTCTGTAATTATCAATTTCCGGACCCATGTTGTAATACACTTTTTTTATTCTCTCCATATGAGGAACTCATTCCTGACAGCAGCCTACAATCAACAGAAAACAGACTGTCAATAACTACTGTAAACCTTAATAACCTAACATACATAAAAGTTCGAATAACTCTGTAATTATCAATTTCCGGACCCATGTTGTAATACACTTTTTTTATTCTCTCCATATGAGGAACTCATTCCTGACAGCAGCCTACAATCAACAGAAAAACAGACTGTCAATAACCACTGTAAACCTTAATAACCTAACATACATAAAAGTTCGAATAACTCTGTAATTATCAATTTCCGGACCCATGTTGTAATACATTTTTTTATTCTCTCCATATGAGGAACTCATTCCTGACAGCAGCCTACAATCAACAGAAAACAGACTGTCAATAACTACTGTAAACCTTAATAACCTAACATTAATAAAAGTTCGAATAACTCTGTAATTATCAATTTCCGGACCCATGTTGTAATACATTTTTTTATTCTCTCCATATGAGGAATTCATTCCTGATAGCAGCCTACAATCAACAGAAAACAGACTGTCAATAACCACTGTAAACCTTAATAACCTAACATACATAAAAGTTCGAATAACTCTGTAATTATCAATTTCCGGACCCATGTTGTAATACACTTTTTTTATTCTCTCCATATGAGGAACTCATTCCTGACAGCAGCCTACAATCAACAGAAAACAGACTGTCAATAACTACTGTAAACCTTAATAACCTAACATACATAAAAGTTCGAATAACTCTGTAATTATCAATTTCCGGACCCATGTTGTAATACACTTTTTTTATTCTCTCCATATGAGGAACTCATTCCTGACAGCAGCCTACAATCAACAGAAAACAGACTGTCAATAACCACTGTAAACCTTAATAACCTAACATACATAAAAGTTCGAATAACTCTGTAATTATCAATTTCCGGACCCATGTTGTAATACACTTTTTTTATTCTCTCCATATGAGGAACTCATTCCTGACAGCAGCCTACAATCAACAGAAAACAGACTGTCAATAACTACTGTAAACCTTAATAACCTAACATTCATAAAAGTTCTAATAACTCTGTAATTATCAATTTCCGGACCCATGTTGTAATACATTTTTTATTCTCTCCATATGAGGAACTCATTCCTGACAGCAGCCAACAATCAACAGAAAACAGACTGTCAATAACCACTGTAAACCTTATAGTAATCTAACTTACATAAAAGTTCGAATAACTCTGTAATTATCAATTTCCGGACCCATGTTGTAATACACTTTTTTTATTCTCTCCATATGAGGAACTCATTCCTGACAGCAGCCTACAATCAACAGAAAACAGACTGTCAATAACTACTGTAAACCTTAATAACCTAACATTCATAAAAGTTCGAATAACTCTGTAATTATCAATTTCCGGACCCATGTTGTAATACACTTTTTTTATTCTTTTCATATGAGGAACTCATTCCTGACAGCAGCCTACAACCAACAGAAAACAGACTGTCAATAACTACTGTAAACCTTAGTAATCTAACATTCATAAAAGTTCGAATAACTCTGTAATTATCAATTTCCGGACCCATGTTGTAATACACTTTTTTCATTCTCTCCATATAAGGAACTCATTTCTGAATTTTGCAGTTGAGTTATGTAACACCCTGTGGAAATGTGCCATCTATACAACGTAAAACAATCCTGACAGTTTCTTCTGAATTCCCAATAAAAAAAAACCTCGAATTTTACTTTTCTTTCGAATATTAACTTTCACTCTAGACACAATTATTTATACATTCCAGAAAAAAAAATACCATTTGCAAAACTTTATTTCAATTTTGTGTAGGCCTAATAATAGTTTAGTTTAATTAACAAAGGTATGCTTAGACTGAGCTATTTAATTTTGTACTAGAGCATGCCATTAAATCTTTAGAGGATTAAGAAGGCCTACAATTCAATGGTATTAATAAGCTGTTAGTCTATGCTGATGATGTAGTACTATTGATCGATAGCGAGGAGATATAAAGGCCAACACGCACACACTATTGAGTAACACTAAGAAATTGGAACCGGAAGTAAATACATGGTCACACGTAGAAATAAATTATACAATGGAAATAGACAGCTAATGACAAAAGAGGGAATTTTTGAGGAAGTGGCTGAATTCAAATACCTAGGAAAATTAATCACAAATAGAAATTAGATGCAGAAAGAAATTAAACGTAGGCTCAATTCTGAAAATGCGTGCTATCATGCATTACAGAGACCCTTGTCTTCCCAACTCCTTTCAAAAAACGTAAAATTGAAAATATATATAACTATTACTCTATCAGTTATATTATATGGATGCTAAACGTGGACTGTTACTTTAAGCGAGGAAAGGAGATTACGAGTGTTTGATAATAAGCTCTTACAAAAAAAATTGGACCAAAGAAAGATGAACAGACAGCTGAATGGAGAAGACTACCTAACAGTGAACTATATTGTCTTTAATAGAAACCAGATATTATATGAACAGTTAAGTCTCGTAGACTGCGATGGGCAGGACATATAGAACGAATGGGGAATGAAAGAGGTGCGTGGATGCTTCTAGTAAGAAAACCAGAGGGAAAACGCCCAGTTGGTAGACCAAAAATGACGTGGGAGAATAACATTAACTATGATTAGAGGGAAGTAGATTACACAGGGAATGATTGGAAAACATTAACTCAAGACAGGGATGTTTGGAGAGCTTATGTCCGCGTGGCCATTAACCTACGGGTTCGATAGTGCCCCGAGTTAGTTAGTTATGCTTAGACTGAACCTAAATTATGTGAAATGCACAACAGGCAGGCAGAGGTCAACATGCTTCTCCATCGAAAAGGAATTGATAAAAGGAATTACATCATCCGGATAGCCATGTAAATTCGCTCTTGTATATTCTGTTAAATAAAATATACGAGAATAATCAGGATTTAGATATGAATTGTTTACACAAGGTTTTGGTCAATATCGTTGGCTTCCAATGATGTTATTATCGCCTCAGTATGATGCTTAACAAGCGGCTCGCTTTGTTTCCTCGCAGCTGTTACATATTATTAAAATACAAAGATCTCGACTGCCCCGACTACCACGATGTTGCCACATTGCTATTCTTCCCTCAGCTTCACTTAAAACTCGGAACGTTGTGGAATATTCGATCCAGTTATAAAATTCTATACCGTAATTAATGGTATAATTATCAGTAATTTATTGTGATATGTAGCTAGAAGAATAATAATACAATATCTACATATTATATTAGTTTATATATAAGTGATTTCAACATGTGGCGGCCATATGATAATATTTCAGACCGAACAGTAAATAATAATAATAATAATAATAATAATAATAATAATAATAATAATAATAATAATTATAAATATAATACTATTTCCAGCATGATTTTGTATGGACATTAAATGTATATACAACTACAAGCTATATAATGTTGAAATTAAATCATTTAATAAATAAATACATATTTAATTTTAATTTTAAAAGTTATACAATACCAAATAATAACATAAACATTAAATAACATAAATAATAATCAATATCTTCTGTCCTTGTGTAATAAACGCCCATAGCGCTATGAGAAACGTGACAACACCGCATGTCAAGTATTGCCGCGCGGCACCCGCTTTTATACAAACTGTTAACCATTAGAGTGAGGCAATAATAATAACCTGGTATAGGGACCGGGATGCGTTAACTGTGTAGTTACATACGCACTGTATCGTCGTTGAAAAGAAATATGAGACCAGACTTTGAATGTAAATACATACATACATACTAGGACTATCACGCCATAGTTAGATTAGATTAGTAAAGATGGGTTTTGGTTATTAAGACCCCAAAACAGTAACATTGTTTCTGGTTCATTGAATTTCCTATTACGTATTACTACACGTTATGGGATGAATGAGATGGAATCTACTCTACTGTGATATGTAGTAAGTTCTTGGTTCGACAGACAGCAAACATTCACACACGACTCATACCGCCATTTATTTGGGCTGGGCTCAAGGCCTGAAGGAGGAGGTACAAACATCTAATTGGCCTTTACCACTCTAATTTAACACACAGGCTCGGATTCATGGGAAAATACGAGTACGTGAGCATGTCTTCCCGTTAGATCACCATAACCTTTTAACACATGTGATTTACTAAAGTAATATATTTTTTACTTTAAGGGAGGAAAGGAGATTGCGAGTATTTGAGAATAAAGTTCTTAGAAAATTTTTGAACCAAAGAGAGATGAACAGACAGGTGAATGGAGAAGACTGCATAACAGTGAATTACATGGTCTTTATAGGAAACCAGATATAATGAGAACAGTTAAGTCTCGTAGACTGAGATGGGCAGGACATATGACACGAATGGGGGAATGAAAGACGTGTATGGAAGCTTCTTGTAGGAAAATCAGAAAGAAAACGCCCAGTTGGTAGACCAAGAACGAGGTGGGAGAATAACATTAACCATGATTTGAGGGAAGTAGATTATACAGGGGATGACTGGAAAACATTGGCTCAGCTCGGGGATGTATGGACAGCTTATGTCCGCGCGGCCATGAACCTAGAGGTTCGATAGTGCCAGTGAGTTAGTTAATATTTTTTACCTAACTTGAGATGAGGTGAAAGGTGGTATGAATAGTAAAGTTAATGGGAAAATCAAGGTAAATCACTTTTTCCTTGAAACCTAGAAAATGCACTTTTAGTTATACAACATTCCCACTTCCTTATCTGAATGCCAAACATTAGATGTAAATAAACCTATGAGCAAACCGTATATATTATTGTTTTACGCTTCAAAATGATAGTAATTTTCATGGAGAATCTAATGACATTGCAAACTCCATTTCGATATAAAGAGATTTTCCTGATTCTTTCCCTGTATCCTTCATATGAAATTAATATATGGATATGAAATGGCATCACAGGGAAGGGAAGAGGAGCGGAGAGTGGAGAGTGTTGGTGGGATGAAATTCAGGATTGGGGAGCACCCGAGAAAAAAAAATCCGGTATGACCTACGACCGCCAGGATTCGAACCTGAGTTCCCAGTACGAGCACCAGCGCGCTAGCCACGTGTCCACCGAGGCAGGAAGACGCCATAGTTGGTCAATCATATGTAAAGTGATCCACTTACTTTCGATGTTTGCATGGTATTTTGCAAGAATGATATTTCTGCACATATGTATTCAATAATTATTTTATATCGTTTCGAAGCGATTGCTAACAACACTCCAAACTTCATTATTGTTCAATATGACAGACTGCCACAGTGTTTTCTCCCCCACGTGTGCCTAAAATCGATACATTTTCCATTTTGTGGTATAAAACTGGCATCTATTGCCAACTAGACGAACTACGAGACTTCAGAGAGTCATTACCGAGTTCAAACGTCGCCGCCTCAAAATGTCAAGTGTTGAATTTCCCAGCTAAATTAAATAGCCTTAAGTAATATTGTCGGCTGCGGTGGTTTTAGTGGTTATGTTCCTTGCTTCTAGTCCCGAGGTAACGATTTCAAACCCGGCCGGGGTAGATGGAAAAAGCCAAGGGACAATTACTCCCTGAGTGACTTTAAGTCATGGGTCCCGAGTGTGAAGATTTTCGGTCTCGTAAAAGAATAAAATTAATTTTTTTAGCATTTAAAGGATATTATACCTTAAGAGCAAAAATAGTAATTGTTAATAAAATTTTAGAGCAAGTGAACAGTTTTAAATGTCTAGGTTTCAATTTATAATATGTTAAAACTGAAGATATTAATGACAAAATAAATAAATTTAATATAATGTGTGGCACTATTAAAATAACCCTTAAAACACAAGAATAGAAACAAAATTGAAATTTTATAAAGTAATGGCTGTTCCTATATTGATGTATGGATCAGAATGTTGGGACGATCACTAAAAGACAAGAACAAAGATTGGAAGCAGCTAATATGAGATTTTTAAGAAATATAGGAGGATATACTCTGCTGGATAAGAAAAGAAATGAAGATATAAGAAAGGAACTAAATATTTTCAAAGTTACAGACTGAAAAATTAAATATAGGAATGACTGGAAAGTACATATTGATAGAATGCCAGAAGAAAGATTTCCAAAATTATTGCTAAATTATAAACCGCACGGAAGGAGAAATGATGGACGCCCACACAGAAGATGGTCGTCTGAACAATTTCAACAATTTTAGCTTTCATGAAACCGGAACGAGCCAATAGGCTTAATCCCTGGATGATGTTGATGATGATGATGTAAAAGAACGTCAAGTCTGAATAAAAAGATCTCTGAGCAAAATTTAACCGAACTTTATTATAAATAATGCCACGAGTGATTTCCAAATTATCGATAAATTCACGACTCACGAAGTGAGGAGTGAATTTATCTAGAGAATTTGGAAATTAAGAGTGGCATTTGTTAGGACTATTTAACGAATAAAATTAAGCTGTTTACTCACAAATCATTATTTAACTGTAGTTATTTTAAAATATTTATATATTTAATGTAAACGGCGATGTTTGAAAACAAATGTGAAACGATAGGTACGCTTCATCTGCTTCTTTTGTTTATCACTGCAACCAGATCATACTATTTATTGCCAAAGGAACGCAATGTTGTAAGAATGCTCTCTGGTGGAGAAAAAATGAAACACACCAAACTGTATATTAATTCATTTCTGATGTCGTATGATGTAAATATGACAATTATATTTTTCTGGATTATTACCTGGGAAAAAATACATTTAAGAAAGTGCAAACAGTAGTTTATTTTTTGGGTGGTATAATAAATTGCTACAAATGTTTTTATATTAACTCCTGCAAGCGCTATGTGCTGACATCTATGCAGTATATATACAATCTGGTAGCCGCATTTCTTACTGGCTCAGTCACTGCAAAATAATGGTTAGACCTGTTCAGAATATTAAAAAGGAGGAGCTTTCTTTAATATGGTAATTATAACACTGATAAATATTTCGTGAAACACGACTCTGATTGGTTGTAAAACAGAAATCATCGAAACGTGATTGGTCATTGACTCCCATTTGGGGCATGAGTTAAATAGTCCAAGTAATTGTTTGATTTCCTAATACCGTAGATGCCTCCTCGAGACGATCAACTAACCATGTGTCCCTCGCTGACACTTGCAGGGAAATTGGCGTAACTAATTCAGTCTAGTTAAGAATCTATGGGAGAACCCGTGTTTCAAGGGAAACTAAATGGATATTTTTTTTATTTTAGTATAGACCTACAAATTAACCCACCAACTATCTCACTGGCACTATCGTACACGAAGGTTCATGTCGGCGGGGACATATGTTCTCCATATATCCCTATCCTGAGCCAACTGCAATCATCTTCTGTATAATTCACTTCACTCAAATCATGGTATATGTTGTATTCACGTAGACTTTCACGGCCGGAGTTACTATGATGATCTTGAAGAAGATTTTCGGGCTGTAGGCCGTGGTCGTGAGGCTTGTAGTTCCCAGACGTTTCGCCAGAGACTGCGTCTGGCATCCTCAAGGGTTGTCTTGAGACTGGCGATTCTGTCCGCTGTCTGTCCTATTTATACGTTCACCGTGATGTGTTCGTAAGTTGTATATGCCTTCTGATTGCCTTCTTCCAATCAAAAGGCAGATACAACTTACGAACACATCGCGGTGAACGTATAAAATAGGACAGACAGCGGACAGAATTGCCAGTCTCAAGACAACCTATGAGGATGCCAGACGCAGTCTCTGGCGAAACGTCGGGGAACTACAAGCCTCACGACCACGGCCTACAGCCCGAAAATCTTCTTCAAGATCATCATGGTATATGTTATTCTCTCACCTCATTCTTGGCCAACCTATTGGGCGTTTTCCCTCTGGTTTTCCTTCATAGGAGTTTCCATGCCCTCTTTCATTCGCCATTGGTTCCACATGCCTGCCTTTGCAGTCTACGAGACTTCCGGCTTCCCTTAAAAAGCATATAGCTTACTGTTACATAATCTTCTCCATTCACTTGTCCGTTCGTCTCCCTTTGGTCCATAATGTTTCCTCTGAAGTTTACTCTCAAATAATCGTAAACTTTCCTCCTCTATTAAAGTAAGAGTCCACGTAACGTAACCATATAAAATAACTGGATGAATAACAGTTCTATACATTTTCAGTTTAACGTTTTTTTGAGAATTGTTGGGATGACAAAAGTTAAATCTTAAATTAAGTTTTTGATTAATTAAACACACAGTTCGAAATTATGCGAAAATGAAAACAGTCAGTGTTTTTATATTACCTTATTCTCGTGTCCGGCGTCACGCTAGTTCGAGTGACAAGATGAGATGAAGTCCCTATTATTGAAGGCCTGTGATAAACACGTACGTCTGCTGACCAAGCCAGTAGAACCATCACAAAATAAGATGAAATTAAATAAAACAAAATGTATGAGTTGAGAATGGAGAACTGGTGGAATTAAATTTTTGGCATGGAAAAATCGAAGAAACTCCAAAAAAATTTGCCCCGTCTCCGATTCGTCCTTCGCGAACCCCATATGGACCATCGGAAACACGAACTCGGAATCGCGAGGTGGAATCAACAGATGAATGGTAAATGACTAACATCTCGCGTTAGGGAACCACCCTGTACTAAATGTTAGTGTTGTCCCGGAGATGGCCCTGGCACTGATCTGATAACTCATCAGGAAATACTTTCAATTTACTTCCGTGGCAAAAAAAAGTATGTGAGTGATTCATAGTTTAAAATACTCTCGTGACAGGCCGTGTTCCTGTATGGACCGTTTGGGGTGGATCATTTAGAAGTATCTACAAATGCAGAGGTTGACTAAGGTGAAGTGAGAGAAACTTACTTACTTACTTACTCACTGGCACTATCGAACCCGAAGGTTCATGGCCGCGCGGACATAAGCTCTCCATACATCCCTATCCTGAGCTAATGCTTTCCAATCATTCCCTGTATAATCTACTTCCCTCAAATCATAGTTAATGTTGTTCTCCCACCCCCGTAGTATAACGCAAAGCTTCCTGATTCCTGACTACCTTCTCCTGGCCACCTAACTTCCTGTAAAGCGACTATATCCAAGGGCGATTTATCCAATTCCCGCGTTAATATCTCTAGTGCTCCGCTATTGTATAAAGTCCTAACATTCCATGTTCCTAGGAACATGTCCCTTTGTTTAAGCCTTTGGCATGGGTTCCCTGAAGTAGTCCCCGCCCGGAGAACCGAATGGGGGACTATTTGACCTCCGGAAAATTTTACCCCAGATGAACCCATGTCCGCATTTCTTGACTGTTGTATTTTTACGGTGAAAGATCGTCACTCTTTCACCCAAGGTACTTTTTTCGTCTGGCTTACCACCTTCGACCAGTGAGAGAAAGGGAGTTATAATTGTAAAAGGTAAAATGATCCCACTACAGACCTCAGGAGGGCCTTTTTTGACAATCGGAACGAGATATCATCCGGGTTACCGGCCCTGCGTGTAGGCCGCCTTTACCTCCAGAACAATAATTTGGTACTCATTTAGGTTATAGGCTGAGTGAACCCAGTATGATGGTGTCGCCAGAAGGTTTAGATTAGTTTAAACATGTTGAACCCACATGACCTTCAGTTTGTAGCGTATTGCTGAGATATGTAATTATATAACACATACGTCTCGCGTGCTCCTCAGCGGGAGTTTCTTAACCAAACTAATTTAATTACGCTTATGTTCCTACTGATCTCAACGAGTGACGTGTGATTATCACATCGCCTCAATGAGACATCTAGTAAGAAACTGATGTATTACTTTGATGGATGAAGGTCTGTTAAATTTTATTTATTGAGGCTGCGATTTATTTTCGATTCTGGAATCCTCAGAATTGAGTCCCACGACTAAACGTCCCTCCCGGAGGACATATCTCATCAATTTTTCACCCTAAATCTCAATGGAACGCGGCCGGGTTTGAACCCGGGACCAATCGAGCCTAGTGACAAGATTTCTGAGATATAATAAAATAAAAATAAAATAAATAATAATAATAATAATACTAATAATAATAATAATAATAATAATAAAACTATTTTATCAGTCGTCCAAGAGCTTAGATTTTTTATACAAAAATGGACATATACATTAAACTAAGTTAACTCATTGGCACCATTGAAACCGGAGGTCCATGGGCGTACGCACATAAATGTTTTAAGTACGTGATAATTCCCAATGCCATGTGCCGAATATACATTAATTGTATATTAAAAAAATACATTTTTAATGCCCTAGTTTGTCCTTTTAGACATTTCTCGTGTTCTCTCCTAGCACTGGCGTAATTGTAACCCACTTCTAAGGTTGCGGCGCCTGGAAGAAGAAGGTTACGTTGTCCCGATCATATGATGGGTGATGATGATAGTGGTCCGCCAGGAGAGTCCTTAATGCTAAGCATAATCTAAGATGAATATGAATAATGATGATTGCGATGTGCCATAAAGTTTCTTGATATTTGTCTTACAGGCGAGGAAAACCCCGGATATAAACCTCATCCAGGAAACTGTTCCGACCGGGGATCGAACCCGGCCCGCTGCACGCTACCTCGAGACCACAGCGGTGGACTGTTTTAAAAATATGAATAAGAACAATCAACCATCCACGCGAATAGAGTAAAATTTTAATCAGCACGACTTGATTATTGAGGTACGCGTTGTGATTCAAGTCGTCGACAAGAGAGAAGAGTACATGCTGATTATCTCAAAATCGGTAAGGGAAGGGAATAACGATCATAGCTATCTGCCAGGAGCAGGATGGAAGGCCATACAAGAAAGGAAGGGGGAAAAAAAAAAGTCTCCTTGCTATGTCGTCATTGGGTTGAGGGAGGAACAGAAACGGAAGGTTATAGAAGTGAAAGAGAGGGATGAGAGAATCACCCCTCCGATTATTCCGTTGGAAAAGCCTGCAGAGAGGAGATAGATGAAGGTACGGAAACGAGCGATTCTTCACGCAGAGTTATCAGCGAAGAAGCTCTTACAAGGCAGGACACTGGTCACCGCTGACTTATTGCGTGTGTCATGCCACATTCACATTTTCGCTTTTTTTACATTTTTACTTGGCCAACTAAATGCAGGCTCCAGGAAATCTGCACTTTCCTACAAGGAAAAAATATAGACACTTCTTATAGTGTCGAGATTTCTTCTTAATTCGAAATCCTATTTCTTGAGAAAAAAATATGGTTAAGTTCAAAAAGATTGTACTGATACTTTTCTTTCCCTGCTATTAGGCGTTCTAAGACCTATAGTTATCATAAGTAATGCCAAGAGTGATTTCCAAATTATCGACAATTTCACGAGTCACGGAGTGACCAGTGGATTTTTCTAGAGTATTTGGAAATCAGGAGTGGCATTTGTTACGACTATTTACAGAATATAATTAACCTGTTTACTCAAAAATCATTACTTAAATATGTTTATCGGCATTTTAAAATATTTGATGTAAAAAGGCGATGTTTGAAAACAAATGAGAAATGTGAGGTTATGTATATTCACTGCAACTTGATCATAGTATTGATCGCCAAATAGGATCATAATAATGTAAGAATGCACCCTAGTGGAGAAATAATGAAACAAATCAAACTGTATATTATCCATCCATCCATAGTAATTCTGCCAGACTTTCACTGCAATCATAGCATTTTCATGCTATGCTTTGCAACTTTTCTAGGGAATGTAGGTGTAGTAGCTTCCCGTTGCTTTCCACACCGGTGAAGGATGATGATGATAGTGATAATGATAAGGATGACGATGATCATGATGGCCATATGATTTCGGGGACCGTTTGGGCCTTAAAGTTTTCCTGACATTTGTCTTACAGGTGAGGAAAAACCCCGATAAAAACCTCACCCAGAAAAACTGCCCCGACCGGGGATCGAACCCGGACCCCCTGCGTGACAAGGCAGCACGCTACCTCGAGACCACAGCGGAGGACACTGCATATTATAATGAACATTGTAGGTTATCCATTTATTTCTTAGTAAACAACTCGATAAAATGACAAAATATATTTTTTATTTGCTATATTAAATGTATTTGTTTGAGAAAAACAATGTTCTGTCCTGTTCAGAATAATAAAAACGAGGAGCTTTCTTTATCACAAAAGGAGGAGGTGATAAAGATAAATCGATAAAGAGCGAGGTGAAACACGACTGTCGATGGTTTTAAAACAAAATTCATTGAAACGTAAATGTCCATAGCTTACCATTTTCGGCATGAGTTAAATAGTTGTGGTTAATGGGTCACTGCTAAAGCCATTTTATTGTAGATTTTTACTGCTCACAATGTGATTCAGTATTAAAGGTTTGGTGATGACGTGCATTAAAAATAGAAGAATGTTTACTAGTACACAGTAAACGTTAGAGCAAGAGTTACGTTATCATTCACCTAATTTGTTACCAAGCTCACATTTTCTGTGATTTTGTTAACATTTGATTCTATACAAAGTGTTCGTAAAATTCCGTTACAAACCTCTTGGATTTGTAGAGGGAACTGGTTATATAACTTCTAAATAGGACAATTGTCCGGAAACGTATATTTTTCGTGGTTCAGGTACAAGGTCGTATTAAGCGTTCAAATCTCCCGCGACTGCCGAGGATAAATCGATAGTAATTTAATGACTATTTAACTCATGCCCCAAATGGGACTCAATGGCCAATCACGTTTCAATGATATCTGTTTTACAACCAATCAGAGTCGTGTTTCACGAAATATTTATCAGTGTTATAATTGCCATATTAAAGAAATCTCCTCCTTTTTAATATTCTGAACAGGTCTGACCATTATTTTGCAGTGACTGAGCCCGTGAGGAATACGGCTACCAGATTGTATATATAGTGCATGAATGTCAACACATGCCGCATGCGGGAGTTAATATAAAAACATTTGTAGCAATTGATTATACCACCAAAAAAAGAAACCACTGTTTGTACTTTCTTAAATGTATTTTTTCCCAGGTAACAATCCAGAAAAATATAATTGTCATATTTACATCATACGACATCAGAAATGAATTAATATACAGTTTGATGTGTTTCATTTTTTCTCCACTAGAGAGCATTCTTTGAATATTGCGTTCCTTTGGCAATAAATAGTATGATCTGGTTGCAGTGATAAACCAAAGAAGCAGATGAAGCGTACCTATCGCTTCTCATTTGTTTTCAAACGTCGCCGTTTACATTAGATATATAAATATTTTAAAATAACTGTAGTTAAATAATGATTTGTGAGTAAACAGCTTAATTTTATTCGTTAAATAGTCCTAACAAATGCCACTCCTCACTTCGTGAGTCGTGAATTTATCGATAATTTGGAAATCACTCGTGGCATTACTTATGATAATTCCTTTATTTACATTTACACAACCCATCCTAGTACTACCTTGGTTTCCTAGATGTCAGTATGAGGCGGAACGCTGACCACGTACCACTCAAAATGACATCTATACGAAAACAAGTGTAACTAAATTAGTATGGTTCAAATTCTTCCCTGTAGGGGGGGGGAGCGCCTAAATCTCTGTAAAGGGAAACATGGGCTTACAATACAATACAACCCAACATTCACTGATGTCGTGACAATGCACAATGGCAAGGCAAAAATAAAGAAACTTAATTTTCTCACTGTAACAATAAGATATAGCGAGTGTACCTGATCAGCAGCAACGAGCTTGGTGGTCGCCACATCGAACTAATATTTTAGAGGATAAGTATTATCCACAATGTTAAGTAGAGTAGAAAAGTTGAGTTAGTTTGCATATAAGTAATTATTATTATACTGACAAAGTGAACGTATTTATTTTTCCCTTGACATTGGACATTTTCAAGAAATCAGTGAATGTTGGGTTGTATAAATATAATTAATTGAGTCATAAATAATTAAATTGCTATTTATTTGTTCCCGGCAGACGCTGGAGATTTAAGCGCTTAATGCGAACTTATCAACCGCTGTGGTCTCGTGGTAGCGTGCTGTCTTGTCACGCAGCAGGCCCGGGGTCGATTCCCGGTCGGGACAAGCTTCCTGGGCGAGTTTTTTTCTCACCTGTAAGACAAATGTCAGGTAGCTTTGAGGCCCAAATGGTCCCCGAACAACATCTGGCCATCATCATAGTTCCTTGGTGTGGAAAGCAACGGGAAGCTACCACACATAATTATTCGCTAGTAAAGATGCAAAGCATAGCATGAAAAGACCTGCATTTGGGCAGAGCACTGTACATAAAAAAGAAGACTGCGAACTTGTACCTGCAACATGATATTGATACGTTTGCGGAAAAAGGTTCCTGCTCAAAAACGATATCTACTCAGTCCCCTCTTCAAGCTCCAGAAGTTTGTAATGGGGATTTCAGAACACGCTGTATATCTAATCCGTATCAGTTACAGACTACATATTCAAGAGTTGCATGTTGTGAATGCAGAATTAGATAACTATTCAAATTTGTCGCTACATCATCAATGGAATTTTGAATAAAATCGACATTAAATTACGGAATAAACTACCAATCTCTTATATTAAAAACTAAATGTGTGTTATACATATGTGTGAGTTCAGCATCAACTCTCTTTTATTCACATATGTGTTGCTATTTCTTTATCCAAGTTTTTTTTAATATAGAACTGTAAAATTATTCACTTTTATTTCCTTGTTTCATTTCTATTTTATAGCTGTTATTTAGAATAAGCTGCATGAAATGTCTAGGCTACAATACTATGCGTATGCATTTGCATGTCTTCCTGACATAATGTAAAATGTATAGGATATTTTTGGGGTTTCCTTGCATCGTCACATATGTTTCCTACAAAAATGTTTAAATAATAAATCACACTATTAAGCCAAATATTGAAGGATTTAGTTGATATTGATTGGGAATTATAGGGTATATTTTAAAGTTACGTTTCGGTCCAGTTCTTAGTTTTCATCAAGGAACTGAACTTCACCATATTTTTCGAGACTACATTTCACATAACGGGGATTTAAGCTGTAAATTAAAGCTATTACTCATCAATATATGAAACCAAGGAAAATAACAATTGCATGTCGAAAACTGCCTTGAGATTTCTTCCAGATTAGCGTTGTGACGTACCAAAGTCGTGTCAGAAAATAATCTGCCATTTTTAAACGCAAGGCACTGGAATCCAGCGTCAAATCTCTCATTTAAACTATACAGAAGTAATACAATTCTCGAATTGGTAGATTGGATAACCTTCACTAACTGTCGTCCGCGCCGTGTCCCGCCTCACTGCGTTCCTTCTCAAGCAGGGAGTCCAAATTCTCCGTACAATGAGTTGTCATTGATGCATTCTGGCTTCGATTTCTGTGCTTTCCAGTTAAATTTCGGCATGCAATTGTTGGCAGTATCCTTCTGAGATAAAAATGCATGCCTATTTTATTCAATCACTTTCAAAGTTTGTACATTCTCGAAAATAGATAAAAAATCTGTTGAAAGATTCGAATCCACCATAGTGCGAAAACCCTTGACTTACCAGCCAGCTGCTTGTCTCACATCCGTATCTGTTAATCAAAAGAAATGGACGATCACCTGGCCTGCATAAAGGTGACATTGTCAGCATAACGGTTCCCCTAGCCGTTATAACTAGTTTTCTCAAACCTGCAGCCGCTACTTATTGTAGCTACCCAAATTCCTCACGATGCTGGGTAGGTACTTTCCCCATACTGATCAAAATTCCGTTAGAAAATTTCATAACCCATGTGGAACGAACCTGTGGTAGTCCCGTAGATCTCAACCAAGCCATCGTGCCTTGGTTACTGCGTTCATTATAAACATTTCATGTCTAGACTTAATGTCTTCATTTGTTCTACGAACTACACAAAATGCTGTAGGCCAATAAACCTTATTCGCTTGAACTACTGCTGTATATTATTTTTGATTAGAGGTCTTGACCTACTGGAAATATACTGTAGAAATTGGGGATTGACAGTAAATATTAGTAAGACAAAAACAATGACGTTCAAAAATGGGACGGTTTATGGTAGAGCAGAGGAATGGAAATACAGAGATCGTGAAACATTTTGAATATCTTGGTACGACGTTGAAAATAAACGGAAAGTTGAAGAAACATATTGATATAGCATTATTCAAAGGGAGGGGACAACTTAATAGTATTCTCAGTATTCTGGGTAGAGTGCCCGATATTCCAGTTAGTACGTTAGAAAAAATGTATGGAGCGATGGTGAGGCCAGTAATGCACCATGGTAGTGAGATTTGGGGTTTTCAAAGAACGGAAATACTAAATAAGGTATATACGCATTTTCTAAAATATATTACAGGACTTAGTAAGGCCGTTTCTAACTGTGGAATTTTATATGAATTTGGGTCATTTCAGGACGACATAAATTGCAAAATTCGTGTACTCAAGTACTGGTTGCGGCTAATCCAAGGTGAACAAACAATGCTCAGAGCAATTTGTTACGACCACCAAATTAGGAACGCAAATGGGAAATTCTGGGCAGACGAGGTTAAGAGAGAACTCCAAAAGATTGGGATGGGTTGGGTATGGGAAAAAGGGACTGAAAATCGCAAGAATGTGTGGAGAAAAATTAGGAGGAGGTACTTAGATATAAACCGACAAAATATTTTGGCCGAATGTGCGGGAAAACGATCACTATTTTTACAAAGAGACCTAAAACAAGTTTGGGGAAAGAATCTTATATACTCAATCTAGGATTTAAAGAGAGATCAGGGCTTGCTTGGTTCAGGTTAGGGGCATGGAATTTTTAAAAATTAGCAAATTTTTAAAATTAGCGACGATCACGATATGCGAATATGTCCAATGTGCGGGAGCTTTGAAGACGAGATACATATACTAGGAAAATGTAACGATTTAGAATATTGGAGGCATCAGTTATTACCGGAAAGATTTCTAAATTCAAATCGTGGAAGATTGGCATGCTACGAGTTACTGGTAAACCCAGAAAATTGGATAAACCTGGGTAGATTTCTGGACAAAACGCGGAAAATAAGAACAACACTTATTCAGGAATAAATAAATATGTTAGCAAATTGCAATGCCATTAATTCTTAATAATTCTACATAACTAAGTTAATGTATAATGTAATTGTATTGATATCTAATTGTAATATTATTGTTTTTTTTTGTTTTTAAACATCAACTTATTGTAACGGACTGTCAACAGCACGTACGGCTTACTGCCCGTGCGATCCATATTTGTAAATAACATTGTACGTATCTTACTTTTAGTTTAATAAAGTCCTTATGTATGTATGTATTTTTTATTGCATGCATTTCTCTTTATCGCTGAAAATCCCCACTAGTGCAGTGTGCGCCTACCCCCCCCCCCCCCTCTTCACTCTATAAATATAAATTAAAAAATTAACATGATTTCACAATACCATGAATTGATGCGTTTCAATTATTTAAGTTAATCTTGCAATCACAATTAAAAGGATTAAGACGGAAGGGGTATTAATTTCTAACGTATAAGCTGACAATTGTATCGTCCGTCTTTTATAATTAACAGGGTGCGTTATGCGGGTTGGCATTGTCTCGCGAGAAGGGGGAAGAAGTCTTTCCCCAGCTCCAGTTAGCTGGAACTATGCTTTGGATCACGTTATGGTGAGAATAACGACCGTACTTTCTTGCTATCTACCTCAAACACTATGTAACAATCACGAAGCATTTTTCTACTTGCTGTTATCTGTTCTTTCTAGGGGGAAGACGGAGCGAAATGCTTAATGTTTTTAATTGGACGTTGCTTCTTGTTTAATTAGAGATTTCAGTTGCCAAGCAAGCTTTGTGCTCAATTTAAC
The DNA here is from genome assembly GCA_030220185.1 of Diploptera punctata. Lineage (NCBI taxonomy): Eukaryota > Metazoa > Arthropoda > Insecta > Blattodea > Blaberidae > Diploptera > Diploptera punctata. Next base: position 400,350 of record JASPKZ010008289.1, read on the forward strand.
AACTCATAGGTTTTCTAGGCACTACGTTCACCACTAGAAGACTGTTTGAAATTAAAAATTAAAAAGAAATGACAAGGATATCAGGCAATATTCACTTAAATTTTTATATGGCTCATTTTTGACAAGTAATAGCGGATATTGTAATGATATTGTGAAAAGAAAAATTAATGCCTGAAACAGGAATCGAGCCGTGGACCTCTAGTTCTCCAGACTAGTGTGCAGCCCACTACCATTCTAGACTTGGCACAAACATTACCAATTTTTCCACATATATAAATATATAATCTGGAGGACTAGAGGTCCACGGTTCGATTCCTGGTTCAGACATTAATTTTTCTTTTCACAATATCATTACAATATTATAATATGATCTATTATTGGAATTTTGTTAAAATAGCAATATTGGAAAATGTTAAGTAATAGCGGACGCGGCTGCCTCGACTAGAATCCCAGGTTCGAATCCTGGGGAGGGGGTAGTGACGGTGAGATTTTTCTGGTGTTTCTATGGGTTCTCCCTTTTCCCGAATTTCATCCTATCGGCACTCTCCACTTCTCATCCCTCCCCAACATGCTATTTCATCTCCATTCATTAATTTTCATATCACCTTTCACCTCATCTCATGTTATGTAAAAATAGTCTGGTTTAGCAAACGACAGGTGTTTAAAATGTATGGTTGTGGGGATCTAATGGGGTACACTTATGTACTTCATTATTACTCCGAGCCTGATTGTCTCAAATTAGAGCAGAATACGTACAAATGCAGGGTATTGGCCCCTCCTCGTGCCCCTGGTCCCTCCCGGAGGACTTTTACTCTTGGATTTATTCATCCAAAAATCCATCGACTCCGGTTGGGTTGTGTGTTATATGAAAATGCTACAATGTTGTAATTATATTCACGTGAAATCGAATCCATTCTGTTGTATCCAGTCAAAATAATTTTGGAAGCAGTAATTGTGAAGAAATAAAATTAATAACTACCTCTTTAAAATGGAGTTCCTACAAATAGAGGCTGTTTCCATACATAGGGTACAATTACGCGGTGGTAAAACACTGTAAACTGAATATTTAAACTTAGATAAACAATGATCAGAAATGAATATTCAGGCATCACAAGATCTTGAACTATGAAATAGAGTTCCTATATGTTGATTTTACAGTATGTAGAAGTTGTACCCTGTAGTAGAGCGCGAGGTAAGCCATTGGTAAAACAAAACTCTGGATAGAATAGTCATTAGTTGCATTACTCCAACCCGTAGTATTTTATCGAATGGTAACGTAACATTCGACAATCTCTTAAAAAAATAATATCCTTAAGAGTGCGTATGTGAAGGGCAAGATTACAATTTAAATAGTTATTAAAACATTAGCAACAATTAACTGATGAAAAAATTATAGTAAGATATATCTGCAAACAACGATATCTCAACCCAGCAGATAAACTATTTAAATAGGATTAAAATACGGAGTGATTCTAAATAACTGTCTTGATTTGATTTTTTTTATACAGAGTGTAGTGAATACAGACATACCTTATATAGGCCTACATAGATATATGGGGAAACACATCAAGATTTTTTTACATTACTTACAGGTGCTCGATATGGGCTCCCGTTGTGTCCTGCATACAACAAGCCGGTAGTTCAATTCCAATGCTACAAATTCACCCTCAGCAAGTCACCATTTATGTAAACTCAAGAACTCTACCGGTAAAATGTGGAACTACGTCGGGCGGATAATTTCTAATAAAACTTTGAGAGATATTCTGCCACTTAATATTAGTGTTATTATTCATTATGCGAAATTTAGAAACCGTATTTCACCTAAGGTACATTAGGGATGTAGTTTGTGTCAAAGTTGTGATTCATAATATAATTGTATCTAAAGCTAATTTTTTATGAACTTTATTTATAAAATCATTAAACGTTTGTAGTTCTTTTCTGTCAAAAGCACTTCCATAATGGGTGGTTCACTTAAACAGGAGGTGTTATTTAGAAGGCAGATGATATTGTATCATTAATTCCAGAACAAAGAACAATCAAAGATAATATGTTCAACACTTTGTTTGCTAACACCACAATAAATTCTAACTAACTCTCTGATGTTGAATATCTGGAGGTTTTGGCCAAATTTTCGTGCCCATCACGAATTGAGTTTGCATAAAGTTTGGAACAATGTGTTTGCATTTTATTTTGTCATAAATACTCGTAAAGTACAGTTGTGTTAATGTTCCATGTAGTATCATTTATCCACAAGCATTAATATTAAGTTAGTACCGTTGTTGTATTATTCACGGTTTGCCTACAAAAAATTGCCAAACCAGGGCAATCATTTAGGAATACCGTGTAATAAAAATCAAAATGCTATAAAACGATAATGCATTTTAAATATTCTGATTCTCTAACCTATGGATTATATCACTAAGCCAAATTAACAACTGTTTATACGTTTTTCTGCAAGCAAAATTTATATTTCTTAAAAGTCTGATGCGGTGGTCTAGCGGTTTTGTTCACTGCCTGTAGTCCCGAGGGTCGCGAGTACAAATCCTGCCGGGGTTCATGGATTTTTAGGACAAATAATCCAAGGGACAATTTTTCCGAGAGGGAACATTAAGCCGTGGATCCCGAGTCTGACGATATTCGGTTTCGTAAAAGAACCGTAGGCTCGAATAAACAGAAACTCTTTTGGGGTGGGAAACTTATTCGACCTTCACTCCATCCATATATTACCTTAAATTGCCCACTAGAATGGTCCCTCAACTGAGGTTGGGGGGCTCACCCCACAATGTCACTGTTTGACATCTGTAGGTAAATACGCGTAACTAAATTAGCTTGTTAATAATAAATTTCCGGCTAGAGAGCACCCGTGGTTTCCAACACTAGATATAATGGGGTTAATACACACACATGAAATACTTTGTTAAATAATATTAATGAATTATTAGTCTTCTCTATTCTATTCCGTTCTATTCTGCAGTGTCCTGCCCTAAGGCAGGTGGTCCTTCACTACAATCATTGCATTTTCATGCTATGCTTTGCAGTTTCACTAGGAATTATAAGTGTGGTAGCTTCCCGTTGCTTTCCACACCGTGGAATGAAGATGATGATGATGGTCAGATGATGTTCGGGGACCGTTTGGGTCTGAAAGCTTCATGACATTTGTCTTACAGGTGAGGAAAAAACCCGAAAACATCTCACACAGGAAGCTCGTCCAGACCGGGAATCGAACCCGGGCCCGTTGCGTGACAAGACAGCACGCTACCTCGAGACCACAGCGGTGGACATTCTTCTCTATAGATCCTTATAATTTCCAAATTACCCCATAAAATTGATTGAATTGGAGACAGCTATTTTGCATCTAGCGTTTAAAAAACCTTCTAAAACAATAGAAGAATCTAAAAACAAGGAGGGATGGAGGAATAGAGAGGGATATTAATATCAAGTGGATTTACTTTATATACAAAATAAAATCTGGAATACGCGGAAAAATTTTAAAGAAGGATTATTTCGATTTTCGAGGAGGAAATATTAAAAATAACAATTGCGTGTATGGAACTTATCTGTAAGACTACAGGATTTGTATGAACGATCATACCAAAAAATAACAATTCACAAAGATTTGCCGAAACGTGAAAAAATAATAAGAGAAAGTTACTTACGTTGAGAAAAACCTAATGTCAGTAATAAACAGAAATTGCTGGAAACATAGTCACAATTCATTGTGAAATGTCTTCTTTTTTAGTATGCAGTATTTAATGACACAGCTATATGACTTATGGGTAATAATGTAGTGGCAATTTACGATAATTGAAATACATTTTAATAAATAAAAAAATACAACATTTTAACAAACGTTTAAATTATGGTTAAGAGTTCAAGAATATTGGGAACCAATAATTAATAACATAGCTTTCATTTACAATATTTTACATTCTGGCTGAAGCAGCGTGTCCATAATATGTCTATCAGATTAATATTTAATGTTCGAAAATACGATCACATTTCTCCATTATTCCACGAATTGTCATGGCTACATCTAAAAAGAGAGAAGATCATACATACCTCGATTCCCAATTATTTATCATCCCGTTTCCAGTATCTATCCTCAAACCATAACTTAAACACAAGATCACAACATAGTCTCTTGCTTAATATACCGCAACATACGACATCACATCACTCCATGTCATATACCATCTTCACTTCTCGCAACTGGAATTCCCTACCACAAGAAATAAGGGGCTGCCGGACATTGGCATCTTTTAAATGAACCTGTATAATTGGAGGGCTCTTTTGATTGTAAAAATAAAGTAATATGTTCTAGTAAACAAGTAATTGCCGACAGCGGCGTTTTAAGTTATTTGAGGGCGTCTGAAGTTAAAGAAATAACTTAAGTTTATTGCATGGTCATATGTTATGTATTTTGGAGGATAAGTTTTATTGCGGTCTTAGACTTAACGCAAATCCTCAAGGTTGTTACGGTTAGGAGGGATGAAAGATAAGTTTATTGCTTTTAAGAAACTTCAAACTAAAAAAAATAATGCAGCCTCCAAAAACATAGCGGGCAGCTAGAGAGATTATTGACCTCGAATAACTTGGAAATGAATATAGTCCTGTAAAAGTTCACGCCCCTAAATCTAGTAGGCCTATATCGACTTTCACATGTAGCCTATAAGGTGTGTCAAAATATTTATTTTATCCAATGAAAATTTTGTATAAAAATTGTAATGGCGACGGAAAAATAAGTCAAATCCACGACTTTCTTAAATATTTAATATAAAATGTTATGTAAGTTAAAAATCAAGCAAGTGGAGCGAGTGCTCCCCAATAGTCAAGCAAGTGGGGCGAGCGCCCTATCCGTAGACCATACAGAGTAAGAGGGACAAGTGCTCCCCGATAGTCAAAGTGCGTGGAGTGAGTGTTCCCATTAAGAGGGACATATAAAAGAAGATCCGCGATAAGCATTATTAAAATTGAGTCGTGGTTTTGACCGTTCATTAGCCAGTTTGTAAGAGCAAAGTGTATAATTTACTATAGAGAGAAAAGAAAATTAATAAAATCCTTCTATCACGTCGCCTAAAATTAGTTTGATCACTATTTGCCTTAAATAGTTCCTTATCTATCACCGGTTAAAATCATAAGTTCAGCCCGATCCTGAAGAAACAGAGGAACCCATAGCTCGTAAAATCATAAGTTCAACCCGACCCTGGAGAAGTAATAATAATTCCCGGTACATAAAAGAAATCTAAATTTATATTTGCTCTAACCTCGACTTCATTATTACCCGGTGTAAGGTATATATATATATATATATATATATATATTAATTGGTGTTTCTCGTATAATTTATCATATTTATATTATTATTATTATTATTATTATTATTATTATTATTATTATTATTATTATCGTATCATTATTGTTGTTACCCTATAAAATGTTGTTTGTACATGAAATTTACATTGCTACATTTATTGTACCTTTAACTGTTTATAATTAGTACAGTGTATATCTATATTTGTCAAATATTTATTTGTATTTGTGCTGGTTGAGTGGAAGAGAGGACCTAATGGCTTTAACTCTGCCAGAATAAATAAAATATTATTATTATTATTATTATTATTATTATTATACTAGAAAAAAAACTTGTACCACAGCTGAAATTGAAAATATAGAATTAAACTGCCAATGAAGCAAAATGTCATGTGGTCTAGGGATAAGAAAGTTGCCTATGATGTAGCGGGTCAATTGGGGTAAGTTCCCTGGGGGAATTCATTTTTTTTCAACTACAGTCGAACTTCCCTGAACTGATACTTGTCAATAGCGGACGCATCTCAATAAGGGACGATTCAAAATTCACCTGCAAAAAAAAAAAAATGAGTCTAATGTGGAAACATCTTCCCACAAGCGGACATTCTTAAAACGGACGCGGACACTAAAACATTTCTCCAAACGACAATTAAAACTTCGGAATAACGGACAGAGTGAGAAGTGAAAATTTTAAACTGCACATGTAATTATTTGCAACAATGAACATTATCGCAAATTTTGAACTTTGTTATAGAATTTGAACATTATTATAGCACATTTTTACACGCTTTATATTAGCTTGACCTGTATCAATCTATGTAACGGAATCTTTCAACACGATTTTCACCCACTTAGAAACATTGGATCGACTTGAAACCTTGTATACTTGTAAAGGACCAATGAAAATACAATAATTTTATAAATATATAATATATAATAGGTTGCGGACTTTCGACTTTTAGGGTCCATCGTTGCAAGATATTAATATTACATCCTCTGGTAGCTCAGTTGGTAGAGTGGTGGACTTCAGTGGTATAGAATTTCAGTAATCCGCAGGTCGCTGGTTCACATCCGGCCCGGAGGATTTTTTAGAAGAGTATTACTTTTAGCTCATACTACAACAGTATCGAATTTAAAGATATTTACATTTTTACAAAACAAAACTAAAATGTAAAAATAAATAATAGTTTAAAAAATCTAAAACAACACACTTTATTAGAAAAGCGAACTAAAAAATGAAAAATAATTTTAATTTCCAACACGCTTGGGATAAAATTAAAGTGGTCATCAAAAAAATCATCTCCAGCACATCTAGAATAAAACTAGAGTTATCTACAAAACAAATAATGTTACCATCAAAAGCGTGTGGTGCTCTATATCAATTAATATATTTGATAATAGACAGATATTGGTAAAAGTAAAGTCTCTAAGGGTCTGTTTCACCAACAGAGGTAGGCCTAACATATAATACGCCAGGTTTCGCCATATATAATACATAGCTTAAACTGGCGTTATAGAGTTACCTCTGTTGGTGAAACCGACCCTAAGAAGAAAACGTAAACACCTCAAAAGCACCCCACGCTTTTAATGGTAAAATTATTTTTTTTGTAGACAACTCTAGTTTTATTCTAGATGAGTTGGAGATGATTTTTTGTTGACCACTTTAATTTTATCCCAAGCGTGTTGGAAATTAAAATTATTTTTCATTTATTAGTTCGGTTTTCTAATAAAGCGTGTTGTTTTAGTTTTTTTTAACTATTACTTATTTTTTATTTAACTTGAGTCTCGGGAGCAGCATGTTAATGTGAATACTGTTTGTGTCTTCAAAATATAAAGCTACGTCTTGCTGAAATATAAAAAAAATGCAAATGATTAACTCTGAATGAAAAGATAGGTAGTGATCATTAATGTACTACGAAAAGGTAAGAAAATTTAAACAGTACTTTTTGATGAGAAATGATGACAGAGGATCTGTACAACGTGTCTGCGGTTGAAACACATATTGAAAAAGACAATTTTAAATGATTCCTTTCTAGAATTTGTTTAAGGAATATTCCACAATACAATGATTTTCCTTCAGCCCAAAGTGATTTGTTGCCAGAGCTTCCTGTTTAAAGGATCTTCTTCCCTCAAATCTCTAGCTTCCATACTTCTCTTCACTCCATTCATCCATCGTTCTCTAGGCCTGCCTCTTCCACTTCTTCCATTAGCTTTCCAATTAAGGATCTTCTTTGGTATTCTCTCTTCTCCATTCTTATGAGGTGTCCATACCATTTCAAACGTTTTTCTTCTATTTTTCCTATATGTTTGTTTTAACTTGCATAAATTTCCCTTATTGTGCTGTTTCTGACCTTATCCCTTCTTGAAATTCTTATCTATCGCCTCCAAAAATCCATTTCTACTGCTGAAAGCTTGTTGGCTTGTTTTCTACTTAGTGTCCAGGTTTCGGACCCATATAATAAAATGCTTTGTAACAGAACTTGATTTATAGTTTTCTTCGTTCTCTATATTATAATTTCTATTCCAAAGCACTGAATTCAACATACCAATGATTCTTCTTCCAACAGTTAATTTTCTTTCAATTTCTGTAGTTGAATTCTCATTTTTATCTAAAATAGATCCTAAACATTTAATTTTTTTTAACATACGTATTTTTCCTGAATTACATTTTAGCTCATCTGTTGTATCCAATGAAAGAAAAAAAAAACAGGATTATTTCAAGCCACTCTTCCAGAATTGAGACATTAAGCCTAAATTTGTAAATTACTGTAGGGTAAATTACTATAGTAACTTGTTTAGACATACTGTACATATAACTATATGCAGCTGTAGGCCTATATATTAACACTGTACTGTACTTTTCATATTTTATATTACTACTATGCTCAAAAAAATTACTAACTTACAGATGTACTGTAATTTTCATTCTACCACAGTACTGCTTATTGTACTGTACTGTAGTTTTATTTTTCTGTATAGCGAACACTTCTTTATAGCGGACATACTTATTTTCCCCATAGGAGTCCGTTATTTAAAGGTTTGACAATGTATTCAATATAAATAAATATTTTAATCAGATGTAGCTTTTTTTCTAAAAATTGTACTTTTTTTTAGCATATTTTTCGTTTTCACTGTTTATCCTTCTCGTTTTACCTTTCTGTTAATTTTTTTTAAATTGTCACACAGACACAAGGACAGGACACACACCCAGACCCAAGGTGGAGATTTAAAATCCCTACCCCACCGGGAATCGAACCCAGGTCGCCGGAGTGGAAGGTAGGGACTTTACCGACTACGCCACGGCGACGGACAATGTTTAGAATGTCGGGTCCCCAGCTGTTATAGCTGGTTTTCTCAACCTGGAGCCGCTATTTATTGTAGCTACCCAAATTTCTCACGATGACGGGCGGGCACCGGTCCCATACTGGCAGAAATTCCATGAGAAAATGTTTTCCCCCATGGAGACTCTGACCAACGCAAGTTCGTTAGCTCTATGCCAAGGCCTCTTGCCGTAACCACTCGGTTACGGCGCGGGACTAACATTAAAATGAACAATACAGTGGATCGACTATTCAGGGCCTAATCATCCCGTATTTTTGTATGCACATGATTATCTTCAATAGTGGAAGAACAACGGGAAAGAGCCAACGATTTAGAGTATTATATTACATTCTTTTGTTTCACTCATAAACATTCGTTCATAGATAAGTTATTAGTGTATCGGCAATATCCGATCACCAAAAGAGAGACACTTAGCAGGTACAACACGATAAGCGTGCAGTCAGTCATGCATGAACTCTCTGTGTATTTTTATGCAACATTTCCTCTGTTTTTCCGCTACGTGAGACAAGAAGCAGTTTGGAATGTCATTGTCACGACGTCATCAGTTCAACTTGGCCTCACATTTATCGTGACGCAAACACACTTGGTCAACTGACGCCTAGAAAACAGACGCCCAATTTATGTGTAAAGGACTTCTACTCCCTCAAATTTGTAAAGCAAAATCATCAAACCTTCCCCCTTTTCACATTCCAGTAAAATTGATAAAGAAGGCGTAATTAAATATTCGAAAATATGTTAATCATATTAAAGAATAAAGAGTTAAAAGTATTAACTATTTTTCTTGGAATTCCCTTCCTCAAGATATCAAGAGTTTCCGAACGTTTGACACATTTTTAAAATCACGTTTATATAATTACTTGTTAACAATTATTTTTCTCCAGAACTAAATTTATTCTATGTCATCAGATTTGTTTTTTTTTCATTTCTCTATCTTGTATATTTTATATAATATCAGCTACATTTAGACTAAATCAACATGTATTGTAGGTAATTATTGTATTGTAGATACATCATGTAATCATTTATGTTTATTGTAATTCAGATATAAGACTTAAATTATTTTTGTCATTTTTTTCTTACCTGGTTGAGTGGTAGATAAGGCCTTAAGGCCTTCAGGTAAAATGAAGATATAATAATAATAATAATAATAATAATAATAATCATAATAATACTGTAATTAAAACAGAGTGCCTCTATGGAGCAGAAACATTAATTTTGAACACAAAAAATATATCGAAAATATAGTGAAAAAAGAATGCAAAATTATAAGAAAAGTTTTAGGTCCACAAGTCATAGGTGAAGCATTTAGACTCAGAAGTAAAAAGGAAATAAAAATGTATACAGATGTTCATAGTGACATTAGAAAACGAAGGTTAAAATTTTATGGCCATATTAAACGAATGAGGGGGCACGCCGTATCGTAGTGGTTAAGGCACTGAGCTACAAGCCGGAGGGTCGAGGGTTCAAGTCCCGTTGGGGTCAGGATTTTTATACTGACCCAAACTATCTGGCGGCACTATGGCCCTGGGGTCGACTCAGCCTCTAACTTAAATGAGTACCAGATGCTTGTTCTGGGGTAAAGGCGGCCGTCACGCAGGGCTGACAACCCGGCTGACATAAAGTGCCGAGTGTCTAGAAAAAGTGGAAGCCTTAACCTCCTACTACCCCAAGGGCCTCCTGAGGCCTGTTGTGGGATCACTTTACTCACTTTACCTTTATTAAACGAATGAACTCAAATAGGCCTACAAAACAGATAATGGAATTCTACGAAAACAAGTAAAGCTCCAGTGGATATTATGAAGTGGATTGATGAAGTCAAAAAGGACTTAAAATTGGCAGGAATTACTAAAGAAGATATCCCAAACAGAGATATATTTAGAATTGGTGAATAAGTGGCAAGCTGACCAAAAGAACAAACCGAAGAAAAAAACTGGAACTTGGACACATGATAGAAAAAAAAAGCTCATGGCAAAAGAATGAATGAAATTTGGGCTCAAAGGAAACGCCTCTAAGTACATTGCGTAGTCCTACACGGGCTCATCCGCAATCAAAAAATAATATTAATAATAATAATAATATTAATAACGTTATTAATAGTAAAGGTAAAGTGATCCCACAACAGGCCTCAGGAGGCCCTTGGGGTAGTAGGAGGTTAAGGCTCCCACTTTTTCTAGACACTCGGCACTTTATGTCAGCCGGGTTGTCAGCCCTGCGTGACGGCCGCCTTTACCCCAGAACAAGCATCTGGTACTCATTTCAGTTAGAGGCTGAGTCGACCCCAGGGCCATAGTGCCGCCAGAGGGTTTGGGTCAGTTTAAAAATCCTGACCCCAACGGGACTTGAACCCTCGACCCTCCGGCTTGTAGCTCAGTACCTTAACCACTACGCTACGGCGTGCCCCCTGTTATTAATAGTAACTATAACAATTATAACTATAATAATTATAACTATAATAATAATAATAATAATAATAATAATAATAATGATAATAATAATAACCATAATAATAACAATAAATAATATGATCAAGTTGCAGTGATGAACAAATGACACATAACCAAACAATTCTCATTGTTTTCAAACATCGCCGTTTACATTAAATATATACACGTTTTAAAATAAATATATTTAAATAATGATTTGTGAGTAGACAGTTTAGTTTTATTCGTTGAATAGTCCAAACAAATGTCACTCTTGATTTCCAAATCATCTAGATAAATTGGAAACCACTTGTGGCATTACTTATGATAATATTTGCGTCTCGGTAGACGCTTGGCTGCCCTGACTGAGTCATGGAATATTTTATTAACTTCGTATTTTAATTTCACGTATGTCCTATATTCCTGTTAATCATTTATTTTTACTAGAATCTACAGGAATCGTGCAAAAATAACAACGTTATTAATTTGTGTTTCATTACTATTCACATATTATATAAGTTGCAGCAATGCATTATTTAATACGCTAGTGCATTTTTTGATTAAAAATATACTGGAATCCAGCACACGGCTACAACATAAAAAAGGAATAAACGCAAACAAAATAATGAAGTTCTCGATTTAAACGTAAAATGAAAATTAGAACTGGAACTAGTTTTCTAAATGTTAATAGTTTTCACTCCCATCCACTCGCTTATCTACGGTGTCAACAAGGCTTATAGGAGGACATTCAACTGACCTCTAAACGTGAAGAATGCTGTTTATTATGTAACATTTAAATATTGTCTTACATTTAAAATGAGCAGCTATTTTCACATAAATTTATCTCTTGAAGATTCAACACGTGTCAATTTTTAATTTTACAGACTTAATTTTTGTTTTCGAAAAAAAACTGGATTACTTAGTAGGGGTTATTTCTAAATTTTTAGATTTAATTAACGAAGAAGATTTTTTGGAGGAATTTAACTGAAATTTTCGAAAATATAACTTATCACAAAAAGATTGTCTAGCACATTTCATGAAATGATGGTCACTGACACACAAATTTTCAATTTCACCAGAGTTTATTTTCTCTTCCAAAACTTTAGAAATTTTACGCATAGTAGGCTATGAATCTACTTGCCCTTCCAAAACTATAAATTTTACGCACATTACGATATTTCCCACATTTCATAGAAAATAGTATTGTAAAAATAATCCACTAAATTCAGCAATATACTGCTGCAAACGAGAATGAATACTAGGCTTTACCTTCGGTATTAAATCACCAATCACTTCACTTATAGCATCTGTACTGTATAATTGGTCTGGTGTAATTATATTAATTCACATTGTACTGTCACTAATGTGAACAATGTAGGGGTTATTGGAATAATTTGAAAATCAGAACAAATTAACAATTTAAGTGATTTCACCCATACTATTTACAATATGTATTTACATATAATATTACAAACGTATATATTTTTATGTGAAATAGAATTTATTATACTAATTACAGTGTTCTGATTTTGGAACTTCTGTCATACTTTCAGTCTTCTACCTATAAGCAAAAACTAAATATATATATATATATATATATATATATATATATATATCATATTTGCCTTCATTGCCAAATGTCAAAAATATATTTATAATATCTATATATACAAGCGTTACTGCTATAAAGTAAATATTCTCTTTAATAATTTGCTTAACTGTTACGTTAGCTGCTAGATGGCAGTTGAATGATATGTCCGCTACCTCTTGTGTGAATTGAGAATACTACATGTATAAGAAAATTGTATGTTTGTCTTGGAATTCTTGGGTAGCTCAGTTGGTTAGAGCGCTAAAGGTACAGACTTTAGAGACTCGAGTTCAAATCCCGACTCAAGCATTCTTTTTTCTTTTCATATCATATATATATATATATATATATATATATATATAATATAAATCGGTCCCTAATGGTCACAAATAAAACTCAAAATAATCAAATCAAACATAGTCGTACAACGTATATCGCAATCAACTTCTAAACATAGTGAGTCTCGGTTTATAGGGCAGTCCTTCGGACTAACCTTATTGTTGCAAAGGACAGTAATAACGAACCTTCTAAATGGATTTACTGGCACATATATATCAAACTCTAATAAATTCGTGACACGAGAGCTTAAAAAAAAACAGGACCGGCAAATGACTAGCAGACGAATATACAGGAAATCTTAACTGGAATTTGCCAATTCCGATAGCAAGTATCTACTCAATTTTTCATATGCATTCCAGTATAACAGTTCCATCCAGACTCTACGCTCCAAAAAAAAAGACACACTTTTATGGGATGCTAACCGTTGCATCACAGATCGTACTACCAGTTACAAAATGCAATAACAACAATACGTTTTAGTACTTTAATTGTAATGTAAATTTTACAATTACTTGGTAACACGTTCTTTTTAAATATTAAAAGTCGTGTGCTGTTTCTGAAGTGAAAGACCAATGTGTCAGCGAATGTATGATAATAATAATGACGAAATAACATCCGAATACAAATAATACAGCCTGAATTTTCTGAAAGCTAAAAAGTGACTCCATAGCGAAACAAACCCAATCCCGCTATTAGGAAAGCTAAAATGTTTCACATCAGCCAAAGTTTATCATAAGTAATGCCACGAGTGATTTCCAATTTATCTAGAGAATTTGGAAATCAAGAGTGGCATTTGTTAGGACTATTTAACGAATAAAATTAAGCTGTTTACTACAAATCATTATTTAACTATAGTTATTTTAAAATATTTATATATTTATTGTAAACGGCGATGTTTGAAAACAAATAAGAAACGATAGGTACGCTTCTACTGCTTCTTTTGTTTATCACTGCAACCAGATCATACTATTTATTGCCAAAGGATCGCAATATTATAAGGAGGAGCTTTCTTTAATATGGTAATTATAACACTGATAAATATTTGGTGAAACACGACTCTGATTGGTTGTAAAACAGAAATCATTGAAACGTGATTGGTCATTGACTCCCATTTGGGGCATGAGTTAAAATAGTCACAATTATTAGGCTTAAATTAATCTGCATCTATTACGGTATCGTGATAAAAAATAACAAAACACAAGTTAAAACAATTCAAAAGTAAAATTTCCAAAATTGTGGACTGTCGATCCATTGTTAAAATTCTTTGAATATCGCGAGCAGCGGCAGTGCTCGTTATAAAACAATAGGAGATAGACACTGGTCGTGTGCAGGCAGCAAACGATCTTTCACTCTTGTTTTCTGGATAAATCAATTTCCAGAAACATAGATCTAAAACAATCAATCTCTCGGACTTTGTTTACGAGAGAATTCGAGACTGTTGTCCAGATTGTTCATACCCTCGCATATATAAGGAGATTCGAGGATCTGGCCAGTCTGTCGTGTCCGAAGTGTGGACGAGTGAACGTAACCTACGTGTGAAACAAAGTTGATGTTTTAGATGAAGCAGTCAGCGAGTGTACACAACTAAGTGATAAAATCAATTATGAAGGAAGAGACGTTATTAGCAGCAATTAAATTGTGTCAACGTGTTGAAATATTGTGAAATAAATAACGTTAATTTGGAAATTTTGTGTGAACACCAGTGAAGTTAAATTAAAGAAATGCAATCTGATTCCTACGTGACCCCTATTCTGTGGAAATATACTATACAATACTTAAATTATAATTAATGGCCTGATTTTTATCAGTCTTTCATGTATGTCACTTGATATTATAAATATGTGCACGTGAATGAATAATGATATTGTTTTTTTTTTTTTTGTAATGGGAAAACTGTAAGTTTATTTGGTACAAAGCTTTTATAAATTTCAGATATTGACATTTTTAAACACATGTTTCCATCGAGACTTTAACAGGACTAGGAACGCCAATGAAAATTATTTAAAGTAATGAATGAAATAACATGACTGGATCCACCGATGTCGTCTCGAGGTAGCGTGCTGCCTTGTCACGCAGCGGGCCCGGGTTCGATCCCCGGTCGGCACAATTTCTTGGGCGAGGTTTTTATCGGGGGTTTTCCTCACTTGTAAGACAAATGTCAGGAAAGTTTAAGGCCAAAACGGTCCCCGAACATCATATGGCCATCGTAATCATAATCATTCATATTCATCTTAGATTAAGCTTAGGATTAAGGACTTTCCTGGCGAATCACTCTCATCATCATCGTCACCATCACATCATCAGGAAAACGTAACCCCGCCTTCCAGGCGCCCCAACCTCAGAAGTGGGTTACAATTACGCCAATGTCAGGAGAGAACACCAGAAATATCCAAAAAAAAGGACAATCTGGGGCATTAAAAAAGCATGACTGAAAATGTAATGTTGTAAATTTAATCTAAATTTCATAATAAGTCGAAAATAGTTAACAGAGATAAATTGTCCAATTTCTCAGAAAAAATGTATTCTGGATAATACAAAGAAGCCTTTTATTTAAATACAGAAATACGCAAGCAATAGAAAAGTATATATAAAAAAGAAAATAAAACAAAACTATATTTCTCTAGCCGAACTAGCGAATGAAATTAATTTTAATGAAAATCAATATCTGAACAGGTACATTTAAAATTATTGTCAATGAATTAGTCATTGTAATTGTCAGAAGACATTATAAATCGTGTACTTGGCTGACTGGTCGGGGTATTAACTCGGTTCCACTTAGTGGGAGGTCTTCAGGATTGCCGTCGGCCACTTCCCAGTGAACATCAGTTTGCTTCTTGCCGTGAAAAAAAAAAGTGAAGAGGAGGGGATGAGGATGGATGAAAGAAGGAGAAAGAAATTGTTAAGAAAGCATCGCCAGTGGCTACAGAATGTCTATTTTGACAAAATCAATGTGGAATATAAGCTTGAAACACAATCTGCAGTTTCACACATTCAATATGACGGGATTGTGCCATTATTTATGTAATGCACAGAATGGTCCCGTAATATAATGTTATACTATATGTATTATTTTACCAGAAGATTTGCAGTGTTCTACAGCTTAAAACTAACATTGTATTGCTTTTCTTCCAGTAATACTTTGAATTTTGAATTTTGAATTACTTCCATGAATATTAGGAATATTGAACCATTGAAAAAATATATTTCTTACCAATACTTCAACGTATAAATATCGAGAACGAGTACAAATTAAATATAATGAAAATAAATAAGGAACCGGTTATCCACTAATCAATGTGAGAATTACTTGACACAAATATAGTCAACTTTTATAAGATTCATGATGTGTTCCGTTGAGGTTTATTCAAAATTAATATAAAATTATAGAATATTCACCTGAAAGGTCCGTCTCCTCAACTTAATTATCATTTAACTGTAGCGCTTTCGGGACTTGTCCCATCATCGGCAGGATTCAAAACTGGTGTTTCACTGAAGATCTGGTAGAGGGGGTTGCATGTATTGGGTTCGTTTTTCGTTTATCAGGCTGTCGTTGTGAGCTGCTTTCATGATTTCCATCTCTTCGAGTACGTTTATCTTCGCTGGATTATTTTCTCTGTGCATTACTCTTAGGGTGTTTTCAATATTTAACATGCGATGTCCTTCATGGATAACGTGTTTTGCATCGCATGTTAAATATTGAAAACACCCTAACAGTAATTCACAGAGAAAATAATCCAGCGAAGATAAACGTACTCGAAGAGATGGAAATCATGAAAGCAGCTCACAACGACAGCCTGATAAACGAAAACGAACCCAATACATGCAACCCCCTCTACCAGATCTTCAGTGAAACACCAGTTTTGAATCCTGCCGATGATGGGACAAGTCCCGAAAGCGCTACAGTTAAATGATAATTAAGTTGAGGAGACGGACCTTTCAGGTGAATATTCTATAATTTTATATTAATTCACAAATATAGGCCTACTTATATTGTGATTGTCTTCATTTTTACATTTCACGATGCCTGCTAATGAAAAAATAGCCTGTAATGTTTAGAGCGATTAACAACTTACTTTGTATAGATCGTGACACATTCATTAAAATTTTTTAACTTACAAACTCAGTGGCTTTATCAAACCCGTAGTTTCATGGCCGCGCGGACATAAGAACTCCTTATATTCCTATCCTGATCATTTTTTTTTTCCAGTCATCCCCTGTAATCCATTTCCCTCAAATCACGGATAGTGATATTCTCCAACCTTGTTCTTGGCTTGCCTATTGGGCGCTTTCCCTCTAATTTTCCTACAAGGAGTTTCCATACCACTCTTTCATTCCCCATTCGAGACACATGTTCTGCACATCGCAGCCTACGAGACCTCTTGTTTTATCTAGCTTCCTATAAAGATCATGTAGCGCATTGTTATGTTGTCTTCTCCATTCGCCTGAACGTATGTTCATCTCTCTTTGGTCCAAAAATTTTCGTAAGAACCAAGAGATTCTATGTATCTTCCCGTGCCAAACCTCCAAAGCCTACGATCTTGGGCATCTTCAATGCTTAGCCCTCTTGCTTGCATTTCTGTCTTCATGTTTTCCTTCTATGTTAACTTTGGTCTCCCTTTTTTTTTTCGGGTCGGGTGCCATTGATATAGTTGCCTCGTCCATCGCTCATCTTCCATCCTTAAAATGTCCTAACCAATTTAATTCCTTCTCCTCAATTCTTTCAATTATGCTCTTTTCTGCTTCCATTATATTTCTAATTTCCTTATTTGTGACATGTTCTAATTTTGACTTTCTCCGCCATGGCCGGTCCCAAGCCCGGACGAGAAAGGCGGAGGGGGAGTAACAACCTCGTTAAAAAACCAGAGTTCAGTTGGCTCCAACTGATAGTACTCTGTAAGGGCCCCTAGCCAGGGTTACGTTGAAGACCTCAACGGCAGAGTCGGCGCAGAAGGGGTCCTTCAACACGGCGGATCTGGCGGAAGAGGCGAACTTATCTCTAAGGGCAATTGATAAACGCTGCCTTGCGGTGAAGAGGGATCTTCAAAGGCTATGGGAGGAAAATCCAGACAAAATTTTTCTGGTCCTCCAGGTTGGGGGTTTATGCTGTGGGCCAGCACATTAGAAAAAAACACAAAATGCTAAAAGACCAAATCAGTCAGAACCAAGAGATTCGATTTGCCATAAACAGTGTTACTCAACTTGTCTCCAATATGAAAAATGTTTTTGCTTGCCGATAGAATATTTATTTACTAACAATAAATAAAGTATAAGGAATGAATCTAAAAGTTCTGAAGTTTACTGTAAAGTTTTGGATTTTTTTTGTGTTAAACTTCTTTATTTTATTTGTATAGTGCTGCAACACTACCACACGCTAATTAATTTTCATATGAAAGTTCCAGAGAAAGAACAATATAAGTAACATTTTTGTCGATATACATTTTGAGATACCATTGGATTCTTACTGGAGAGGACTATCTTTTATAAGTGTGAAGCAGCAATGGACACAGTTAGTTATGTGTTTACTTATCTTCAAAGTTTGGCATATGGGTAAAGACGTAAGAACGTTTTATTCTTGAAAATGCTTTATTCTCGATGTTTCATGAAAATTTGACATGATATTTGACTGAATATTAAATATGAAATGTAGATCTCATATGAAGTGTAGGGAGAGAATCAGGTAAGTCACTTTTTTGTCAAACTGGTGTTTAAATCGCCATTAGATTCTCCATGGAAATCACTTTCATTTAGAAGTATGAAGCAGGGAAAATACAGTTTAGTCGTGAGTTTATTTACCACCGAATTTGCCATATAAGTAAGGAAGTAAGGATTTGTGCAACTAAAAGTACAATTTCTAGATTTTAAGGAAAAGTGGCTTGGCTCTTTCCCTGTATTCTACGTTTATTAATATCATTGATGCATTTTAATTTCATGCGGGCTACAACAGATTTTAATGTTAGAAGTTATAAAGTGCAAATAGTGGACAAGAATTTTGAATATGGATTCCTTCGAAAGATACGCACAGTCGCTGACTTACGATACGTAAAAAAATTACAAAACTGAAAGAGGCCCCTCAGAAATCGTTCTATACTTGCCAATCTTAGAATTTCGAGGATAACGACCTCTATTGTTAAAGAGCGACTTTAAATAAATTATCTACCCACCCACCTGACCCTTCATGTGTATAAAATACAAATTATCTACCCACCCACCTGACCCTTCATGTGTATAAAATACAAATTATCTACCCACCCACCTGACCCTTCATGTGTATAAAATACAAATTATCTACCCACCCACCTGACCCTTCATGTGTATAAATACAAATTATCTACCCACCCACCTGACCCTTCATGTGTATAAAATAAAAATTATCTACCCACCCACCTGACCCTTCATGTGTATAAAATACAAATTATCTACCCACCCACCTGACCCTTCATGTGTATAAAATACAAATTATCTACCCACCCACCTGACCCTTCATGTGTATAAAATACAAATTATCTACCCACACACCTGACCCTTCATGTGTATAAAATACAAATTATCTACCCACCCACCTGACCCTTCATGTGTATAAAATACAAATTATCTACCCACCCACCTGACCCTTCATGTGTATAAAATACAAATTATCTACCCACCCACCTGACCCTTCATGTGTATAAAATACAAATTATCTACCCACCCACCTGACCCTTCATGTGTATAAAATAAAATTATCTACCACCACCCACCTGACCTTCATGTGTATAAAATACAAATTATCTACCCACCCACCTGACCCTTCATGTGTATAAAATACAAATTATCTACCCACCCACCTGACCCTTCATATGTATAAAATACAAATTATCTACCCACCCACCTGATCCTTCATGTGTATAAAATACAAATTATCTACCCACCCACCTGACCCTTCATGTGTATAAAATACAAATTATCTACCCACCCACCTGACCTTCATATGTATAAAATACAAATTATCTACCCACCCACCTGACCCTTCATGTGTATAAAATACAAATTATCTACCCACCCACCTGACCCTTCATGTGTATAAAATACAAATTATCTACCCACCCACCTGACCCTTCATGTGTATAAAATACAAATTATCTACCCACCCACCTGACCCTTCATATTATAAAATACAAATTATCTACCCATCCACCTGACCCTTCATGTGTATAAAATACAAATTATCTACCCACCCACCTGAACCTTCATGTGTATAAAATACAATTATCTACCCACCCACCTGACTCTTCATGTGTATAAAATACAAATTATTACCCACACACCTGACCCTTCAGTGTATAAAATACAAATTATCTACCCACCCACCTGACCTTCATGTGTATAAAATACAAATTATCTACCCACACACCCTAACCCTTCATGTGTATAAAATACAAATTATCTACCCACCCACCTGACCCTTCATGTGTATAAAATACAAATTATCTACCCACCCACCTGACCCTTCATGTGTATAAAATACAAATTATCTACCCACCCACCTGACCCTTCATGTGTATAAAATACAAATTATCTACCCACCCCACTGACCCTTCATGTGTATAAAATACAAATTATCTACCCACCCACCTGACCCTTCATGTGTATAAAATACAAAATCATCTACCCACCCACCTGACCCCTTCATGTGTATAAAATACAAATTATCTACCCACCCACCTGACCCTTCATGTGTATAAAATACAAATTATCTACCCACCCACCTGACCCTTCATGTGTATAAAATACAAATGATTATATCTACATAATTAAGAATTCGGAAATGAATTAGTTTCAGTGTTACATTACTTCCAAATAATCTATCCATAGTAATTGTGCACGAAGGCAAGTCCTTCACTGCAATCACAGCATTTTCACACTATGCTTGCAGCTTTACTAGGGAATTGTAGGTGTGGTAGCTTCCCGTTGCTTTCCACACCGGTGAAGAATGATGATAATGATAAGGATGATGATGATGACCATATGATTTCAGGCACCGTTTTCCAAATAATAATAGAATAGAATATACTTATTTAGCCTGATGGAGTAAAGACCACTCACTAGGACAAATATATGTTACATTTAAATACAAAAAATATAATAATTGATTACACTGAGCAATAAAAATACTTATTTTTGTCTCAGAAAGAAAAATATGCGATTCTGTTGGTATTATTTGTCCTGAGTTCAAATGTGTTATCAGTTTTTCTCGATCATGCAAGGTTTCCGAGAGACAGGCATTTATAATTGCAACACTATAATATTTTTTACATTCGTAACTACCCAATATTCGAACATTCGGACTCACCTAGAAAGTAAGAAATGATTTTCTGCTATATTTCGCCTGTGGAGCATCCCTCTTGATGGTCCAACAATAATCGGCCAGCATATCAGGATTCCACTTGCCTTGATATCTCTTTTCCATAGCTGAAATCTCCAGATGAAAGAGTTTCCTGTGCTCATCGCTCACTGCGCCAAGATAATAAATGGACGAAAAAACGTTTATTAAAAAATAATTTAAATCCACTAATTGAAATTGAAATAAAAAACTGTGGGTGATGGAGAAATTCCGAATACATATTTGAAAATACGATAAAAAAACTGCATTGAGTACAACTATTGATACTCATGAGACAAAAATTATTGCGTTTGACCAGTGTTATCTGTCAAACCTGACAACCATAATGTGAAAACCCAATGTTTAATAACCTACAATAAAATTAAAACCACCCTTACAATTACCCACATGTATATACAAAGCCGAATAACACGATTGCAGGCTACTATACTAAAAATATAAATGAAAAAAATAAAAATAATGAGTGTACTCAAAATAATCTTTCTCTGAAATATTTTATAGCCCGCATACATAATTACTCTTATAGAATATTTAACTCATGCCCCACAAATGGGAGTCAATGACCAATCACTTTTCACATGATTTTTTTATTTAAAAAACCAATCACAGTCGTGTTTCGCATAGAATTTACCAACTAAAGGTTATCATAATAACGAAAGCACCTTCTTTTTACATTCTGAATAGGCCATAGTATTATTTTGCATTGACTGACTCTTTAAGAAATACGGCTACCAGATTGTATATATAGTGCATGAATGTCAACAAATAGCAAATGCGCGCGAGTTGATATAAAAACATAGTTTTATAAAGCCAATTGTGTTCTATACCACAAAAAAAAACCTTGTGTGTACTTTCTTAAATGCATTTTTTTTCCCAGGTAATAACATTTCAGAAACATATAATTATATTTACATCATAGGACATCAGAAATGAATTAATATACAGTTTGACGTGTTTCATTTTTTCTCCACTAGAGTGCATTCTTACAATATTGCGTTCCTTTGGCAATAAATAATATGATCTGGTTGCAATGACAAACAAAGTAAGCAATTGAAGCGTACCAATCGTTTCTCATTTGTTTTCAAACATCGCCGTTTACATTAAATATATATATATATATATATATTTTAAAATAACTATATTTAAATAATGATTTTTGAGTAAACAGCTTAATTTTATTCGTTAAATAGTCCTAACAAATGCCACTCTTGATTTCCAAATTCTCTAGATAAATTCACTTCTCACGAATTTGGAAATCACTCGTGGCATTACTTAAGATAAACTGTTCAAAACGTACAGTCTTGGGGCGAAAACCTAAATTCAGATCAAAATAAATGCACAGCTCTTGGTACACGATAGCGTGCAGAATTCGCTGGCGGATAATTCAGCATTCGCTCTACACGACATTACACATGCCAACATAACTCACAAATGTCTAGAGTTAACATTAAAAAACGCATAAAAGCCTAATATATAGGCAGTGTTTAAAAACTCTGTGTTTTGTGACGAATGAAATCATACAATCCCTTTTGACTCACGTCAGTTACTACCATCCAGTAGAAGAAAACAAAATTCGAAGCAGGCCTACATTGTTGCCGGATTGCGAAATTCATTAAAAACATTTAATCAACTGTTTAAGATAACAATATATTGTGGAGTCCTTTACTTAACTATGATCTATAGTAAAGGTGAACAAGAAAATAAATTAGCGAATGACAGCAGGAAATAAATGTTTCTTTGAATTGTTACAGCACATGAAAAGCCGAATTCTGCAAACATCAATTAATGTCCAATTCTACAAAAACATTGGTAAGGCCAGTTTTTACGTATGCATCCGAAATGGCGGTCCCCGGAGAGGCACTGGCGGTGGCCCTTACCGTGATTTTTCGGTTTTTTCTCGGGATGATCGCGTATCCCGAATTTCATCCCACCAACACTCTCCACTTCCCTTCCCTTCCCTATCATATCTTTTCAACTTCATTTATTTACTTATTCACTACATATATTTCTTAAACTCATAATTTATGAGAAATAGTCTGTTTGGCAAACCACAGGTGGTTAAAATATGTGGTTGTGGCGGTCTAGGGGGTACATTCGTGTAATTCCTCACGACTCTGAGACAATGTAAACATAGGGTCAAACGGAGGGTTGTATACCCTTCTTCAGATCCTGGGTACAGCCGAGAAAATGGCGATATGAATCGTGCGTGAATGCCTGATGTGTCGAAACCAGGAACACCATGGCGAATACATAACACTGTAGAACAGAGTGACCCAAACTTATTTGTATCGCGGGCCAAAGAAAAGAAACAAGATGGCGCGAGCCATAGTCCCTATTATAGTTGTTGTGGGATATTATTATTATTATCATCACTATCATTATTATTATTATTATCATTATTATTAATATTATATATATATATATATATATATTTATTCAGTACGTTTCATACCATCATCCTGCGCCCAAAACTCTGTGATTCCAATCTCATTCGTCCAATACTTTCTCTCTCATGCTGCTCAAAACACCACCAATCCACGTTATGTTTGGCCGTCCTTTTCTTCTTCAACCGAGTGGCACCTATTCTACATTCTACATGGGAATCTGTTTTCTGTCATTCTTATGACTTCACCATACATTTTATTATTATTATTATTATTATTATTATTAAGTTTATTATTATGATTATTATTTTCTTGGATAAAAGGGGTACAAGCAGCTATGAATATCAGATGAATGGAGGAGGATCAATGGACGGATAGAGAGGAATGGAGTTTGGTTTCCGGAAGACGGCGGCAGCTGCCATGATACAGGATGATAATGATGATTATTTTGTTATTATTATTTTATTATTATTTATTATTATTATTATTATTATTATTATTATTATTATTATTATTATAAACTATGTTAATTGTTACTTTTCTTGTAATGTGGTTATAACATATTTCACAAGTCTTGTTCCAATACTGGCAGACAAATATTATAGGCCTATCCTTAGCATATTTTAATGTATTACAATGCTGCAGGCCTACAGGGACAGGGTAGAAAGTAATGAATAGTCGTATGTGGACCGCGGGCCATAGTTTGGAAATCCCTGCCGTAGAATGTACTAAATTTTCATTCATTCATAACAATGATGATAGGTCCTATAATACAATGAACCTATAAAAGTTGTAGTGTTACGGGCAAATAACTCGATCCCTTAAGTTATTTAAATCTAAAACACCCAAAACGTGAACTATTAGTGATACTAATGAGGATGATGTTCAACGCATTAAGAGAAACTATTGAGAAGGTCAATATGTGTTAATAACATGTGGAGAAAGGGATATAACCAAGAGCTATATACATTCTTTAAGAATCCTGGCATCAAGATATCTAGATTGAGGTTGGCAAATCAATTAATGTGGAAGAATGATGATGAAATTTCTAAAAAAATAACGACATTAGAACTGGGCGGCCAAAGGAAGAGAGAAAGACCGAGGTTGCGGTGGATGGATTGAGTGAATAGTGATGTTGCATCATTTAGTATCAAAAACTGGAGAACACTTGCAATGGATGAGTTGTTGCGACAAAGATGGTGATGATTAAAGTAGCTCAAAAAAAATTGTATAGATTTTTTTCGCCATACATCCGTCACTAGCAAAACAACTAAGACAATTAATTCACTTTCATTCTATACCTAAGATGTTGCCAATAAATGATTTTCTGCCACTTTTTTACACCTCCATTTTCTCTATTTTATAATATAATAGAAGTACTTACTAGCACACATGTAAACTATTTAGGGTCGTCCGAACGGAACCTAAATACAAGAATATAGATCATTGCCCATAATCCCATTAGTCGAATAGCATTACTGGTAATTCATTATTTGACATCAACATTCATAATTTTACTTTTAAACAAATATATAAGGCGAAGAGGTAGTAGAATCCCCAAATATATGTTATACCAGCGAACAACAGAGACACGCCATTTTATAAATCCTTTATGAAATACTCTATGCATGCAGAAACATTTTATGATAATAGGAAAAAATTAATATGTCGAATTCCTTTCTCAAATATTGACATAAAGAAGTAACGAAATACTGGCATATATGACACGATAAGAAAAATAAATGCCTGGACGGGATTTTAACCCGGAACTCTGGATTGGTACTCCAGCGTGCTATCCATTATACCACCGGACAAATATAATACAAACATTTATTTTTCTTCATGTATAAGAAAATTGTATGTTTGTCTTGGAATTCTTGGGTAGCTCAGTTGGTTAGAGCGCTAAAGGTACAGACTTTAGAGACTCGAGTTCAAATCCCGACTCAAGCATTCTTTTTTCTTTTCATATCATATTTGCCTTCATTGCCAAATGTCAAAAATATATTTATAATATCTATATATACAAGCGTTACTGCTATAAAGTAAATATTCTCTTTAATAATTTGCTTAACTGTTAGGTTAGCCGCTAGATGGCAGTTGAATGATATTTCCGCTACCTCTTGTGTGAATTGAGAATACTACATGTATAAGAAAATTGTATGTTTGTCTTGGAATTCTTGGGTAGCTCAGTTGGTTAGAGCGCTAAAAGTACAGACTTTAGAGACTCGAGTTCAAATCCCGACTCAAGCATTCTTTTTTCTTTTCATATCATATATATATATATATATATATATATATTCTCCATTATTACGAGATGTAGCGAGAACTCCGTCTTCACGGCCATCTGGTAGCTACTATAACAAGTAGCAAATTAAAGATAATATTTTTACTTTATAGCATTGACGCTTTATCGATGTAAATTATAACATATATATATATATATATATATATATATATATATGTTTGTCTAATAATTATTCAATATAATTAAGAGTAGAGGAAACAAATGGTGACCCACAAAGAAATGTATGCAGATAATGTACACGTAGGAATATGCTAAATTACGCATTTCATGCAGTCGACCGCATTCCGAAGTGCAAATGTGTATGCGGGTTCACCCCATTAGGCATTTGACCTTTTGTTAACGCTTTAGTCATTAACAATAACCACTTGGTTTAAAGTACTCAACCAGTCTCTGAATTAACTTCTAAATTGCATTTGTTTAATTTCACTTTTGTGGTGATATTTTCATATATAAAATGTACACACAGATTCACAAAACGTTATCCCATTTGAATAAAATATCTAAGAAAATAATTCAACATTCTACTGGTCTCTATTAAGATTGACAGCTTTAATAGCCTAATAATGTAGCTTACTGATACCTTATTGAATACAAATTAGAGGTAACAAGTTTATTTCGAAGGGAAATTTTTCGCAGTGCACTTACTTAGCAATTAGAAGACCAAAATCTTTGAAACTTATAGAGAAAAGGAAATTTGCTAAATATATTAAAATTTAAAAAATAATTAGCTCAAATTAAGAATTCAGAAAAATAATCAGGTAATTACTTTTCTGTTGAAATTAAGTATGAATTTATCTAGAGAATTTGTAAATCAAGAGTGGTATTTGTCAGGAATAATTAACGAATAAAATTAAGCTGTTTACTTACAAATTATTATTTAAATATAGTTATTTTGAAATATTTATATATTTAATCTAAAGGCTATGTTTGAAAACAAATGAGAAACGATTGCTATGATTCATTTGTTCATCACTGCAAACCGGATCACATTATGTATTGCCAAATGATCGCAATAATGTAAAAATGCACACCCTAGTGGAGAAATTTATAACCAACATTATAAGTTAATTAATCAATTTCTGATGTCCTTCATCTTCTTCTTCTTCTTCTTCTTCTTCCTTTCCAGGATTAAGATATTTTTCCGTGTGGTTTGTAGGCGTAGATCTTTTTGGGTAATCTTGTATTGTCCATTCTGTCTGAATGTTCTTTTCATTGGTATCTGTGATCGTCCAGTTTATTGAGTATTGAAAATATCTCCAGTTCATTTCTTATTGATTCATTGTGTAATCTATCCATGCGTGTACATCCTTTTATGGATCTTAAAAATTTCGTTTCAGTGGCTTGAATGTGTGAGATATATTTTTTTGTAAGTACCCAAGATTCAGATCCATATAAAAGAACAGGAACAGCCTTAACTTTATAAAACTTGAGCTGAGTTTCTCTTCGAGTCTTTCGGAGGGTTCTTCTTATCGTGCCACACATAATTCGATATCGGTTTAATTTATTGTGTATATCCCAATCGTAGCTATATGTTATATCTGAACCAAGATAGTTAAAGTGTGCTATCTGTTCTATTTTTTCATTATTGATTACTATTTTTGCTCTGACTGGCACTTTGCCCTGAAAAGCCATAATTTAATTTTTTGAAGTTGAGACTTTGAGATTATAATAGAGTCGTAATTGATTCAACATGTAAATGGCTCTTTGTAAATCATCCTCTGACTTCTGTATAATTAACAGATCGTCTGCACACATTAAAATATTTATATACATTTCCTTATTAATTTGTATTCCTATGGGACTTGATTTTTTCCATTTTCGTATAACCTCGTAAAAATATATATTAAACAATGTAGGTGATAATGTACACTCTTGTCGAACTCCTTGATTTATTAAAATTTCTTCACTGGAATACGAGTAATTATCTAAATTAAGGGTAATTTTGGTGCCATTATAAAGACTTTTTATTCCTTCCATAAGTTGAGCCGGGTACCATCTTGCCTTCATTATTTCCCACAATTTTCTTCTTATCACCTTATCAAAGGATTTTTCAAGATCTACGAATGCTAAATATGTGGGTAAATTCAATTCTCGTCTCTTTTCTATAATCTGTCTCATAGTGAATATATTGTCAGAGCAGGGCCTACCTTGTCTAAAACCGTTCTGTTCTTCTAAAAGCAGTGCATCTGCTATTTGATTTAATCTATCAAGTAATATCCCTGCATACATTTTATATACAGAGTTCAAAATACTGATTCCTCTATAATTACTTGTTTTATTTCTGTCTCCTTTTTAAAAAATTGATATAACATTTGCAATGAGCCATGTTTTGGGAATTTCTTTGTTTATCCAACACATTAGAGATGTGTAATAATTCTTAATTTTAATAACAAACCTCCGTATCCACTGAATCTGTCCGAGTTTCGTATTCGCACTTGCGACTTCTGAGTGATTAGTTTTTTTTACTTGGGTGGGTTACCAGCCCAACCACAAATCCACCAACCTGGAGGAGCAGAGTTTAATTTCGAAGTTGTCTTTCTCCTAGACAGACTACTTTGCAAGGCTACAGAGCTCTGTCTATCCCGAGCATCTGGTTTTATGGCGCCAAAAACTCGCCATTCACCCTCCATCTTCAGTAAAAACAGTCCCATCACGTGAAGGTATATGGAAGGGTTTGATAGAGAGAGGCTATATTTTGCGCTGACTATTTGGAACCTTTTTGTAGAGTCTGAGAGCTCATCCTCAGATCCGCCCCAGTCATTCTTTACCCTTTAGGGATGTCCTATGATGTAAATATTCCTGGGAAATAATACGTTTAAAAAAGTGCAAACAGTGGTTTATTTATTTTTTTGGTGGTATAACCAATTGCTACAAATGTTTTATATTATATCCCGCAAGCACTATTTGCTAATATATATATATATATATATATATATATATATATATATATATATATATATAGGCCTATATATACACAATCTGGTAGTCACTGCAAAATAATGCTATGACCTATTCAGAATGTTAAAAAGGAGGAGCTTGATTTTAAAGTGATAACAATAAATTATTAAAATCGAGGTGAAAAACGACTGTGATTGGTTTTAAATCATAAAATCACTGAAATGTGATTGGTCATTGACTACCATTGGGGCATGAGTTAAATAGTCCATATAATTAAATAATATTATGATTGTATACTAAATTTGCATTAAACAAGACCATATCAGGCTTATATTAAAATTTATTTGATTGCACTGTATTACATTGTAATATACAGTACTATGTGAACACCTGGCTGTAGCACATAAAGGAAACTACGAATGAAAAGGCTTGCGAGACCGAGACTGGAAGAGAGAGAAATATAAAGGTGTAGAATACTGGTCAAACGAAGATGTGTTAATACAATGTACACCTTTCATGATAATGGTAATATTGTAACATAGTATAATAGAATTTTATGTTCAATCAGCTGAAATGAAATTTCTCCTTAGAGTAGAAGTAAGTACAAACTTGAACTTGATACTAGATTAAAATGTAGGAGAACATATATAGCCTAAGTAAGAAAATAGAAGAGTACAAAGGCAAATGGGGAGCTCACCTGGGTTTCATGAATAACGAAAGTATTCCAGCTCTGAAGAATTGCTACCACCCTAAAGGAAGAAGAGATATCATGTGATGCCGAAACAAACAAGATTGCCTAATCATCGGGTACTATGCTGTATTTTTATTCTAAAAAAATCAACAAAATCCAATCATTAGGAGTGGAGGTTTACCTGAAAGCTAAAGTTGAAATTAAAAAAAAAACCAGGCGTTAGCCATGTTTGTTATCTCGCAACGAAACGGTATGTAGGTCTATATTTGAATAAGAAAGTAGGAGATCGCCCATTAGGAGAGGACGTCAATCTAAAAGCTTACATTTTCATAGGAACACTTAACACGAAAGAATCAAATGTGCTCGCTAAGATGGTCGTATATGATACTGTTATTCAGGAGATCCCAATTTCAATTCCCGAGGTCGACCAACTTGAGTTTATTTATCTATTTATTTATTTATTTATTTTGTGGCTTTCGTTTTTGTCAATGCAAATGCTGGGTGGTAATTTAATTGCCTCGAAACATTTCATCTCCATAATCATCGCTCCCTATTTAATTTAAAATTAATATTTAATGAATTTACACAAAAAATAGTCTTTAAAATCACAACAACAGTCCAGAAAATACACACAACAATAGTCTAGATATAATTCGTATAATTTGTATAACGCAAATATAGTGGAAATAAAACAAAATATATTGAAGCGTCTCAAAGCAAATCTGAAGAAAAAGAAACGCTCAAGCGGCCACAATTGTTTTTGTCGCAACGAGTATCAGTAGTTATGCCAATAATGAGGTGCGAGAATAACATTAACCTCGATTTGAGGGAAGTAAATTATCGAGAGGATGGTTGGAACACATTAGCTCAAGATAAAATCGTATGTCCCTGCTACCATGAACCTATGGGTTCGATAGTGCCAGTGAGTGAGTGAGTGAGTGAGTAAGCGAGTGAGCGAGAGTGATGATTTCGCTTGGTTTATACAGGTCCTGAGTGAAGGCCTTTTTCGTTTCACAAGATTTTCCTCTATGTCAGAGCCGCCCAAACTTATTTGTATCGCTGGCCAAATGAAAGAAACAACAAGATGACGCTGATCATAGTCCCTATTATAGTTGTTGTGATTATTATTATTATTATTATTAATTTATTTATTTAGTGTGTTTCACAATATTTGATAATATCTTCCTGCGCTCACAACTGTCATTCCAGTCTCCATCGCCCAATCCTTTTTCCTCATGCTGCTCAAAACACCACCAATCCACGTTATGTTTGGCCGTCCTCTTCTTCTTCTTCTTCAACCGAGTCGCATCCATTATATATTCTTCTTGGGAATCTGTTTGTGTCATTCTTATGACTTCACCATACGTATTATTATTATTATTATTATTATTATTATTATTATTATTATTATTATTATAAAGAAAAAGTAAGAAAATAAGAAAATGCAGAAATTTCAACATATTTGTGGAACAATCAGACGAACATTGAGGAACAAAGTAAGAAATGATACACAGCTAAGATTTTACTCAACGATGGCACTACCAGAGGCGATGTATGGAAGTGAGGCCTGGGTCCTGAAGTAAAAAAAAAATCAGCCAGCGGTAAAGAGATTGCTACGGACTGTGAAATTATGTACAAGAGAAGAATATATTAGAAAAGAAAATATTAGAGAGGAACTAAAAGTACAACCACTTCTTCAACAAGTAGAAGAACACAGGAACAATTGGATAGTACATCTGCAAAGAATGACAGAGGATAGGATACCAAAGATGGCACCGATTTATTATCCTGGAGGACGAAGATCGGTAGGAAGACTAAGAAAACGCTGGGTTGAACAGATGTAAGATCGGAACAGGCAAAGACTAATCCGTGAAGTATTATTATTATTATTATTATTATTATTATTATTATTATTATTATTATTATTATCATTATTATCATTATCATCATTACTATTATTATTATATTATTACATCATTATCATTATTATTATTATTATTATTATTATCGTTATTAAAAACGTATGTTCATTCTTACTTTTCTTGTTATGTCGTTATAACATATTTAACAAGTTCTTGTTCCATTATTGAGATACTATTTTTACAGGACTATTCTTAGCATATTTTAATGTATTAGAATGCTGCAGTCCTATAGGGGCCGGATAAAATGTAACGGAGAGCCGTATGTGGCCTGCGGGCCGTAGTTTGGATATCCCTGTCTATATTAATCAATGGCTAACTTTTCTAAAGCGTAGGCAGTTAAATTATTACACTAACCAATCAGATCGTGAGATGCAAAATATTTTGTTCTTCTTTACTGCGACCTAAATATGAATACACTATAGTTATGCATACATATGCTGTTGGTAATCCTTAAAGAGCTACGGGAACAGAGATTGAAAGCTCATAGTAACGTGACAGTTGCCACGTCCTGCCCATCACACCACCGGAGACAAGCGGCCACAATGAAAGGCTTTCACATTTCTATGTGGCCTTACATGCATGTGATGGTGTTTTATTTTTTTAGGAAGCAGCAAAATTGTGCTGTTTTCATTGCATGACATCAAACTTTAATTAAACCGGCTAAATGCGACGTAGCACAGAAGCCTAAACCACAATAACCAATGGCATATATATTCCTATTGTTTATTGTAAGTTCAGTATATCATATAAACACAGCTCCCTCGTCATTCAACACAATCTGATGGCAACTGGTACACAATTAACAAATTTAAATTAACAAGTAATTATAAAAGTATACCGTTTGTTCTCCGAAAAAAGGATGCATTTGTTTACAATTCAATCTGCAATAATTAAAGTGTGACCTACTCCTGAAAATAAACTTTTTTTTTAATATACTGACTGAAACTAACTGACAATTCACTGGCACAATCGAACCAGGACGTTCACTGCAGTGCGAACATAAACTCTCGATACACTTCTATCCTGAGCTAACGTTTTCCAATCACCGCTGTATAATTTACCTCTCATCTCGTTCTTGGCCTACCTACTTGGCGCTTCCTTCTGATAATCCTACGTGGAGTTTCGATGTCCTTCTTCCATTCTCCATTTGTGCCACATTTCCTGCTCATCGCAGTCTAGGTGACGCAACTGTTCTTATTACGTCAAATTTCCTTAAAAATAATTTAGCTCAATAAGATATTAAATATAGCCTATAATTGGTATCTGG
Organism: Diploptera punctata; assembly: GCA_030220185.1. Taxonomy (NCBI): domain Eukaryota; kingdom Metazoa; phylum Arthropoda; class Insecta; order Blattodea; family Blaberidae; genus Diploptera; species Diploptera punctata. The sequence continues at coordinate 433,193 of JASPKZ010008289.1, forward strand.
CAAGTCAGTCGTCCACAACTAAATTAATAAACTTCATCAAGTCGTTCCAATATGGAGGCCTTTCAAAAACAATATTTCATCTTCTGCATTTTAACTGGTGTAGATATTGTTGTGTAAGTTGTACATTGGGTTTAGGTCTGCGGCAGTGTTCTCATAACTAACTAACTCACTCACTCACTAACTCACTCATTTACACTATCGAACCCGTAGGCTCATGGCTCCGCGGACATAAGCTCTCCATACATCCTTATCCTGATCTAATGTTTTCCAATCATTCCCTGTATAATATATTTCCCTCAAATCATAGTTAATGTTATTCTCACACCTCATTCTTGGTCTACCAATTGAGAGTTTTCCCTCTGGTTTTCCTACAAGAATCTTCCATGCACATCTTTCATTCCCCCCATTCGTGCCTCATTTCCTGCCCATCGTTGTCTACGAGACTTAACTGTTCTTATTATATCTGGCTTCCTATAAAGATCATGTAGCTCACTGTTATGTAGTCTTCTCCATTTCACCTGTCTGTTCACCTCACTTTGGTCCAAAAATGTTCCTAAGAAAAAGTTCCTATGAAAATGTTTGGGGCAAAGAGAGATGAACAGACAGGTGAATGGAGAAGACTGCATAACAGTGAACTACATGATCTTTATCTCATTGAGACCTAAACCCTTTGTACAACTTATACAACAACACCAGTACCAGTTAAAATGCAGAAGATGAACCATTGTTTTTGAAAGGCCTCCATATTGGAACTACTTGATGAAGTTTAATAACACTAGTCAACATATTTTTGTCTCATGAGTGCCAATAACCGTACTCAATGAAGTTTTTATCGTGTTTTCAAATATGTATTCGGAATTTCTCGATCACCCACAGTTTTTTTTATTTCAATTTCAATTAATGGATTTAAATCATTGTTTTTTAATAAACGTTTTTTCGTCCATTTGTCCATTGTAAAATAAAACCAAATGAGCTAACTCAGGAGATTTCAGCTATGGAAAAGAGATATCAAGGCAAATGGAATCCTAATATGCTGGCCGATTATTGTTGGACCATCAAGAGGGATGCTCCACAGACGAAATATAGCAGAAAACCGTCATTTTTTACTTTCCAGGTGAGTCCGAATGTTCGAAGATTGTGTAGTTACGAATGTAGAAAATATTAAAGTGTTTGAAATTATAAATTCCTATCTCTCGGAAACCTTGCGTGATGGAGAAAACCTGATATCATATCTCAATTCAGGAGAAAAAATATTATCAGAATCACATATTTTTCTTTCTGAGAAAAAAAAACAGCTTGTTTTTTGTTGCTTTGTGTAATTTAGTTGAGGACGACTAACTTAAAAGGCACCAATTTTAAATCCTTTATCTTATTACATAACCTCAACGGTGATATAATATGAATTTTAAAAGTGTTGATTTAGCTCAATGTTGAGTAGTCTTCTCTTTTTCAATTGTTTATTCGTCTCTCTTTGGGCCAAAAATGTTACTACGAACTGTATTCCGAAATACGAATTATCTATACACCTCCCTTAAAGTAAGAGTCCATGTTTCGCATCCATTCTGCAAAATGCCGCCCTATAGATCTTCTGAAATAACTTGTTATCCTCAGTAGGCCTACATATAATGACTGTATTCCGTTTAATAATACAATCTACAGACCATGGTTTTGCTCCAATTAAGTAACTAACTCACTGCCATTATCGAACCCGGTGTTTCTGGAATTCAACCCCGATTGTAATTAATAATCATTATTCCTAGATATTTGGGATTCTGCCAATTCTTAAAAAAAATTCTCGTCTATTGAATATATATTCCCGTTTACTAATGGATTTCTACGTGTGGTCATATAAATATCCTCACTTCGTGTTCTACTCAAGGTCGGGTCGAGGAATGAGATGAGATGAATCCCCTATATTTTTAGAGGTCTGTGAACTACAAAGTTGCCTGACGCACCGTCACAGGGGCGGGTGAACGAAATGAAACGAAATGGATGAGTATGGAGAAATGGTGGGATGAAATTTGTGGCAGGAGAAAACGGGAGAAACCCCGAGAAAAACCTGCCCAAGCTCCGTTTCGTCCACCACGAAACCCACATGTAGCGGTAAGAAGCAAGCGCCTAACCGCTTGCGCCACGGAGCCGCCTGTGTGGTCATATAGGCCCCCATTTAGTTTTAATTAATGTGTACTTCCACCCCAGTTTGTTACTGTTAATCAATTAATATTCTTCACTTTGGCTATGCTGAATATACATTTCTTAAAGTATAGCTTATTTTTCCCTTAATATATTTTCCATTTTATCATAAATATGTAATTTGGTTCACAAAGTTTACACTTCCATTAATATTTACTAAATTTTCTGACCTTTGTTTTGAACAATATTACAATATCAAGCACCTATAATTCTATTTTGTTTTGTCCAACTGTTGCAATGTGAAATAGTTGTCTCCTATAGATTACAGCATTTAGGGGCCTATACCTGCTGCAATGGTCAACTATAGCCACAACAAGTTCCATCGGAACGATTCATCTTCCTTTTCTGATTCCGTAATCACTTGCGTCCCCAAATTCCCGTATCTTCTTTAACCCATTTGTTGGTACAATGTCTCTTCTTAGTTCTTTCAACTGGTGATGTTTCGTCAATGCAGCTTTGTTTCTGGTAAATAATTTAATCAACAGCGCTAGATTTTTCAACAACCTTATTCTAATATTATAATGATATTGTGAAAAAAAATTAATGTCTGAACCAGGGATGGAACCGTGGAAATCTAGTTATCCTGACTAGTGTGCAGCCCACTACACCATTCTAGACCAGGCACAAACATTAACAACTAGTGGGCTGCACACTAGTTGTTAATGTTTGTGCCAGGTCTAGAATGGTGTAGTGGGCTGCACACTAGTCTGGAGAACATTAACAAGTTAATATTTGTGCCATGTCTAGAATGGTGTAGTCGGCTGCAAACTTGTCTGGAGAACTAGAGGTCCACGGTTCGATTCCTGGGTCAGATATTAATTTTTCTTTTCAGAATATCATTATAATATTATAATATGATCCATTATTGGAACTGTGTTAAAATAACACTATTGGAAAATGTTAAATAACCTTATTCTATCCTGTCGATGAGTAGGCCCTACCCTGTCAAAATATCCATTGGCATGTAATTCTAGTTAGGCCTATTCCCCATTCCATTTTCCTAGTTTGACCTCTCACCGTATATGCACAATTTACATGCCGCATGTCACCTGGGTCTCACAGTGGCACGATATGTCGGGAGAGGAATTTTAATCTATGGATTACTCACTTTTTGGACCACATAGAGACATGGAGGGCCTCGCTGAATGAGTGATTACCTCATTGTCAGGACCTCATCCGAGACAACACAACAAAAGACGAAACACACCAATTACATAAACACATTCATACTATACATGGCGGATATAATAATAATATTTGTGATGGGAGACTTACGAATATTTGAGAATAAAATTGTTAGGAAAATTTTCTACCAAAGAGAGATGTACAGACGGTGAATGGAGAAGACTACTTAACAGTGAACTACATTGTCTTTATAGGAAGCCAGATATAATAAGAACAGTTAAGTCTCGTAAACTGCGATGAACAGGACATGTGGAACGAATGGGGAATGAAAGACGTACATGGAAGCTTCTTGTGGGGAAACCAGAAGGAAAATGCCCAGTTAGTAGACCAAGAATGAGGTGGGAGAATAAAATTAACTATCATTTGAGGGAAGTAGATTGTAAAAGAAGCGATTGAAAAACTCCAAAAAAATCATTACAGATGAGGAAAAATCCCAAAAAAATCACAACCCAAGTAATTTGTTCCGACCGGCGATAAAAACCAGGGCCCACTGCGTACGAGGCAGTGACGATACCCCAAGAACACAGCGGTGGATTAACGCTTGTTATACAGCGCTAAATTGTTGTATGATGGATGTAATTGTAAATATATTCTTGTGGCATAAATCGCTTCCGGATTCCCATATTAGGATATCTGAACATTACATTGGGGCACGCCGTAGCGTAGTGGTTAAGGCACTGCGCTTCAAGCCGGAAGGTCTAGGGTTCGAGTCCCGGTGGGATCAGGATTTTTAAACTGACCCAGACCTCCTGGCGGCACTATGGCCCTGACGTCGACTCAGCCTCTGACGGAAATGAGTACCAGACAATTGTTCTGGGGGTAAAGGCGGCCGTCACGCAGGGCTGACATCAAGTGCCGATTGTCCAGAAAAACTGGGAGACTTAACCTCCTACTACCCCAAGGGCCTCCTGAGGCCTGTAGTGGCATCACTTTAACTTTATTTACCCATTAATTTGTCATATGGTTGTAACAGTACGTAATGGGATATTGAGAGTATCATCAATTTAATAGTAACCACCCGGTATTTAAAACAACTGTGAGATTATAAAAACTAGTGTTAGAAATGTTTCAAATATCAGGTTAATTGCTTCGGAAATAATGTGTGAGAGAGCATTCACGAATATATATTTGAGGTAAGTTTAACGTGTGTTTTCGAGGAGCCTAGTTTGGATGTGCATGGATAAAAATACAAAATAACACGTCTATCAGCCTGACGTATCTGCGCAATCAATGTCTCTCCAGAGCCCCTACCCTTTAATCTCAGTTTGTAATTACCGGCGATTGGCGGAAACAGAAAGCCTCCCCTCTAGCACCCTCTTTCAATTTCTTGTCGAAATTTAGGGCGTCACTCCGCCGACGGCCGTCTGGATCCTTGACAGCCGTGGAGTTGAAGTTTTCTGGTAGCACCATCAAATTGTTGACAGTCTCGACAGCTTATCAGCACTTGCAGCTTTCAGAATAAAAAATACACTATCGCCATGTTTTTAACTTAAAAAAACTAACCTCAAATATAACTCAACGTCTAAATAAAAAGAAGTGGTATGGATCTAACGCTTATTAAAGAAATACCGCCATTCCATTTACAAACAACAAGAGAGAATACATTTATTTTTTACGTATTAGAAGTGTGAAAGATGATAGTGAAATACCATTTTTCTGTCTTAAAAGGTGACATGCGATCAAATGAATTACATGCTGAAATTTTTTTTCATAATTGTTACAGTGGAAATGGACAGCTAATGACAAATGAGGGAAATTTTGAGGAAGTGGCTGAATTCAAATACCTAGGAACAATAATCACAAATAGGAATGAGATGCACAAAGAAATTAAACATAGGCTCAATTCTGGAAATGCATGCTATTATGCATTGCAGAGACATTTGATGTCCCAACTCCTTTCAAAAAACGTTAAGCTGAAAATATATAAAACTATTATTCTACCAGTTATATGGTGCGAAACACGGACTGTTACTTTAAGGGAGGAACGGAGATTACGAGTATTTGAGAATAAAGTACTTAGGAAAATTTTTGGACCAAAAGAGATGAACAGACAGGTGAATGGCGAAGACTACATAACAATGAACTACATGGTCTTTATATGAAGTCAGATATAATAAGAACAGTTAAGTCTCGTAGACTGCGATGGGAAAGACATGTTGCGCGTATGGGGAATGAAAAACGTGCATGGAAACTTCTTGTAGGAAAGCCAGAAGGAAAACGCCCAGTTGGTAGACCAAGAATGAGGTGGGAGAACAACATTAACTATGATTTGAGGGGAAGTAGATTATACAGAGAATGATTGGAAAGCATTAGCTCAGGATAGGGATGTATGGAGAGCTTATGTCCGCGCGGCCATAAACCTACGGGTTCGATAGTGCCAGTGAGTAAGTAAGTATATGTTACCAACTTTTGAAACTGACAGTCCACGGAATAACTATAGTAGGCTATTAAATTTGGAATAGATTACTTTGAAATCGAATATATAGAAATTAAACATTTAGTAATGTTTTCAAACTTCCCATTCCAAAAGTGAAGTGCTAAAAATTGTGAAAATATTCTTTTATGGGATATAATAATATTGTCGGTACTAAAATTACAAATGAACAAGTCATATGTTATTCCAGTGGATAAAAAACACAGTATAAACTCGTCATATTGGAGGGATTCAAAACAACAGTGACATAAATCAAATATTGTAAAAATTAGATCTCTTAATACTTTCGCTCTATGTTATTTAAAGGCTTGCATGCTTAAATGATCCCGAGAGCTATCCCGGCGGTAGCATTGCTGCCGGACTGGTACAAGGTGATAAGCCAGACGAAAAAAGTACCTTGGTCGAAAGAGTGACGATCTTTCACCGTAAAAATACAACCGTCAAGAAATGCGGACATGGGTTCAACTGGGGTAAAATTTTCCGGACGTCAAATAGTCCCTCATTCGGTTCTCCGGGCGGGGGACTACTTCAGGGAACCCATGCCAAAGGCTCAGGATAGTGATGTATGGAGGGCTTATCTCAGCGCGGCCATGAACCTACGGGTACGATAGTGCCGTGAGTTAGTTAGTTGGCTATGTTATTTAAAATCCAATGAAAATTAATTTGTGACTTTGGTGTTTAAATTGTTGGGGATATCAGAAGATTGAGGAAATTGTGACCCTTGTTAAGTAAGGGTAAGATATATGTTTTAAATTGTTTTATTTACATATATTAATTAAATTCCTTACTTAAAATTTAATAATTAAACATATTTTTATTGTGAATACAATGCTGAACTATAAATTTGTAAACGTTATTTTTAATATTCCAAATTGTCATTTCGATATTTTTGGTGTTTCCTCGTGGCATTCGCGTAACTGTAACCCACTTCTGAGGCTGGGGCGCCTGGAAGGCTGAGTTACACTGTTCCGATTATATTATAGGCGATTATCATGATAGATATGCGTCAGGGGAGTCCTAAATCCTAAACCTAATCTAAGGCTAATATGAATAATGATTATGAAGGCCACATGTTGTTCGAGGACCGCCTGGACCTTAAAGTTCCATGAAATTTGTCTTGCAGTTGAGGAAAAACCCCGAATAAAACCTCGCCCAGGAAAATTGTCCCGACTGGGGATCGAACTCGATTCCCACTGCGTGACAAGGCAGTACACTATCTTGAGACTACAGTGGCGGACTTGTAACCAAAAGTGTAACCTACTTTTATCGCAATAGACTATCCTCAATATGGACATATTATTCTTGATTTGTCTCAAAAATAGCAAATTGAATGGTGTATGGGAGGAATGTTTTGCAGAAGGAATGTTAAATAGTAATTAATTTGTCAACTGTTATGGGGTACTTTGTCATACAAATGAGAGATTGCACCACTATGGCAAATTTCCTCTCTTGCAGACATTCAGTAGTTATTTGAATCCAACTTCATCAGGAAAATGTTTGTACAAAATTGTATCTAACTTATAGTGGTCGATGCAAATCCACCAATTAGAGGGATATAAATAATACATCAAATGCAACTTGGTCCAACGCCTAACTGAGAAGGGAATATTCTTTAAAACTATCTTCTTCCGCATAGGAAATTAAAAGTTGTTTGTAATTTTCGATTTCTTAAAAAACGAACAAGTTCAGTAATTCATTATTAATATTAATTGGTCAAGTGATTCAACGCTCGCCTCTCAACGCTAGGCTCCCGAGAACGAGTTTCGGTCACTTCATGTGGATTTCGTGGTGGACGAAACGGAGCTTGGGCAGATTTTTCTCGGGGTTTCTCCCGTTTTCCCCCGACACAAATTTCGTTTCACCATTTCTGCATACTCATCTCATCCATTTCGTTTCATTTCGTTCATCTGCCCCTGTGACGGTTCGTCAGGGATGGTAGCCGGCACACTTGTAGTTCACAGACCTCTAAAAAATACAGGGGCTTCATCTCATCTCATTCTTCGACCCGACCCTGAGTTGGATACAAGTTCTGGATATTTATTTTACAGTATTAATTTGTCGGCCGCAATGGTCTAGTGGTTACGTTCCTTGCCTCAAGTCCCGAGGATCGTGGGTTCAAACCCGGTAGGCTCGATGGATTTTTTGAGTGGAGAATGGACATTCCTGCGGGAGGGACTTCAAACTGTGGATCCCGTGTCTGATGATTTTCGGGCACGTAAAAGTACCTCGATTCTAAATAAAAAGTCCACTGAGCAAAATGTAACCGAATTTATTCCATCCAAGCAATATTTTACCTTCTTCCTAGAACAATACTTCTTAAATTCACTTTAAAGCACCGTTGAGGTTAAGTAATAAAATATTTAAAATATAAAAAGAGTACTTGATAAATCAGTCGTCCTCAACACAGCATTAGCACCAGTTTAAATACAGAAGATGAAACATAGTTTCGAACGGCCTTCATATTTTTAACTACTTTGACGAATTTTTCTAACAGGACTTTATTTCATTTGAGGACGACTGATTTATCAGGTACTCATTTTACATGTTTAATATTTCTTACTAGATGTCTCCTCGAGGCGATCTACTAACCACTAACTCGCTTATATCTATAGGGAAACAAGCGTAATGAAATTAGTCTTGCTAAGATGCTTCCCACTAAGGGAATACCCATGTCCCGAGTTGGACAAACGGGGATCAATCATTTCAAATCAATCGGTAATAATTTTACGTAAAAAAATAGATAAAGTTACAATGAAACAAAATCTTGTACGAACAAAGGTAATGTCACATTACCGTAACTGTATTGACTCGGAATAATGTACGTACTTACTATTAACCAGAAAGGTACTTCACAAAAAAAAAAAGACATTTTCCTTCTCAGTAATAGGACGTGGTAAGCTGTTTCTCACGATACATGGATCCTTGATTACAATCATTAACAAAACAACTGGTTATTATTCCTTGCTTCTCTAGTTGCCAGTACAAGTTACAATTTGTAGTACATTGATGGAAGACTATCTCTATTCCAAGTCCCTGAATTTATATTATTATTTTAATGTCAAATTGATATTTAAAATTGGAATCGATATGCTAATCGCACGAGTTTAACACTCAGAGATGAAAATGAAGATCTGTAAATATATTATTGTAGTTATCTATCTATAGTTGTTATCGAATTAAATTTCATCTGTCTCTGTGATAGCGTAAAATGCCTGTTTAGCCAGCAACCTTGCATTCATTGTATAACAGTTAACAACCCCATCTAATATAAATGTATTTTCTTCTTCTTATTCATAATTTGTAGGATTTTCATCCAGTTTATTTTCAAAATCACTCCTCGGAGGAAGAAGTATTGGATGTGCATCCATTTTCTATCCATCTCTTGGCTGGTCTTTGTTCTTCTCCCGTCCATTGGTCTATCTTCTTTAGCTCTTTTTGCAAGTCGGTTATCTTCCATTCTTTCTATACGACCTTTCCAATATTTTCGTCTATCTATAATAAATTTGGTTATGTCTTGAATATGACATTTGTCCCTAATTTCTGTGTTGCGTATCTTATAAAATAATGTTTTCCCCTGAATAGTTCTTAAGATCTTCATTTCACATGTGCATATTATTTGTTTATTTTTTGTTACATCAAACGTAGTTTCTGCTCCATATACGATAACTGGTCGAACTATATTTTGTATATGCGGATTTTGCTTTGTATTGACATATGTTTGTTGCGCCATAGTAAATCTTTCGTATATCCTGATTTTCTGCTGCTTTATCGGTTTGTTCCTTTACTTCTTTTATTAAATGCTTAGTGTTTGTTATTTATACACGTAAATAATTAAATCCTGATATTTGTTCTATAATTTTTCTTTCCACTCCTAATTTGCATCTTACTGGTTTTTTAGATATTCTTAGGCATTTAGCCTTATTCGTATTAATTTCCATATTGTATTTTTGGCATTTATATATTGTAAGTTTATAATAGTATAAAAGAAATCGGTGGTGAAAATTATAACCCTGACCAAATCTTCAAATTTAAGAACTAACGACTAGTCTGATCGCGACTAGCCTTGAAACAAAAAGAAGTGATGCTAATCAAACCAAGCAAATAAATGCTTTCTATATATTTATGCATTTTAAATCTAGTTAATACTTTATTCTTGTTAAAAGACTATCTCTAAATGTGAGAGAAAATTTTGATACTAGATTTGAGAACAGTATGGTAATACCACGTTATTGTACCAACTTCCATTGGTATTCTTCTTTTTCTGAAGAAGAAGAATAAATATGTAGGCCTATCATAATCATCATCAGTATCATATTCGCTGTGTTTAGTATGAACGTGTGTGTGTGAATGATGAGATTCGTCTTAACGTTGTATTGACACGGAGGTAGCCCTGGCATTGAGCTGATCATTCGGGGGAGGCACTCCATGTTCTTGTTGGTCATAAAAATGTGTGTGATCCATAGATTAAAATTCTTTTCCCGACAGGTCGCGGCACTGTAAGGCCCAAGAGGCATGTGACATGTAAAATACATGTTACGCGAGAGGTTAAAGGGAGTTATATAATAAAAATAAGATTCCCTGATTAACAATAATTGGACGGTGTTATGCATCAACCGGCTATGCACCATCATCTAAGTTTCGAAAAAAAAAGTTTAAAGTTTATGTCTATCTTCACTATTTATTGTAGCGGCAAACTAACAATACTGGATATTGCAAGTTACTTTTCCTGTTTGACAATTATGTCACCAACAATATAAGAGCGTGTACATTTAGCGCTTAGTTGCAAGATCAACAATTTAGATTAGCATTCATGAAGATCTGGTTTCATAGCCGTTTGTTGTAAAACAAATTCTCTGATAGGACTGATGGTGTTTATATGTTCCTTTAATAATAAGAATATATTTAAAGAATTGGCGCTAATAGTGTACGTACACTTACTCCATGAGCCAGTGCAACAGATGGCATCAAAACCTGAATTTTTAAAAATGGCGCATAGGCGGTTTATGCATTACACCGCAATACTAGCATGTTTATGCTATGCTCTGCAGCTTTACTAGGAAATTATAGGTGTGGTAGCTTCCCGTTGGTTTCCACACCGGTGAAGGATGATGATGATGATGGCCGGATGATTTTCGGGGACCGTTAGGCCCTAAGCTTTCTGACATGTGTCTTACAGGTGAAGAAAAATCCCAAAAAAAACCTCAGCCAGGAGCCTGTCCCGACCGGTAATATAACCCGGACCCGCTACATCGAGACCGCAGCAGTTTATTGTTTAATAATAACAGTTATTTTGTTGGTTGTGTTAAATTATAACTTTAGGTAGGAATTTAAAACAAAATCAGTGGCAAAAGGAGATGAGCTCATACACCTGTGAGATCACTCAGCTAAGACATAATATTTGCAAACAGTTAACTCAAAACAGATACAAGATAATGCTTTTAAAGTCTATAAATAGGAGAGACTTGATGAGATAACATAGACGTGATGCACGGAATAGAGTTCTGTTCTTTGTTCTTGTTCTATAAAAACTGAGTTACTGCAGCGCCGCCTAATGGAGTGCACTCTAATACACTAATTATCATAAGAATCTCGCGTCGTTTTGTTCCTTTTAACAAAACTTCCTTTCAAGGGCGAGACACGTGTGCCATTTCTTGGTCTCACAACGCTTTAATCGCAATGAATAATACAACAACAATCATGACTTCGTAATCTTTGTTAAAACAAAAGACATCCGTGTTTCCAACTCTTATTTATGCAACTACTAAACAATTCAAACTACATTAAAGCAGATAATTGTAAATCCTAAATTAACAATGATAGAATGATCATTTGTGTACTACTTACAAAGCACTGCTGCTAATAAAACCAACTTTATAATTCTACTGTCTTCGATAATGTAATTAAGAAATTTCACCTATTTTAATTTGTAATGTTATTATGTGCTTTCTTCCATTGTCTACTCGTGTTTCTAAACTATTTATAACTGATGTACACTTATTTCTAATTGTTACAATGTTTTCTATCTTAGTCTGTGTGTCCATTCTTAAAGAAAAAACGAACTAACCATTTGGAAGTATTACTGATGCATTACTATTATTATTACTGTTATTATTACTGTTATTATTATTATTATTATTATTATTTTTATTATTATTATCCATCATCTATCGGCTATTTTTAGGCTGGACTTGACCTATATATACTAAACATTTTAATTGAAGGATGTAACTTTTCCCTCACTAATACGTAATAAATAAATATATCAAGCTATATTATCTTCTATTACATAAATATACATTATTATTATTATTATTATTATTATTATTATTATTATTATTATTATTAAAATTATTAAATCGTGGTATTGCATTCACAATTAAATTTGTACCGTTAGCTAAACAATGTTATATAGTTTATGAATGCAGGAATATTTCTAAGAATAGTGTGAAGTGGTCGTAGATTATCTTACCGGAATTAAGTGTTATGGGATGTATTTTTGCGGAAATACAAATATACAAAAAAAAAATCTTGTCGAGGGATTTGAACCCTGGCTCTCATATACATTTTTTTTTTTCGTAATTGGCTTAACGATCTACGCTACTCGATCGTCTGATACTAGAGTCGTCTAAATCCTGGTTGTCTTGTATACTTTTACACCATGTACGAGAGCTAAACTTTATTCGAAATGTCGCAATTTGTTATTGTATTCGTCGAACACTCATACATATCTACAAACACGTCTCCTTCACTGCTTTTTAACTATTTAAGTCGATTAAAACCAAATACAGCGTATTAAAAAAATAACAATGCGTTACCTCGTGAATTACAGCTTTAGCTCTTCGAGCATGCGCAGTGGGTCTTAACAGGGACTCTACATTTTGAAGCCGCTCATTGTTATTTATATTATATTTATGTCCATTCAGTATTTCTTAATCATTTTCATTCAGGTTAGAAATATATTAGAAAGTTATGTGACTAAAATTCCATTAAAAAATCCTGCTATAACTTCTTCACATAGTATATAGGCTACTAGTATCAGATAAAAATCCAAACTCTTTTAAAGTAGAACCTGCTATTTATATGCGGACTTCCAAAGACATCTGAATTATCATGAAATCAAGTTTTAGAAGTATTATCCACATTCATGCTGAACTGTATCATTTCAGGGATTTCTTGGCAGTAATAGAGAACACGCGAGACAGACTTTAATTAATATCAAAATACTGAAGTGTTACACTTGGTAGATGTAAATATTACAGGAAGCAATATAATTTATATTTGAAAGAAACATTAAAAACATTTTTAGCCTTATTAACCCTTAGCCGGTGTTGTACGTTTCGTATGCCGTAATTGGAGTTGTGGGTTTGAAAAATATACCAACAGAAATTGTGATGATAGTACGTGCAGTTGTATTTGTATTTACTGTGAAAAATAGAATTATAAAATAGTTCGCATATTTAACTGTTGCGGAAAAATATAGTTCATTTGGGGGAGGGAAATTTACTAAATTACAGGATATAGCACAAGCGTTGTGAAAAATAAAACAATACTTACCACGAACATCTTTACAATGAATTTGTCAAAATTGGTGTCCGCACACATGTTTTCACTTAAATTTTAAAATACACTGAATAAAAATCCCAAATACAAAAACTTTTCTTTCATACTAGAATGTTCCTTATTCTCCACATAACTGACCAGCATGTCTGGCACACTGGTCTATCACATCTAACACAATACTGGTTCGTTTTCTTTTCGTCTCAACGAGGACACAAAGCACATTGTTTTCTTTTACAATAATTCCGAGTTCTTTTGTTAGTCGATCATTTACAAGTATTTCATTCAGATGTGGCTCTGTATGTTGTTGGCCTAAAGTTTTCAGGAATTCAAAGCTAGAAATAGGCTTGTAATCCTTGAGAGTTGATTGCAATACATAAGAATTGACATCAGTTTTGTTCAGAATAGCATAGAAGACAGCCAGGGACCATCTCTGTCTTCACCTGCTTGTGCTACATGTAAACATTTTTTGTTCAATGGTATCTACCCCTCCCCCCTTTCGTATTATAAAAATACGAATATAATTTCTGGTTTGCATGTCTCAGTATCAGTACATTTCGAACAGTGCATGTTAGACAGCATAACGACAGCTTTTCTTTTTTAGGTACATGGGAAATAATTTTTCGATCATCTCTAACCCCGTACTCTGTGATGTCTATTATAGGTTTTCTATATGTTTGGAAGGAGATGCTAACAAATTCAGAGTCACATTCTAGTTCTGAATCTGTTTCATGTTCAGAAAAATTATAGACAGGGTATTTTTCATCCCCACATTCACTTGTATCACTGCCCTCGTATTCTTCCAGAACACTACGTACAAAGTCCAGGTAATCAGTATCAAGCACTGGCATACGTTTACGGGCATGACAAGCCAACTATACCACAGCCTCACAAACTAACGTTCAACTGGAGTTGTGGGGTCAAAAAGGATGTAATTCAATATTTTACTTATACACAGAGAAAGTAATGGTAATTTCAGGTTACAGACAATGGCTAAGGGTTAATGTTAAACAAAGGGAAAGATGCACAAAAGGATTTCGAAAATAAATGGATTCTAAAAGAATGGCAGGGGTGACCAGTTTCTTTGGTATCATAAAAGATCACACAACTCCGGTTTAGGATTAAGGAAATGTAATATGGAGATCGAAGTATAACAGGGACCTGAACAATTATAAAACGAACCAGATACTCTTAAAATAAAGAAAAATTAAGGGTTGGAATGGGTTTGGCATTTAATGAGAATTAGTTATATGAGAACTGTAAATAAAGCTTTTAAATCAAACCCAGAAGGGAAAAGAAATACTGATAGACCAAGATTGGGATGGGAAGATTGTGTGTTAAATGTTAACAAGGTACTGAGAGTTAAGAACTAAAGAACTGTGGTTTTGAATAAAGAAGAGTGTCCTAGACATCTGGAGAAAAGGCCAGGGGTCTATGTGGGGCTGTCGTGCTAGTGATGTTGTACAAAGGAACAAAATCTTTAACAATTGTGATGGTGCAGTAACTGATAAAAGACTCCAGGTGTATATATATATTACCAGACATAATTTTAACTACTTACAGAGTGACCTTACTATGAGTCAGGGAACAAAGGTCTACCAAGTAAAATTTTATAGTTATAAGGAGTCTTAGAGAGCCGGATTACTTAAGACACCGGCAAAGTGTGTCACGGTTCGACTGTTCTATATGTGACGTGAGTTCATTGAAGCATACCCCACCCGCTGTCAGTACAATCAGGACATGTAAGAAGTATCAAATGTGCCCTTACAGTTTAAGCAGCAGTAAGTTACTTAATCCATTCGCTTCAGGTTTAAATGCTCAAATGCATTTCCCCAGAAACCGCATTTAAGTCACCATGAATTATATTGTCTAATTTGAGACATTCAAAACAATCAAAAGATAACGGTACTTGAGGTCACAATATTGAGATCACAGTAAGGCTGAAGGCCAAAACACATTCCTCCACTATACATAAATGTTAAGGACAGATTACCTTGCCAAGGGATGTACAAAATATTGCAAAATATACAACAGCAGTGTTAAGTGTGTGTACCTCGTCTTCTGAGTTGAAGGCTATTTAACTGCCGGCGAGTCCACCTCGTCTTTTGAGGCGAATGGGTTAACATAATTAGAGAGAAAAAGTTGTACCTGTGCTGGGATTTGAACCCATGATCTCAAGATTTACGCGCTGACGCTCTAACTTTGAGCTACTTAGACGTATCTCCTGGAGCAAGAAAAAATTCCCCCTCTTTAATCCTGTATTTCCCCCGAAAGCTGTCAAATTTGCGTTCACAAAATTTAATAGGAGACCTTTTACTACGAGAATCCATTATGGTGGGGTACCTCTTTAACTACAGTCCGCAGCTGAAGTGAATAAAAGTACGGGACGAGGTACGAGAGGGGAAATCTAACCAAACACGCCCACAAATGAAGGAACAGTCTTATGTAATTTATTTCAGGAGTATTTACTCATGATTGTGCATCAGACTAGAAACTAGCACGCGCGCTGAGAGACTGAAAGGTTCAGATAGTACAATCCCTCATGACGCAATATCCTGCGTAAGAAATTCCTCGTGGCTTTTTCTTCTGATTTGTGGACTGTATGTTAAACACTGCCTACAAATGGCTTGTCTGGAAACATTAATTTCCATATAAGGTTCGTAATTAGCTGATTTTTCAGCGAAACTTCGTCATAATGGCTTCTCCTAGTAGAAGCACCCCAAGTCTCAAAAACTCACTGGTTTCGGGGGAACTAAGGGATTAAAACGGGGATAATTTGTGCTTGCACCAAGAGGAGCGCTTAAGTAGCTCAAAATAGAAACCCAGCTCGTTATGCCGAAGATTTTGGGTTCAAATCCCGGCTCAGGAGCATATTTTTCTCTGATTATGTTAATCATTGCCTAGAGACGGTTCGTCTCAAAATAATTTCCATATAGTGAATTTCTTAGTTTGCTATTTTATACAAATTGTTTTCATACTTATCAGACTGAAGAATCGAAGCCTGGTTTATTTACGTATCAAAATACTTTTCTCATAGCGTGCTTCAAAAACCATTCAGTGGAAATGTAGGCAACTTTATAGTTTATTAATTTGGTCCGTAGTCGCAGGAACGAAAGTAATAAAGCTTGCTACTTTAAGTCAATATGACAGTTATATATCGATGTAATTTGTAATAAGCTTTCTCAGCGAACAAAATGCTTAGATACTTAGCTTTTATCGCGAAGTCAGGAGACAGTGGACTCAATGGCAACAAGAATTATCTGTTCCATTAGGAAGGGACAAATATTGTGACATTTGGATAAAAGTACGTAAGTCTAATTCAATGATTTCATTTTGTAAATTAATATGTCAGAAAAAAAAAACCCTTTTCTTCCTCTATCATAAGGCTAAAGTTCTTAAGTGATAGCTAATTGCTAACAGTAAATATCTCTTGGTCAGAAGTAATACAAATCTTAGATTATTAATACGTCATTTGAATATTGATAAGCTCTCGTGAAAATCTATGTTTACAGACTTACATATGTTTACCGTATGGCCATAGAATTTTTATACGTCTTTGTAGCTTTCTTCACGGTTGTTTGTGAGTTCTGAAAATTTATATATTAGCTCTAGAAAGTTGGCTGTATATTGATGAACTGAATTTCTTAAACTAGAACGTCCTGTTACAGACTAGTAAAATATATAAAATCTTAAGAGTTAAATGCAACAAGTAAAACATAAAGCGTCAGTAAACTTACGTTCCATAGACAGATACATTTCAAGTTGACAATCTCACCTAAAACAGAAGAAAACATCTATGAGTAAAAACTTAAGAAATAAAAATATTTTTAAAAATATAATATTTATAACTAAACCATATTTTAAAGCACTGCCGACTGCAAAATAAGATTTATTTATGGATGAACTAATAGTAGATTAGATAATTTTTTTTTGTACTTATTTATTCATTTATCTATTGAGCCTAGTGGAGTTATGGCCATGTGGCCTTGCCTTTCACTTACCAGGACAAACATACCTTACATTCAATGTAGCAATCGCAGTTATATTAGATACTAAACGATTATTTGGCCAAACTGATCAATAATACAAGTAAGGTCTAATAACACAATAAAGTTAACGACAATTAAAATTAAAGGTGATAATAAAATATACACAATGAAAGAACAGCCTCTATCTACTATACGTGCAGAAATACAAGGAAAATAATAAAAAATGCATTGAATCAATCTGTCGCTTATATAAGTATAAAATACATTAAGTTCAAGTACTGATAAATCTAGATACTATTCCCATTAAATAAAATAAAATATATTATTTGTATATATTTATTTAGCCTGGTGGCGTTAAGGCCATGTGACCTTCTCTTCCACTAACCAGAACAAATATATGTTACGTTAGCGTACAGCAATCACAGTTACATCTAATACTGAATGTTGAATGGAAATTTGACCAATATTCAAATATATGAATATCCATCCATAGTAATTCTGCCCGAGGGCAGGTCATTCACTGTAATCATAGCATTTTCATGCTATGCTTGCAGCTTTACTAGGGAATTATAGGTGTGGTAGCTTCCCGTTACTTTCCACACCGGTGAAGGATGATGATGATGACAATGATAAGGATGATGATAGCCATATGATTTCGGGGACCGTTTGGGCCTTAAAGTTTTCCTGATATTTGTCTTACAGGTGAGGAAAACCCCCGATAAAAACCTCACCCAGAAAAATTGCCCCGACCGAGGATCGAACCCGGGCCCGCTGCGTGACAAGACAGCATGCTACCTCGAGACCACAGCGGTGGACTGTATGAATATAATCGATAATATAATGATGTTGATAATTGAAATTCAAAATAAATCTATAAATAAAATGTACATTACTAAGATAAATTAAATTGTTCGACAAATAGTCCGTATCTAATATAAATAAAAAATGAGGGTATAATAAACTAATTTGTCGGTTATGAAATTTTTAAAAAGAAAACTTAAAATATTTGTAATTCTTAATACTATGTTGGTGACAAACTAAATTAGGCCTATTATTGGTAAAATAATTTTTTTAGTTTTTTATATTTTAACTATGTTTTCTTCTCTTTCCCAATTTCGTTTACATCGTTTTTCCTTCTTGTTTTACCTTGCTGTTTACCTTTTTGTTAACTTTCTTTTATTCTTACATATAGACACAATAAGAGGACACACACACCCAGACACAAGGTGGAGATTTAAAATCACCATATATCGCCTAGAATCGAACCCGGGTCCCCGGCGTGGAAGGTAGGGACTCTACCGACTACGGCACGGCGACGGACATTATATTATTTAATGTTAAAGTTATGACAGTCTCTGACATATAGCGGAAGGGAATTACAAGTTCTGGCAAGTGAAACCCTTTTAGGTAGTGAGTAATACAGAGTGTGATGAGGAAGGATACTATAGACATTGTGCTAATGGGATCGAGTGTCTATCGGAGAGTCTAATGAATAGCACTGAGCTACAAAAAATAATTTTTTTTTTGTCTCAGAAAGAAAAAAATGTGATTCTGATAGTATTTTTTTTATCCTGAATTCAAATACGATATCGGGTTTTTTCCATCACGCAAGGTTTTTTTTTTTTAATTTCAAACACTTTAACATTCGGACTCAACTAGAAGGTAAGAAATTATTTACTGCTATATTTCGCCTGTGGAGCATCCCTCTTGATGGTCCAACAATAATCGGCCACCATATTAGGATTCCATTTGCCTTGATATCTCTTTTCCATAGCTGATATCTCCTGATTAAAGTTTTCCCTGTTTCATTTTTCAATGGACAAATGGACGAAAAAAGTTTATTAAAAGAATAATTATATAATCCATTAATTGAAATTGAAACACAAACTGTGGGTGATGGAGAAATTCCGAATACATATTTGAAAACACGATAAAAAAAACTGCATTATGTACAACTATTGGTACCCATGAGACAAAAATAATGTTAACAAGTGTAATTAGGCGATAATGTGTATAACATTCAATAGAGAAGGGATAAGGAATGGACAGCCCAAAAATCTCGTAGACGAAACCATTACGATTGTTCCAGGGACGATGTAAAATGAACAAATCTCCAAATTTCACAAACAAATCGTACTCAAGAATTATCAACACATTGAAGTTTACGCGTAAAAACAGTAACATAGGTATAAGAAAGGTTTCAAATGCTGATTTTTTATAGTTGAATAATGTTTAGTCTATCTTTATAAGCCTAAGGTATCTGCTTTATTTCCATAATATAAATACGGTTTTCTTCCGTTATATATATATATATATATATATATATATATGTGTGTGTGTGTGTGTGTGTGTGTGTGTGTGTGTGTTGTGTGTGTGTACGTGCGTGTGTGTGAGTATGTGTGTACGTGAGCGTCGGCTTGTGCGTGTGTGAGAGTTGGAGTATGCGCGAGTACGTGTGTGTGCATGCGTGTGCTCCAGCAGGATACTATATAATTTCTCCCTCATAATTTAATAATATGCCTTTTTGAAGTCTACGTATAGTTTCAATACTAATAAAATTCATTGTTAAAACCGTTGAGGCGGAGAGTCATAAATTACGCTAAGCACATAATAAACGCCGGTCACAGAATGAACTCAATAGAAGACACCCTTACAATAGTACACAAAGAGGGAAATCCAACTAAAATCAACATATTGGAAGACCTGGAAATTATCAAGGAAATAGACAACAAGGTTTTAATAAATGAAAGCACTCCCAGACTAAACAACCCACTATACGATATCGTCAGGAAGAAGCTTTAGTCACGACAACACCACATTAGGACCAGCAGCATCAACGATCATACTGGATGTTGTAGCGAAGAGGGACCTGCTGAAGATGGAACGGATGTTCTGAAAGACCTACAGGCGTAAAGATTACATATTTTATAAGTTGAGGATGACGGATTTTACCTAAGAAAGTACATTTTAACTTATTTTATTTTACTACGTATAGTTGATATATAGTGCCATTATATTCCCATTTCTTTCTAAAATCTTTAAGTTAAAAATCTGATCTGTTGTACACCTGTTTCTTCTAAATCCACATTGATGATGTCCTTCAATGTCATCAATATAAGGGGTAAGTCTGCTTACTAATATATTTGTTACCATAATCTCATGTGGGGACACGGGATTTCTCTAGCGGAAGTTTCTTAAATCAACCTAATTTAGTTACACTTATTTACCTACAGATGTCAACAAGTGACATTTGGCTAGCATATCGCCTCAATGAGACATCTAGTATGCAAATAAGGTATTATTTGGATGGATGGAACTCTGTTTAAGTTTTGCACAGAAGCCTTTTTATTGAGGCTTGATGTTCTTATATGAGCCTGAAAATCCTAGATTTGAAATAATACAAAAAATTATCAGAGAACTCCTTTTTCTTCTCGAGGTTATTTTACGTTCTATAGAATTAAGAACGGGACCATAGGTTTACTTCCCTTCCGAAGAAAACCGTAAACGGGGTATTAAGGCCTTTAAAAATGCATCGATAACAGCCAAGATTTAACCCGCGACCCTCGGAAACATAGGCGAGAATAACAATCATTAATCCGCCGGGAGTGACACTTCCTTTCACATACTTCTTATATCAATATAAACTTAACTCCTACATCCATATAATATATCATTCCTTGCCAAATTCATACGCTACTTTTTATATAATATGACGGGATGTGCAAGGAAATAAATCTTAGATGAAATAAGTAAAATACAATATAAGAGGTAAAGGAAAAGAGATAACATTAGTCGTACTGGCTTCGAGCCATGCTATGAACACAACACATACAGGCTGACAATAAATAACTCATAACTCCATTTCCGACCATAATTTGAAGAAAAAATTGCCTTTCAGATTAAAGAATAAAATAATAATAATAATATTAATAATAGTAATAATAATATTAACAATAATAATAATAAATTTATTTTACCTGCTAGAGCTGAGGCCTTAAGGCCTTGTCTACCACTAAACCAGATTAAAAAGAAAATATGAAAATAATATTCTTACATATATATTACAATAAACAAAAATGTTACATGGTATATAGAAATTATTGTATAATCATTACTTACAATATATTTTGATTTAATCTAGATTTAACGAATGAAATATGACACGTACAAGATAGAAAAATGAAACATTATTAATGTCGTAGAATAAATCTAGTTCCGGACAAAATATAATTATTCAACAAGTAAATGCATAAGCGTGACTTAAAAGTGTCAAGTGTGCGGCAACCCCCGATATCTTGAGGGATGGAATTCCAGGAGCGGACAGAAGCTACTGTTAAAGAAGTAGAATAAGAGGATGTGCTGCAGAGAGTGGTTGTTAGCATACTATTATCATGTGACCTAGTGTCAGTATTGTGGTATGAAGATAATTTCTCAAATCTAGACGCCAGGTAGTCTTTTATATAAATTGGACATAATGAGGGTAGGGGGGTTCCGGTTAGTTTAAAATAAAATTTAAATATTCTTTTTCGTTATACGGAAAATCCAGTTTTGTGTTTCAAGATATTTTATGGTCCGATTTTGCGTGATTGCCGAATATATTATATTTACTCTTTAATTAAATCGTACATACGCAGTTAGGCCTATGCTCCAAAAAACAAACATGGCGGCCACTAAAGCGATTATAAACCTTTTCATCCAATTTTAACGATTTTGTGAAATGAAATTCGAATTGCAGAAGCATTTCAGTAATTATCAGTTTTTTTTATTACTCTAAATTATTGTATAGTGGATAATATCCCTTTTGCATCTATATCCCTCAATTAAAAAACTTTAATATGATAGGCCTATGTTTACTTTCAATTGGCATTTTAATATTTTAAACGTCCCGTGGTTTATTGTAAGTAACGCACAAAATATTTACACTTCACATTAAGGAAAAAATGTAGTTTTTTTAAAAGAAAATATCCATGAAAGCTCCTCTGCTATTTTACGTATTGTAAACACAGTTGCTGCCATTATTATTATTACGTCTCTCATTTTATTATATTAATTGATTTTATTAAACACAATGTGTACATTTAGAGTTTTCACAAGTCTTTTGTAATTTTGGTGAGAGGCAGAGTTCTGCTTTGGCATTTCATTAGGTGGTACCTGGAGCATGGCTCGTCGCAAAGCTTGCATCTGCAGTCCTCCTTCGGGTCGTGGTATGACGGATTCTATTGAATTCAAATAAAGAATTCCAATTAATTTGAATTGGAAATGCAGTTAAATAACTTTCTAAAATTAAACAAAAGGAATCCCCTTTGTTACGTAAATAAAAGTAAGAACAATACAAGCAATCTACTGTATTTTGTTCAATTTATCATAATATTAGCAATTCAAAGAATATTCTGCTTTCGCGTTTTCATGGCTACTAGCAAATATCTCAATAAATAAAGAGCAAATGCATAAATGGTAAAATTCATAAACGGATAAATTGGTTAACATGCCTGGATGGCTCTTGGACTAACAGCCGGTAGCTGGCCTCACCTCCATGAGTCAATCACGTAGGAGGACGGCGATTCTGCCACTATAGGGTTGACATTTGGACACAAAGACGGGTCCCCCAGCCATTATAGTAACAAAAACACTATCATTGATCATAGTAACACGTATGTCAACAGTGGAAAAACAAAATTGTTTATTTCTTCTGCGCTGGATGTATCCCATACGAAATTGCTCACTACAACAGACGCTCGATGTGACGACCACCAACGTCGTTGCACACATTGTACCGAGGCGTCATATTCCGGTACACTCGTTCCATCCACCTGGCGTCCCGTTAATCTCATATGCAACGACCACAACTCGTGACGTCATGGACTTCCTATCCGGTTGCAATACAACACCGGCAAATCCGGCACATTGTAATGGCGTAGCACGAAAACGGTACGTTTCCAGACATGGGTTCCTATTCAAAATATTCTCTACTCGGACCTCTCTATTAAGCCTAGAAGTGTGTAATATGAATTTCCGAACATTCTGTATATCTTGCACATGCATAATGTGTACAGAAAGCTTCGATATTTCTTGGACAAGTGTAAAATATTTCTCAAGAAATGTACAATACTATCCACACCTGTGGTCTAGGAGTAGTATCGCTGCCTTGTACGTAGTGGGCCCGTTCGGGACAAGTTTACTGGACGATATATTTTTATTCAGGTTTTTCCTCCCCCTGTAAGACAAACATCAGGGAACTTGAAGGCCCAAACGGTCCCCGAATATAGGGGTTTTCCTCCCCTGTAAGACAAACATCAGGGAACTTGAAGGCCTAAACGGTCCCCGAATATCACCTTGCCATCATCATATTTGCTATGTTTAGTATGAATGTGTGTGAATGGTATGTTTCGTCAGTGTTGTGATGTCTCGGAGGAGGCCATGACTATGAGCTGATCACTCATTCTGGGAGGCCCAACTGTCTTGGTTTGTCAAAAAAAGTATGTGTATGATCCGCAGTTGAAAACCCTGTCCCGACAAGTCGTGCCACTGGAAGGCCCGGATGACTTGTAGCATGTTAAAAGTAGGCATACCTATAAGGTGAGTGGTTAAAAAGAGATAAAACAGAGAAGTATACAATACTTGCAAAATATCGGAAACTCGTTTAAATGAATAGTAACATTTTTTTATATTAGGGCTCTCCCGAAAGGTCGTGCCACTGCAAGGCCCGGGTGACTTGAAGCAAGTGAAAAGTACCTATAAGGTGAGAGATTACACAGAGACTATTTAACTCATGCCCCAAACGATAGTCAATGACCAGTCACATTTCAATGAAGTTTGATTTACAACTAATCACAGTCGTTTCTCACCTCAATTTTAACACTTTCACTTTATCAAGTGGCTTCCAGATTATAGTGCACGAATGTAACCAGAATCTGCTTGCGAGATATAATAGAAACACATTAGTAGCAATTGGTTTTACCACAAAAAACACTGTTTGCACTTTCTTTAACGTATTATTTCCCAGGTTTAACGTTCCAGAAAAATACAATTGATATATTTACATCATAGGACATCTGAAATTAATTAATAATCTATAATATTGGTTATAAACAGTTTCATGTGTTTAATTTTTTCTCCACTAAAGTGCATTCTTACATTATTGCGATTCTATTTGGCAATACACATGATCCGGTTGCAGTGATGAACAAATGAAACATAATAAACGTTTCTCATTTGTTTTCAAACATCGCCGTTTACATTAAATATACAAATATTTTAAAATAAAAGTAAAGTGATCCCACTACAGGCCTCAGGAGGCCCTTGGGGTAGTAGGAGGCTCCTACTTTTTTGACAATCGGCACTTGGTGTCAGCCGGGTTGTCAGCCCTGCGTGATGGCCGCCTTTAATCCCAGAACAAAAGTCTGGTACTCATTTCCGTTCGAGGCTGAGTCGATCCCAGGGCCATAGTGCCGCCAGAGAGTTTGGGCCAATTTTAAAAATCCTGACCCCACCGGGAGTCGAACCCTCGACCTTCCGGCTTGTAGCGCAGTGCCTTAACCATTACGCTATGGCGTGCCCCAAATAACGATATTTAAATAATGATTTGTGAGTATACAGCTTAACTGTATTCGTTAAATAGTCCTAACAAATGCCACTCTTGATTTCCAAATTCTCTAGATGAATTCATTCCTCACTTAATTAGTCTTGAATTTATCGATAATTTTTTAATCACTCGTGGCATTACATATGATAAAAAAGAGAAATGAACAATAATTTGAAAATATCGGAAACTCGTTTAAATGAATAGTAACATTCTTATATATTATTACGTGTACTGTATCTTCAATCGTTCAGACTATATATAAGGCGGTGTTAAATTGCTGTATTATCTCAACTGAGAAGCCGTGATCAAGTTCACAAGGTCAAGAAATGCTGAATGCGTCCAGATAATAGAAAAGCCTGGGCTAAATTAGTTTGGCTACACTAATGCCCCAGGTGAAGGTATGGTATGTTATAGTACATCTATCTAAACTGGATTCACTGCTTCATTTCAGATGTATGGACGATCACTTGGTGGAAACTGCAGGCCTTATGGCTGGTAGTGAATTGTGTCCCATCGCTAACAGCATAACATATTCTGTATCAGTGCACCTCTAAGCGTACTTCCATTTGTATAATTAAATGGTATTCAGTCAATCACACACATAACGTTTATTAACTAGTAGATTAATCAAAACAAAACGCAAAAACATTTATCATACCGTACGTAGAGCCTGGGATTTTTTAAACGTACTTCAGTTTTTCTAACACTATAAACTATTTTTGTACAAACTTTAGATTAGATAGTTTACCCAAAGAGTGGCATTCAATTTTTACTCACTCCTGCATGGCGTGACAGACCTAGAAGGTCCCTTGACTTACTAGTCGAGGCTGCTGACCTCACATCCATACGTGGAAATAAGATAGGTGGGCTATCATTCAAATCGGTATTTTAAGTGTGACATGTGGTCAGCAAGTCGATTTCCCAACCGCTAGCTTGTTTTCAAAACCTGGAACACTACTTATTTTATAACTGTAGGCTTTCACGGCCGGCGTCTTGATCCCTATTAGGTTCGTCTTCCGGGCATATAAGCCGTGGTCCAGTCGTTCTTCTACTCGACGTTTTGTCTACTGCTGCGGTAGACATCATCAGGAGATACTGCGTGCTCTCTGTGAACAGTCGGCTGCAGACTGGTTGGTCGTTGGAAACTCCCTCCCTATTTATAGGCACCCCTGGTGGAGGGGCGGTTTCTGCGCGGTCCGTGTTGCGTGCTGTTTTGTCCAGACAAAACAGCACGCAACACGGACCGCGCAGAAAACCGCCGCTCCACCAGGGGCGTGCCTATAAATAGGGAGGGAGTTTCCAACGACCAGCCAGTCTGCAGCCGACTGTTGAGGAGTTCACAGAGAGCACGCAGTATCTCCTGATGATGTCTACCGCAGCAGTAGACGAAACGTCGAGTAGAAGAACGACTGGACCACGGCCTATATGCCCGGAAGACGAACCTAATAGAGATCACTACTTATTTTGTTTCCTTTCTTCCTTTATTAATTAAATTATTTATTTATTTATTTATTTGTTTGTTTCAATTTAAACTCTTACCTTACCACTACACATTTTAGCTACCCGAATTCATCACGATGCTGGATAAGCGAAAGTCCCATGCTGGCGGAAATTCTATGAGAGAATTTCTCCCCCATAGGGGACAAGAACCACGGCAAGTATCGTGCAATACGATTATTTCTCACAGACCATTAAATTGGAAAAAGGTTCAAAAGTAGTCAAAGTTGTTAAATTACACAGGTCAACATGATTTTTGTCTCATGAGTACCAATAGCTGTACTTAATGCAGTTTTTTTATCGTGTTTTCAAATGTGTATTCGGAATGTCTCCATCACCCACAGTTTTTTTTATTTCAATTCCAATTAATGGATTTAAATAATTATTTTTTAATAAACCTAGATTTCTTCCCGGAAAATCTTGGCTCAGTGAGCGATGAGCACGAGGAACGCTTTCATCGGGAGATTTCAGCTATGGAAAAGAGATATCAAGGCAAATGGAATACTAATATGCTGGCCGATTATTGTTGGACCATCAAGAGGGATGCTCCACAGGCGAAAAAATAGCAGAAAATCGTCATTTCTTACTTTCTAGGCGAGTCCGAATGTTCGAATATTGTGTAGAAAATATTAAAGTGTTTGAAATTATAAATGCCTGTCTCTCGGAAACCTTGCGTTATGGAAAAAAACCGATATCGTATTTGAATCCATGAGAAAAAATACTATGAGAATCACATATTGTTCTTTCTGAGACAAAAAAAATAGTTTTTTTTTTGTTGCTCAGTGTTATTTGTAACATTCGCAGTTAGTTCAAAAAGGACTACCGACATATATCGACTATATTACTTTTTTATTTTTCTAGTCGATAATTTTTATAGTTTCAACAATTTCCTCAGTATTTATATGTTCTACGTGTCAGACAATTATAAAAAGTAAGATTACGAGTACTTGATAATGAAGTTCTTAGAAGTAACTTTGGACCAAAAAGAGATGGAACAGACAGACGAATGATGAAGACTACATTACAGTCAGCTACATGAACTCTATTGAAAATCAAATGAAAGAGTTGAGTTAGGCCTCCGACTGCGATGGACAGGACATATGGCACGAATAAGGAATGAAAGAGGGGCACGGAATCTCCTTGTTGAAAATCCGGAGGGAAATCGCATGTAGGTAGGCCAGGAATTATTTGTGAGAATAACATTAACCACGATATCAGAAAAGTATATTATACAGGGGATGATTGGAAAACATTAGCTCAGGATAGAGGTATATGGAAATCTTATGACTGCGCGGGCATGAACATGCGAATTCGATAGTGCCAATGAGCTAGTTTGTCACTACATATTTCACGATTTTTACGCATTTTCACTCCAAACAAACGTTTTCTCTAAAAAGCAGTAAATATTGTATTTTGTTACCCTGGCTTACAACACTACGTAAAATTTTAGCAGCCATTTGAGAAAAAAGTCTAGCTAATACCTCTTAAGGCAACTAACGTCCAGTACCAGTTCTCAAATCGATCCTCATATCCCCCAGTAATAGGTCTATGATTCTTGAGATTCAGCAGGCCATAGCTCGGTTAGAAATGAGACTAACTTAGAAAGTTAGGAAGCATCTACAATGTATGTGCACTGGAAAACATTACATGGCAATGCTCAAGTGCAGATTATGTATTACAAGTATATGCATACCAAAATGTTCCAGAAAATAGCTTTCATCTAATTAACAGTAGTATGAAGGTCAAATAGAGAGCTTACGTTTAATGGCAAAACTATACTTCTATTCTACGTACGGTATAAGTACTATCATGCATTGAAACTTTACAATTATGGCCGATTCCGGACTCAGTATGACGTGAAACTCTCGCATCAAAGTTAGAAAAGCCTCTCGCCCGACGATATTGAATTAGCTTTGTATTTTTTACTAGTGGAAAAGTGGTAGCGTCCAATACATTCATATAATTGAAATCTAAACTATTATTATACATACAAGAACATTTTAATCTGCAAACATGCATTAAGTGGTTTTTTAAACTCTCTTTTCCATCAACGTATTCACTCTCCTCCTTCTTTTAACCTCTATTTCTAGGCACTTCTACGCGTCCCACACCTCCCGGGCCTCACAGTCGTATAATACTGTCTAAAGGTGATTTTTAAATCTGTATTATATACATATTTGGACCAAAGAGGGATGAACAGACTGGTGAATGGAGAAGACTAGATAACAGTGAGCTACGTTACCTTTATGAGAAACCAGGTGATCAGACTGGCAAAGGGAGGAAACCAGTTAACAGTGAGCTGCATTTTCATAAGTAATGCCACGAGTGATTTCCAAATTATCGATAAATTCATGACTCACGAAGTGAGGAATGAATTTATCTAGAGAATTTGGAAATCAAAAGTGGCAATTGTTAGGACTATTTAACGAATAAATTTAAGCTGTTTACTCACAAATCATTGTTTAACTATAGTTATTTGAAAATATTTATATATATTTTATGTAAACGGCGATGTTTGAAAACAAATCAGAAATATGAAGTTATGTTCATTCACTGCTGCTTGATCATATTATTTATTGCCAAATAAGATCGCAATATTGTAAGAGTGCACCCAAGTGGAGAAATAATGAAACACATCAAACTATATATCATAATCAACATTCAGGGTTATTCATTTATTTTTTTAGTAAACAACTCAGTAAAATCAAGGAATCTTTTCATTATTTGCTATATTCAGTGTATTTGTTGGAGAAAAATAATGCTTTGACCTGTTCAGAACATTAAAAAGGAGGAGCTTTCTTTAACACAAAAGCTGGAGCTGATAAAGATAAATCGATAAAGAGCGAGGTGACACACGACTGTCATTGGTTGTTAAACAAAACTCATTGAAACGTGATTGGTCATTGACTAGCATTTGTGGCATGAGTTAGTTATAAGTAATGCCACGAGTGATTTCCAAATTATCGATAAATTTACGAGTCACGAAGTGGATTTGGAAATCAAGAGTGGCATTTGTTAGGACTATTTAACGAATAAAATTAAGCTGTTTACTCACAAATCATTATCTAAATATAGTTATTTTAAAATATGTATATATTTGCACCGGCGTAACCACGCTCAATGCTACCAAAAATTGCACCGGGACTTGAACTCTTTAACCACGCGATCTATTACCAAAGATTACACCGCGTTTTGGTGCTGGATCAAACCATTGTTGTTGATAACTATTTTGAATAGAAAACATAGATTGCTCAAATTAGGATATCTTTGCCCGGGCCCATAAAAGACATAGAATAATTCAACTTTCCTTAATAAATTTTCAAACATGTAATGTACAGTGAGCTACAAGCTATAATCGTGGAAGCTTTAAGGAAAGAGAAACTCACACACGCTTGAGTAAGCTTTGGAATTTTTGCTTTCATATCTGAGATAGGCTAGCTGCTAAATGAACAGGCATGATTAAGTAAAATATACAACTAAAGTTTTAATGCCGTAACAGTAATTAATCGAAACGGCGATGTTTAAAAACAAATGAGAAATGTTTGGTTATGTTTAATTTGTTCATCACTGCAACTTGATCTTACTATTTATTGCCTAATAGGATCACAATATCGTAAGAATGCACCCTAGTGGAGAAAAACATGAAACACATCAAACTGTATATTTTAACCAACATTGTAGGTTATGAATTCGTATTATCGGAAACAGCTCAGTAAAGTCAGTATTAAAAAAAAAGATTATTGAACACACAATTATCAAATGGGTAGGTCAAAGGAATCCATTAATTATTTGCAATATTATTCTACGTATTTGTTAGAGAGTCACTGCAAATTAATGCTTTGACCTGTTCAGAATATTAAAAAGGAGGAGCTTTCTTTATTTTGGTAATCAAAATTCGATAATTATCGAGGTGAATCACGACCGTGATTGGTTGTAAAACAAAATTCATTGAAATGTGATTGGTCATTGACTCCCATTCGGGACATGAGTTAAATAGTCTATGAGAAACCAGGTGAACAGACTGGCAAATGGAGAAGACAAGATAACAGTGAGCTACCTTATCTTTATGAGAAACCAGGTGTAATAAGAACAGTTAAGTCTCTCGTAGACTGCGATAGAGATGTGGCACGAATTGGGAATCCAAGACTGACATGAAACTTCTTTGTAGAAAACCCAGAGGGAAACCGCCCAGTAGGTGGGAGAATAACAAACAATCATTTGAGGAAAATAAATTATACAGGAGATGATTAGAATATATTAGCTCATGATAGGGGTATATGGAGAGCTAATGTGTGGCCATGAACATATATATATATATTAATATATATATTATATCAAGCAGTCAAGAATAAGGTGCACTTCTAAGTGGACGATATTTGCATCGTTTTGGCGGGGAATTATATCCGTAAATGTTGCAAATTTCCAGTTTATCGGGTAATTACATAATTTGTCATTAAATTAATTATGTGATTTTCATTGTATCTCGGGAAAAAGAAATTTTTAAGATTAAAATGGACAAGAAATTGAATTCGGCGCGGGCGCCCTGATCCCTGGAATTTAATTAGGGGAGGAAGGACTTCACAATAGATACGGGTCAACAATACGAATTGAGAAAGGGGAGTTCTAGGTGGAGGAGGAAGGGGTCCTTTTTAATGCAAATCACTGAAAACCTTTTGTTGTGGTGTTGGAGATGTCGTCAAGGGAATGAGGGCCCAGTGGATGTGCAAGTCAAAGTATTTCCTTATCCCAAATAGAAATCGGAGTTTCTCAAACTGTGACATTCAGTCCTGCTTTGAAGTTTGGTCTTAAAAAATAATTAACGCAATTTAAGCGTACAAATAAATGCAAAATAGCCAATTAAGTTTATACATTAAATCAATGTTTCTTACAGCAGAACATTGTGTCTATAAACCCCATATACAACCATGATTATGCCGAATTTCGATTATTGCTATTTACTCTTAACTGACATGTGTATCACGTTCGGACACAAGATTATAACTAGTTCATTCAAAATTCTTGTGCACATTATATAGGTCTACAACTTCCGTAGATCAGACCACATAACTCCAGAATTTGAAATGTTACATTGATTTCGATTGGAAGACAAGCAAAAAATAAATTGCCTCTGCTTCTTATACAACACTTTGTCCACCTCATCACACCTTTATATTTCTACTTAATTCAATTCGCTATCTTCGCACAATAACTAAAACACACGATCGGGAGAAAATTTAACTCTAGCTGTTTCTCTACATCGGACGTCTCACTATTCCTCATCCTTCCTTGTTTCAGCCACCCGACTCTAAAATTCCCTCCCTTCGTATATCAAGTACTCCCAGACTCAAAAACAGTTAAAAAAACTCACTACACATTCCTTTAGACAATAAAATATATAACCGTGTTCCATGTATACTTTTATTATTCCTTTATATTTTTAACTTTCTCTACCAAGCCATTTACTTAATCAAATAATAATAATCATACTAATAATAATAACAATAATAATATTTATTATTAATAAGTATTAATAATTAATATCTATTACTAATAATTAATAATAATAATAATAATTATTATTATTATTATTATTATTATTATTGTTGTAGGCTTTCACGGCCGGCATCTTGATCCATATTTGGCTCGTCTTCCGGGCTTATAGGCCGTAACGTCGAGTATGAAGACAACCGGACCACGGCCTATAAGCCCGGAAGACGAACCAAATATGGATTATTAATATTACTATTATTATTAATATTTATTAATAATAATAATTATTAATAGTATTAATAACATTTATTATTATTATTATTATTATTTTACTCCGCCACAGATTTCTATCCTCGGCATACATTTGGCTGAAGGATAAGTACTGCAATGTAGAGAAAATCCTTAATTAAAATTATCACTTATTATTGTTACTATTCTTCCTTCTTTCCCATGTCAATTCTATACTGTGTAGCCTATACTTATCATGTATCATTAATCAATTATATATTATTCATAATTGTTATTCTATATCATTCATAATTGTTATTATTGTATAATTTATCCTGGCGAAGTGAAAGAGAAGACTTTAGGATCTAACTCCATGAGGTACAATAAATAAATAAATAAAAATAAATGAATATATGAATGGGACTCGTGTTCTGATCATTTCCACTTATTCAGCATAAGTTGTAATTGTAAATCAAGATTGGTTAATAATTCCTGCTCTCTGCATACAGGCGACTGCCTGTAAGTCTGATGGGAGGTTTAAGTACTAGAAATGGAACAGGATACAAAGAATGTGAGAGAAGCAATTGAATGGAATTGCGAATTCACAATTCCATATTGTCTAAAAAAGAGAAAATATTAATTCTTACTTTTATAATATTTCACTTGAGTCAAAAGAATTTGTGATCTCAATGTATGGTTTTTAACCCAATGGTGCGACAAGCCTAGAAGGCCATCGGCTTACCATCCGGCTGCTGGCTTCACATCCACTTATTTCCATAGGTGGGCGATTATCCTGTCAGTAAAGAGGTGACATGTGATCAGAATGTCGAGCAGTTACAGCTGGTTTTCTCATCCCGGAGTCGCTACTTATTGCAGCCACACATATTCTTCAGGATACTGGGTGGGCACCGGTCTCTCAGGATACTGGGTGGGCACCGGTCTCAGAATATTTATGAGAAAATATATCTTGCCCATGGGGACTCGAACCAGAGAAAATCCCGCATCTCTGCACCAAGGTACCATGCCTTGTTAGGGTTTCTTCATTCGACCCTAACGCTTTCGGATGCTTCTCTATCGGGGTCTGAACACAGAATATGAAGTCTCGTACGGTGGGTATCAAAGATAATGTCGGCTCAACTGCACTTCTACTATCTCAAATTTTTTCTGTTATATTGTTGTAAACTATAGCTTTTTTTTAAATTGATTTTATTAAACACAATGTGTACATTTAGAGTTTTCGCCAGTCTTTTGTAATTTTGGTGAGAGGCTGAGTTCTGCTTTGGCATTTTATTAGGTGGTACCTGGAGCTTGGCTCGTCGCAAAGCTTACATCTGCAGTCTTCCTTCGGGTCGTGGTATGACGGATTCTGACATATTTTCCAGTGGAAACCATGCGCGGCGAAGCGTGTGTATAGGTGGCGAAGTTGGAAGTTCGGTCCTTTCCACACATCGGTTTTCATCGTTTTCTGTGTCCATTGTTTCCATCGGTATTGCATTGGCTTTGTTTTGTATCTCTTTGATGGCGTTTTTATATGCCTGGGTTTCTGGTAGATTGAAGCGAAGCTTGATGTCCTCAATGAAGTAGGATTCATGTGCTATTCTGTAGGCGTAGCTGTTTCTTGTGTACTTTGAGAGTGACAAGGCCCTCGTGAGATATCTGGCTTTGACATTCTCCAATTTCTTGAGGTTTTTCGCTGTTAGGTGAATCCAAATTATCTGAAAACCGTATGTGGCCGCTGGTGCTACCTTGAGTTGGAACAGTGCCATCGCCGTTGGCAGGGACAGTCTGTCAAGCTTGAGGATGTCGAACATCTATAGCTTTTGTTCTGAACTTACCATCATTTTCTAATATTTTAAAACGTTTTAAAACAATTTTTATAACATTATTAGACAATTTTAAAGTATTTATTTAAATACGCAAATCGCAATATTATGAGACTGTTAGACTGTTGACGCTAACTGCTATTTTCTCCACAGAGTATGTTACTTAGTCTATGATTTTTCTATCGCTGTTTTGGGTTATCGCTGGTTGGATCAGCGTTAGGGAGTGGTAAGTAAGTGTACATCCATTTTTAATAAACGTTTGGTAACTCGCCATAATGTTTGTGGGTTATCATTCAATGATAACGTTATCGCTGCTACTTCTAACTGCTACCGTGTATTCGCAGTTCTTTGCAGTTTTGAGATAGTGTAAGTGCAGTTTTTCCATAATGTCGACTATGTATTTTAATATAGCTGGTTTATAATTCTTTAAGAGCAACTAATTTCAACTTAACTTGAAGATCTAACTTCAATTAACTTGTTCCGTACTTGAAGAGAAACTAAACGTAACTGAATATACCGAACTTGAAGAGAAACTAATATGAACATAACTTTGATGGCGACTGTTTTCGACAAATTGATTAAACCAAAATATGTCCGGTATAGCCGAGTATAATGCGCATTCATAAATCATACAAAATCATAGCCATTTACAGTTACTTAAGAGTCATAGTTGTTAAGAAAAGTTAAGATAAAATAAGCATTTCAACGTAAACAATCAAATGAATGCACATAATAAAATTTTTTCTTCATCTTTTGGTAGATAGGCAATTAATACGTTTTTAGCGTAATGGTGAACTAAAAGCGACTCAAAACACACTTCTAATTTTTAAATTTAGTTTGAAATTTAACATGCCTTTATATGGCGCGGGACATTTTAAGGTAACCATAAAATAAATTCAGGAGGCTATGGATTCCTGCTTTTGGTAACCAAGGAAAAGTGAAGTGCCTTCCCTCATACATCTACGAGTACTTGTATAATGCAACACACAGTGCACACCAATTTCATTCCGGAGATTAGATGATTTGTTTTTATCATAAAATTACCAAGCGTATGTTTAATAAATATGTTTAGAGGTTAAATAAAACAATAACGATTTTTAACATTGTAAAGCTAAGGTTAGTTTTGCGGCGAAGATAGTCACCTAACATCATCAGCAGTCATCGTTACATTCTTCTTCTTCTTCTTCTTCTTTTAAGGATTTTCTCTACATTACAGTAGTTATCCTTCAGCCCAAAGGTATTTTACTCCGCCATAGATTTCTATCCTCATCATCATCTTCTTTGAGGTCTCTGCTGATCATGTTTCTTTCTCACTTCATCCATCCACTGTTCCCTGGGTTTCCCCCTCCTCCTTCCTTCAGCAATCCAATCCATCTCACTTCATCCATCCACAGTTCCCTGGGATTCTTCCTCATCCTCCTGCATTCAGGATTCCAATACAGCATCATTATTGGGATTCTATTATTCTCCATGCTCTTCAGATGTCCATGCCTTTTCAATCCTCGTTCTTCTATAATATTATGTTTAACATTCATTATTTTTCTAATTTTATGCTTCCGAAATTTATCCTTTCTTGATTTTCTTGATGCTCTTCGCCAAAAATCCATATATATATATATATATATATATATATATATATATATCACAAGTATTTGAGAATAAAGTACTTAGGAAAATTTTTGGACCAAAGAGAGATGAACAGGTGAATGGAGAAGACTACATAACAATGAGCTACATGGTCTTTATAGAAAGCCAGATATAATAAGAACAGTTAAGTCTCGTAAGCTGTGATGGGCAGGACATGTTACACGTATGGGGAATGAAAGACTTCCAACCTCCAGGAAGCTTCTTGTAGGAAAGCCAGAGGGAAAATGCCCAGTTGGTAGACCAAGAATGAGGTGGGAGAATAACATTAACTATGATTTGAGGGAAGTAGATTTAGACAGGGACTGATTGGAAACACATTAGCTCAGGATATGGATGTATGGAGAGCTTATGTCCGCGCGGCCATGAACCTATAGGTTCGATAGTGCCAGTGAGTAAGTAACAGTCTACCTGAAGTCCAGGGGTCTCGGCCACAATACAACATAACACTTTGTACTAATTATTTAAATATCGATGTCTTGGTTTCATTAATAATAATTTTACACCATATCACTGAATTTAACATTTAAATTACCCTTCCTTGCTAACATTATTTTTTAATGGATGTGGTTTCTCTCCAACGTTGGTCGCTGACGACAGCGTTTATCGCTGGTAATATTTGTCCGATATTTGAACTTTTTAAATTGCGGACTAACATTGTCATCGATTAAAAAGAATAGAGAAGCTAGTCACCGTACACATTGGCGGAATTGCTAACAACATATGATGATAGAAAAAATGATGGAATTACAAATGAAGATTGACAAAATATCGGGAAAAAACTGCGCGCATTTCATAACTTTAGCAAATTTAACGACCAAGTTTATAATTGTTTTATTGGAAATCATCATTTTCTATATGATGAGCATGAACGTTTACAAGGATACAAAAAAAAAAATTGTGGCTTGAGCCTATATACCTATGTTTTACCTACCCAACTAACTAACTAATTAGCTAGCACACTAGCTCTATCGAACCCCGTAGGTTCATGGCCGTACTGACATAAGCTCTCCATGCATCAGTATCCTGAGCTAATGTTTTCAAATAATCCATTGTTCAATCTACTTCTCTCAAATCGTGGTTAATATTATTCTCCCACCTCATCCTTGGTACCAATACTTTACCTACATTATTTAGTTTTATCATATATTTAAATATTTGAATATTCCGCCATTAGGCCTATAGTAATCCTTATTTTACGAAATTAGGAAATAACTTTGGAAAAAGCCTTTGAAGTAATTTTCCTTCTACTTTAAAATTAGAATGGGAGCCATTGAACCAAATCAGCAAACTGTGCAGTGTTTGCAATTTGTGCGAACGCTCTGGTATGAGAAAGGTTTAAATTTGTGATCTCTGATGCGAATCCATGCATCACCAGAACCAAGACTGTTTGTTAAATTTGATTCGTGAAGTGTGTTTCCATTCCACGACATACAGAATATTACAAACCAACTTCTCCCATCTCCAGTTCTAAACATGCCAACCCATCACTTAAAGATTCGCTTCTTTTCTGGCTTAGTTATTCTCTGCAGATTATAAGCTCACATATTTATATCTAACTTAATAATACTTAATAATACAGTAACTCAACTCACTGGCTCTATCGAACCCGTAGATTCATGGCCGCGCGGACATAAGCTCTCCTCAAATCCCTATCCTGAGCTAATGTTCTCCAATGATCCCCTGTATAACCTACTTCCCTCAAATTATAGTAAATGTTATTCTTCCACCTCATTCTTGGTCTACTAACTGGGCGTTTTACCTCTGATTTTCCTACAAGAAGCTTCCATGCACGTCTTTCATTCCCATTCGTGCCATATGCCCTGCCCATCGCAGTCTATGAGACTTAACTGTTCATACTATATCTGGCTTCGTATAAAG
This sequence comes from Diploptera punctata, assembly GCA_030220185.1. Classification (NCBI taxonomy): domain Eukaryota; kingdom Metazoa; phylum Arthropoda; class Insecta; order Blattodea; family Blaberidae; genus Diploptera; species Diploptera punctata. The sequence goes on from JASPKZ010008289.1 coordinate 470,696, forward strand.
ACCATGTAGTTCACTGTTATGTAGTCTTCTCCATTCACCTGTCTGTTCATCTCTCTTTAGTCCAAAAATTTGCTAAGAACTTTATTCTCAAAATACTCGTTATCTCATTTCCTCCCTTAAAGTAAGAGTCCATGTTTCGCACCCATATAACTGGTAGAATAATAGTTCTATATATTTTCAGTTTAACGTTTTTTGAAAGGAGTTGGGACGTCAAGAAACTCTCTTATTGATACAGTATCGTAGACTAATGTTTTAATTAAATAATCCTAAGAAGGAGACCCTATGAGTAATGACAGTAAAGTAAAAAATCAGCAACTTGTCATTTGTTCATGTAAAAATTTGGGGATAATACAAACTACTTTTTTAATGGAAACTCAAAATATATATATATTCTTCTTCACTTCCTGGTTTAGGCAAGAGCTGCCTGTTCCGTCTTCACTAATAGATCTAAGACCATCTCTTCCGAGGACGTCCGACATCTCTTCTTCCTCTTGGAAAATAATGGAAGGTTTTATTTGGTAATCTTCTTTCTTCCATTCTTTCTACATGTTCTTTCCACTGTATCTTGTTGTTAAATATATTTTCTTTTATGGAGTAGATCTGCAGTTCTTCACGGATATCCTCGTTTCTTTTCTGGTCCATTCTAGTGCAGCCTTTTACTCTTCTTAAAGATTTCATCTTGGCTGCTTGGATTTTACTTTCTTGTTTGGTAGTGGTAATCCAAGATTCACTCCCATACAAAAGGACAGGGACAGCCATTGTTTTATAAAATTTTAATTTTGTTTGTTTATGGGCTTTATTATTGAATGTTATATATATCCGTCCCAATGGAAACTCGGACGGATATATATATATATATATATATATATATCGATGTAGGCTAGAAAGTCTTATACTCATTTCCGTTAGAGGCTGAGTGGAACCCATGACATGGTGCTGCCAGACCAGATTACAAATCATGACCACACCGGACTTGAACCACGTAACTTCCGGCTTGTAGTTTACTGTCTTTCCCCTCCCCGAACTTAGGTAACAACATAAAACATATCTATTTAAATTAATGCAAATACAATTTTTATTACTATTAATATTACTGTCGGCCGCGGTGGACTTGTGGTTATGCCTTTTGCCTCTGGTTTTGAGGATCACGGATTCAAACCTGGCCGCGGTCGATGGATTCTTTAGGATGGAAGAATCCATGGAGCAAGTCCTCCGGGAGGGACTTTAAGGCGTGTGTCCGGAGTCAGAAGATTTTCAGGCTCGTAAAAGATAATTAAGCTTGAACAAAGAGGCCTCTAAGCAAAATTTACCGAACTCAAAATCCTAGTAATACCTTAGTCGCCTGACTCATTGAGTCGGTGTGTTGACCGCATGCCACTAATGATATCTTTCGGCAAATAAGGTAACTAAAATGAACTTGGTCTATTAACTCCTAACAAAGGAGAGGCTATGGCATAACAATCGTCTACTTCATTAATCACATTATTACTATGATGATGATGATTATTATTATTATTATTATTATTATTATTATTATTATTATTATTATTATTATTAAACTATGTTTGTTTGGAGAATACTACATAATTTTTGAGAGCAATAATAATATCACCTGCATTATTAGCCTATTATTAGTACAGAAAGAAGTCTCTACAGAGAGCTAGAAAGGTATGGTCATATACGTAGAATGCCAGAGACAAAATTACCCACAAAAGCTTTGGAATGGATTCCACCTGGGAAAGCAAAGAGAGGTCGACCTAGATTTAAAAGGATGGATGATATCAGAAGAGGTATGAGGGAAATAGGTCTGGAAGAATTGGAATGGGAAGATACAGAAGAATGGAGAAAGAATATAAAAATTTATAGCTCTTTGGACACAGGAAGATGTTTTCTACATTGTAATCTTGTTTATAAATAAAAAAGTCTCAATTTAAATTAGCACCTAAAAGTCAGAGTTAATGTAATATAATTATAATAAAACATCTAAACATAATAAAATGTAGTCAAAGCTGTCACGTAATTTGATAAAATGGTTAAACTTTCCTTCGAAATAACATCACAAGGGATTGAAACTAGAACATAAATGAGTCTCGCATTGTCCAGTCACCCGGTTAGTTTCATTATTAATGGAAAATGTAATTGTTTCGTTATAATGAAGAGAGATTTGCCTCCTGAATTAAGCTATGTGTAATTTCCGTTGTATTTGGATTGCAGTTGTTTATTTTTCCACAGAAGATAATGTCGGCCACAAGAACATATGATGTTTCAATTAAGCTACCTTTGCTATTTTAAAATTATATATTTATTCAATTTTATATGTTGCCATATCATATTCTACGAGTACAGATAAGAAAACTCAAGGATCAGTGTACTTGATCAAATTGAAACGTTTGCCATCTACGTTATTTAATAACTGATTTACTAGCATTGTCGAAATAGGAGTTTATCTTCCCCTGTATAAATCTCTTCTTTCAAATCTTGGTTAATGATATCCTTCCACTTCATTCTTCGTCTGCCTACAGGGTGCTATCTTCAGGTTTACGTACTCTAAGTCTCCGTGCCATTTTTAATTTTCTATTTGTGCCACATGCTCTGCCCATTACAATCTATTAGAATTAACTATAATCGTTAAACCTGCTTTCCTACAAAGATTGTGGCGCTCACTTTTATGTAGTTCCTCCATTAATCTCCCTGTGATGCAAACAATTCCTAAGCACTTAATTTCCAAATGTACCAAATGTATTTCATATATTTTTCTCTGAAGTTAACCATACTTTGTATCCATACAATTGAAAAAATCACTGATTACACTAGTCAACATGTTTTTTGTCTCATGAATACCAATAGTTGTATTTAATGCAGTTTTTTTATCGTGTTTTCAAATATGTATTCGGAATTTCTCCATCGCCCAAAGTTTTTTTATTTCAATTTGAATTAATAGATATAAGTAATTTTTTTAATAAACTTTTTTGTTCATTTGTCCATTGTAAAATAAAACCAAATGAGCTAACTCGGGAGATTTCAGCTACGGAAAAAAGATATCAAGGCAAATAGATTAAATCAGAAGGCAGATACAACTTACGAACACATCGCGGTGAACGTATAAATAGGACAGACAGCGTACAGAATTGCCAGTCTTAAGACAACCCTTGAGGATGCCAGACGCAGTCTCTGGCGAAACGTCGGGGAACTACAAGCCTCACGACCACGGCCTACATCCCGAAAATCTTCTTCAAGATCATCATAGTCTTAACTCAATTTATGACATTTTTACACTTGTGGCCCTCTTCTTTCCAGGGTGCGATATTATCAATACATAACATTGAATGCTACGAAATATGTGTATACAACTTACAGGAGTATCCTAAGAACTAAATGCATAATCGACATAAGTATTAACATTTAAAAGCTCAATGGTTTTAATTAGCTGTTGTAGATAGACCGATTAAATAACAACTTTAAAGGAGTATGCCCACCACCACCAATCGCCGGACAAGGACACGTCAGGTCACCAACATTTTTGGAACAAAGAGAGATGTACAGACATACGAATGGGCAAGACTCAATAGCAGTGAGCCACATGATCTTTATGGGAAACCAGATATAACAATAAGAGTTAAGTCTCGTATACAGCGATGGTCAGGGCATGTGATCTGAATAGAGAATGAAAGAGAGTCACGGAAACTCCTTGAAGGAAAACTGGAGAGAAAGCGCCCAGTAGGTAGGCCAAGATTGAGGTGGGAGAACAACATTAACCATGATTTTAGGAAAGTAGATTATACAAGGGATGATTGGAAATACTTTAGCTCTAGATAGGGATGTATGGAGAGCTTATGACCGCGCGTACATGTACGAACGGGTTCGATAGTGCCATTGAATTAGTTTTGATTATATACATTTGTCCCACAAGCTCATGTTTTATACAATTTTTTTATCAGCTCACTATATAATCACATGCATTATGCTGATATATGCACATAATATAGGCTATTGGTAATCTACCAGTGTGTGTATGTGTGTGCTTGTGAGATATGCCTAGACAAAATACAGATAGATTAAAGGGATTAAATATATAGGATGATCTACTTATCTTTTTTCAGGTTATAGTAATACTTATATAAAGTTTGACTACAAATACATTCAGTTTCTTTTATTTTTACCCTGTTATTTTGGAAGCATCCCATAAATGTTAACACACACATGCTTTAATAGCGGTAGGAAGGGATATTTAACAGTAGGTGGAAATACAATTGAGACAATACAACATTTAAAAATATTTAGTAACTGTAGACAACAGTAAATGAAAATAAATAGATTAAATCCAGAATAGAATAAACAAAGCAGATAAGATATACTATGTATTATTATTATTATTATTATTATTATTATTATTATTATTATTCATTTTCTGTTTAAAAGTGTGAATACTTACAGACAAAAATTTGATTATATAAAACAATAATATGACCAATATTAGTATATGGAAGTGAAATCTGGGTTATAATAAACAAAAACAAGATATGAAAAGAACAGTTAAGTCTGTAAGACTGAGATGGGGAGGACATGTGGTACTAATGGGGAATGAAAGAGGGACATTAAAAGCCAAAGGGAAAACATCATTTTGTTAGACGAAGAATGAGGTGGGAGAATAATATTAACCACGGTTTAAGGGAAGCTGATGATATAATAATGAATAATAAATATTAGCTGAGGATTGGGTTATATAGAGAGCATAAGTCCTTGCGACAATAAACCTACGTGTTCGACAATGCCAGTGCGTTAGTTAGAAGGTACGTTGAACAAATTTAAAAGGAAAATATTAATAAGTGCATTTGGACTTATCAATGGCAGAAAAAACGTGGATAATTATATATAATAATGTGGCGCAAACGGTTAGACGCTCGTCTCTCACAGCTGGGTCTCGAGATCGAGTCTCGGTCACTTCATGTGGGTTTCGTGGTGTATGAAATGGAGCTTGGGCGGTTTTTCTCGGGGTTTCTCCCGTTTTCCCCTGCCACAAATTACATTCCACCATTTCTCCACACTCATCTCATCCATTTCGTTTTATTTCATTTATCTGCCCCTGTGATGGTGCGTCAGGAGTGGTCGGCCGGTATCCTTGTCTTTCACAGACCTCTATAAATATAAGGGCTTCATCTAATCTCATTCCTGAACCCGACTCTGAGTTGGACACTAGTTGAGGACACTTTATTTAATGAATTATTTGACTTGTATAGAGAACCAGAGGTGTCAACGATAATTAAACTGTAAAGGTTACAATGGACTTGACAAGTATAGAATGGATAGGTAAAATTTCCCCAACAAGATCATGGAAGTTCAAATGTTTAGTAATCGTCCTATTAGAAATCCCAAGAAGACATCTGGATGCTGTAAAACAGACGTTGAAGTATTGTAAAGAGAAAACTGCGGACAGAGAAGAATGGAGGCAGATATTGAGGAAGGCCAAGACCCATGTTGGGGTGTCGTACGATTTCTGATGATGAAAATTATTTTGGAATTATTTAAATCGTCAATTAGCAAATATAACGAATAACTGAAATTCTTTCGAAAACTGCATTTCACAATGTTTCACAATAGAGAACCTTCTATTTCACTTGGGGAATATTTTACTAATTTTATATTAAGAAGAAAATAACTTCGATCTACGATAAGCAACATTTTGATATTACAATCATGTACGTACGTAAATGTAAAGTGATCCCACTACAGACATTAGAAGACCCTTGGGTTAACATGAGGTTAAGGAACCCACCTTCGTAGACAATCGGCACTATATTTCAGCCGGGTTGTCAGCCCTGCGTGACGACCGCCTTTCCTGGTACTCGTTTACGTTAAAGGATGAGTCCACCCAGAGCCATGGTGCCGCCAGAAAGTTTAGGCTAGTTTAAAAATCCTGACCCCCATCTCGACTCGAACCTGCTGCTTTCCGGCTTTGTAGCTCATTTCTTTAACCAACTACACCGCGGCGTACTTCTATTAATTTTAAAATGGAATATACTGTAGTTACCGACACGATAAATTAGGCTTCACGTTCATTGACAGAGCGAAATTGTTTCTGGAACAAAACATACTTCTTCGAGACGACACATTTGTTAGGGATATTCTCATTACCTAAACTTGGATATGGTCCATGGCTGACTTGCAGTCTTATATCAATGGTTTTTCATCGACTCAATTCAACTTTCATTAACAATATCATTTTTCATCACAAAATAAACGTTAATATTTCACTGTCTTAAGAAGTAATGAAGTTGTGTGAAAGAGTAGAGTAAGGCGGGTTATAAAATACTTGTTTAATCCACAACGTGTATAATGAGGAAATCTGTCCAATGTGAACAAATGTATTGGTCCCGGCGAAATAATAGTAATTTTACGTGTATTTATTTAGTATAAGACGGAATCTGTCCAACGCAGAAACGGAAGGATATTTCTATACAATTCATGAAAAAAAGTATTTACAAAGCGGAAAGACAGAAATAAATTATTTTTCACTTCATTGAATTTCCGTTATGCCAAAAAAAGAATAAGGAATGATTCCTGTCACCGGGTGAAGTATAAGTAAAGTAAAGTATTCCCACAACAGGCCTCAGGAGGCCCTTGGGGTAGTGGGAGGTTAAGGCTCCCACTATTTCTAGATAATCGGCACTTGATGTCAGCCGGGTTGTCAGCCCTGCGTGACGGCCGCCTTTACCCCCAGAACAAGCGTCTGGTACTCATTTCCGTTAGAGGCTGAGTCGACCCCAGGGCCATAGTGTCGCCAGAAGGTTTGGGTCAGTTTAAAAATCCTGACCCCACCGGGACTTGAACCCTCGACCTTACGGCTTGTAGCGCAGATCCTTAACCACTACGCTACGGCGTGCCCCAAAAGTGATCCCACAATAGACCCGGAGGCCCATGGGGTAGTAGGAGGTTAAGGCTCCCACTTTTTCTAGACAATCGGCACTTTATGTCAGCCGGTTTGTCAGCCCTGCGTGACGGCCGCCTTTACCCCAGAACAAGCGAATGGTACTCATTTACGTTAGAGGCTGAGTCGACCCCAGGGCCATAGTGCCGCCAGAGGGTTTGGGCCATTTTAAAAATCCTGACCCCAACGGGACTTGAACCCTCGACCCTCCGGCTTGTAGCTCAGTGCCTTAACCACTACAGATTCTACATGTAGGCCTACCTGAAATTTTATTTCGGCCTCACTGCACACCCGTTATGCGAAATACAGGTACTTGTCTTTCAAATAACCAGTGCACTGTAAAATCTTAAATTTGTTCAAATTCTGAGACCGATCTTTCACAGGTACTGTTCTGAATTTAAGGAATAAAGATGGCTAAAACGTATGTATCATTGTCATTAACCCTTAAATTCATAATGTATCCTTTTGGATACATCAGTTGGTTCAGTTAATTTAATATTTTTAATAAATCAGAAGAAAACGACAAAATGAAACCACTTAAATGTGTGTATAGTTATACAATATACCTAATAATAACAGTTATACAAGATACCGTTTTCACAGCGGTCCGCCACATTCAAATATCTAAGAGAATAAATTTGTGTTTTGCCAATTTAAGGGTTAAACAGAAAAGTGAAAATGATTGAAAATAAATCTCCAAATATCAGGACCGATGCTCCAAAGTCAAGCTCTAGCTATTGCTAAATTCCTAAGGAATAACGATTTCAAGGTATCTTCAGGTTGGTTGACAGTTTTAAAAGACGACACAATGTAGTGCCGAATGAAAAGGATGTGGATGAAAGTATAGTTAGTGAGCGGAAACTGAAACTGCATACTTTAATTTCAGGATACGCGCCTAAGAAAAAATTTTAACGCTGGCGAAACGGGACGATTTTTTCGCGCGTTATGGCCGAAGTCGCTCATACATACTCTACTTCATTTTTCAAAGGCAGCGGAACTACATTATTAATCCAAGGTGCGTAAAAAGACATACACGGTACTCTGTAATCTAAGATTATTAATATAGGCCTAAGTTTTAGTTTTTTATAATGCGGAACGTTGTCTAATGTGGAAAAAATAATTGGTCCCCATGCGATTCCGCTTTAAGCAAGTTTTACTGAGCTATTGATTTAACTTCATCACTTATCGAAACTTTGAATATATATAGTAGCATGAACATATGTTAGCGCATTGATGGTTCAATATTCGTACACATTCTGATTAACCCTGTCATTTTAAAAGGTTGAATATATATATATATATATATATATTACTAGAAGTCGCGGCCACGCGTTGCTGTGGCTAAGGTACACGTTAAAAATTTTAATTCAATTGCTGTCTTTCAGCCAGATTACTTAAAACTAATGCTTACACACGAAATTAATAATGTTGCAAATAAAATAAACACTGAACACACTTAAATTATGAAATAACCAATATTTGTAATTCAACTGAAATTCGCGGTTGCAACAAAAAGCACAGCCATCTGGATCTCTCTTTGTTAAATAATAAACCAATTACCTTACCAAATTACCTTACACCGCCATCTGTTAGAATCGTATGGAACTCACATATAATTACACCGCCAACTGTTAGAATCGTATGGAACTCACAGATAATTATAACAGTTTGTTAAATAATAAACAAATAATTTGCAATAAAAAAAATAATGCGACTATAAATTTAGTTATAAACTACCCTAAGTCTCAAGTTGGATCAAACTTCACACAGTGTGCAAATTTTTATTAAAATCGGTTCAGTAGTTTAGGATTCCATCGCGGACAAACAACGTGACACGAAATTTTTATATATTAAGATTGTTTTGAACATATCCTCCAATCATAACGTCAATACTAGATTACAGAGAAATGCAATATTAAACATACGAATATATTATGGTAGATCCCATTCTTCTTTCAATATATCACTCAACCGTTTTTGGAATTCACTACCAGATGGAGAACAATGGGTGCCGAAATATAGTCTCTTTCAAACAAAAATTGATAATATTTCTAAAAGCTACGCATTATTATTTATTTCTCTTTAATACGGTATATTTTTAATAGTATGGGTTATTTGAGAATTTTGAATTTGTTTATACATTTATGACTACTCACAAAGTAACTAACACACGGCACTATCGAACCCGTAGGTTCATTGCCGCACGAACATAAACTCTCCATATATCCCTATCCCGAGCTAATGTTTTCCAATCATTCCCTGTATAACCTACTTCCCTCAAATCATGCTTGTTATTCTCCCACCTCATTCTTGGTGTACCAACTGGGCGTTTTCCGTCTGGTTGAACTACAAGAAGCTTCCATGAACGTCTTCCATTTCCCATTCGTGCCACATGTTCTGCCCATCGCAGTCTACGAGACTAAACTGTTCTTATTATATATGGCTTCATATAAAGACCATGTGGTTCACTGTTATGTAGTGTTCCCCATCCACCTATCTGTTCATCTCTCTTTGGTCCAAAAAATTTCCTAAGACCTTTATTCTCCAATATTCGTAATCTCCTTTCCTCCTTCATGTTTCGCATACATATAATACATCTGGTGAATGAATGAATGAATGTAGCCACTATGTCCCATGAAGGGCTAGGGCCTCCTACAAGAGGGGTGCTCAATTTTAAAGTTTTAAGTGGTTCACGTGGTGAGCTAATACACGTGAACATTATGTTTATAGAGTCTTTCACTTGTGCACTTCACTGCAGTTTATTAAGAATTTTAGTCCATTTTTAGATTGTTCGCTAGTTGTTTCCACTTGTTCCTGTTGCGGGCTGTGGTTGACCAATGTCCTCCCAACATCAGTTTGAACGTGTCTGCCCATCTACTTCTTGGTCGACCTTTTGGTCGACCTTCGTCTTCCAATGTAGGGGTCCCACATGGTGGTTTCCCACGCCCATCTGCCTTGTTGTTGTCTTGTTACTTGACCGCCCCATGTCCACTTTGTTTGGAGGGCTTTTTGAGTAATGTCCTTTGAAGTTGTAATTTTTTGTAGCGCCATGTTGGAAATCTTATCCCGGAGTGAGATACCCACTATCTTCCTCTCCATCTTCCTTTGGCAGATTTCAATGCTCCTCATTTGCCTCTCTGTTAGGGCCCAGGTTTGGCAGCCATATGTTAGACCGAGAATACGCATGAGTTGAGGGCTTCTAATCTTATTCTGCGGTTTAGGGACTTGTCTAGAAGTATGAATTTCAGCGCCCAAAAGGCTTTCCAAGATTGTGTGATCCTCCTTTGTACTTCTTTCTCTGTTCCTTGGTGTAGTGAGACAGTCTGTCCAAGGTAAATGTAGTCCTCCACATATTCTATGTCTTTTGCATGTATCGAGATTGGTGTTGGCTTCTAGTTCGTCATTACTTTTGTTTTGTTGTAGTTTATTTCAAGCCCGACCTGATTGTTCTGGTCGTTCAGTTCTGTTAACATTTGTTGCAATTCGTTTGGAGACCTGGCGAATAGTGCGACATCATCCGCAAATCGTAGGTTGGTTAGCCTTCTGCCATTTATTATGATGCCATATTTATTGTCCCATTTAAGCCTCTTGAATATTTCTCTAGTACGCTTGTGAACAATTTTGGTGAAATTGGATATTTTCAGTTTAAGTTTTTTGAAAAGAATTGGGACGACAAAAGTCCCTGTAATATTTTATGACTACTATTTTATTAAAATCTCTTGTATTTATTTTTAGGTTCATTTTTTTTAGTACCTAGTACTAGCATTAGAAATAATTACAATATAAAACACATAATTGTAAGTATATTTATACTGTACTGGTTGAGTGGAAGATAAGGGTCTTTTGTCTCAACCCTGCCAGTTTCAATTATTATTATTATTATTATTATTATTATTATTATTATTATTATTATCATCTTCATTATTATTATTAATTTACGCAGACGAGAATATGCCTGTTTTCCTTAACTCTAGGAGTCAGCACCCGTTACTACATTTAAAAAATCAGTTATTCTCCGATTTGATTGAATGCTCTTCAGGAATCTATTATTGTGCATTATAAAGCTAAATTATTTATGGATAGATTTGATGGCAGACATACGTTTCTTTGTCAATTTTCCATTATCCCATCATGAAGTCGCCTTAACTTTTGCAATCTATAAATTCGATCTGTGCGCTCTTAGAATAAACCATCAACTCTGTGTAAACCTCACTGAAACGAGTACGAAGATGATCAATGCAAGTCTTAAGGTTTCTGCTTCCATGAACTTAGAGAAGTTGTGAAGAATTTATTTGAGGAAAGACATATCTAAGGTTGCACAGTGCGCTCAGAGATTGCACGAGATCGTGTTTCCGCTTTATCACAAACTGTTTTACTTCTGTGAGAAATAAGGGAAAACAAAAATAGAACTAAGAACTTGGCTTCAATGCCCTCGTTTCAAATGGAAGGGGGGATTGGATTAAACCATAAAATGTAGTATATAACAAACTAACTGGGATCATTCTATTTACGCGAAAGCTATAATAATCGTTAAACCTAGTATATCTGATATGACTCTCGACTAATATAATAAAACAATAGTGCACAAAATACACAGTACTATAAAGAAGGTAGTTTCTGAAATTGGATATAACAGATAGAGTAACTACTGTAATTAGTCTCCCCTTGCAGAAACTTAATTCTAACTACATTCGAAATTATAAAGCCTTCTGCGCAGATTGCTGAACCCTTAAATTGATTCATTTAATTATAAAATAAAACAATACAAAAACGAACGAGTAGAAATTATTTAAATTGCTGGGATCACACAATGTGAGTATCACAAGACTATCTTAGAGATACAAGATTTTGTTTTCACTGCGGTCCGACACATTTAAATAGTGTTTCGCCAATCGTCTATTTATCATAAGTAATGCCACGAGTGATTTCCAAATTATCGATAAATTCACGACTCACGAAGTGAGGAGTGAATTTATCTAGAGAATTTGGAAATCAAGAGTGGCATTTGTTAGGACTATTTAACGAATAAAATTAAGCTGTTTACTCACAAATCATTATTTAACTATAGTTATTTTAAAATATTTATATATTTAATGTAAACGGCGATGTTTGAAAACAAATGAGAAACGATAGGTACGCTTCTACTGCTTCATTTGTTTATCACTGCAACCAGATCATACTATTTATTGCCAAAGGAACGCAATATTGTAAGGAGGAGCTCTCTTTAATATGGTAATTATAACACTGATAAATATTTGGTGAAACACGACTCTGATTGGTTGTAAAACAGAAATAATTGTAACGTGATTGGTCATTGACTCCCATTTGGGGCATGAGTTAAATAGTCTGCAAAATTACATTATACAAACATACATTTTCACCTTGATTCTTTGACACAAATTTAGCTACAGAATCGTATTTTTTTTTTATTTTCGCGATCAACATATTTCATTGTAACTTACTATCTTTTTTATGTTCACCTATTATATGAGTTACTGTCTTGGGCTTTTTGCATTGAAATATCGAATTTTTCAGCCAATGAGGGCACTATTTCATGCCACTCTATCAGATGAATCTTAAATTGTTCTTTACTTTTTATATGATGTCATACTGTTCTATCCATTTAATCCAATAAATGTAAAGGGGATAATTATCTGGCTGAGCTATACACCACCATCTTGTATTTAATTGTAAAGTAGACAAACAATTGATCGACCTAGCCGATCAACGTGCTTCCAACTTACACACTTTTTTTAATTCGCTGTTTTTTATGAATTACTTTGGGTAAATACTATCAAAATATCTCATGTAGGTTAGGTGGTAAAAACATATTTTTTTTAATGCAAAATATTCTCCATGCATTAACACATCAAAATAGCCAATGTTGGCCAGATTTTCTTAAATTACTTGTAACCAGATATATGGTTATTTTCTTAGCCACTCTTTAACGACACAGATAACATGTGGAAACAGTGGTCAACATTTTTATTTTTTTTAAATTATGTTAAAACTGGCGATGGTAACAAAAATCATAGTACTAAAGAAAAACCGTTGTACCATTTTACGTCTCTTATGAATGATTATGTGAAAATTATCATACGTAATGCCACGAGTGATTTCCAATTTATCAACGGGACTTTGAAATCAAGAGTGACATTTTTTAGGACTATTTAACGAATAAAATTAAGCTGTTTACTCACAAATCAATATTTAAATGTAGTTATTTTAAAATATTTATATATTTAATGTAACACAGCTATGTTTAAAAACAAATGACAAATGTTAGGTTATGTTTTATTTGTCCATTACTGCAACTTGATCATACTATTTATTGTCAAATATGATTGCAATATAGTAAGAATTCACCCTAGTGGAGAAAAAGTGAAACACATCAAACTCTATATTTTAACTCTAAATGTAGATTATTAATTCATTTTTTTTCGGGAACAACTCAGTAAGATCAGTATTTAAAAACACAATTATTGAGCACACAATTATCAAACGTGTAGGTCGAAGGAATCTGTTCATTATTTGCTATATGCAACGTATTTGTTAGAGAGTCAGTCACTACAAAATAATGCTCTGACCTGTTCAGAATATTAAAAAGGAGGGACTTTCTTTATTTTGGTAATCAAAATTCGATAATTATCAAGGTGAAACACGACTGTGATTGGTTGTAAAACAAAATTAATTGAAACGTGATTGGCCATTGATTCCAGTTTGGGGCATGAGTTAAATAATCTAAATAAATAAATAAATAAATAAATAAATGAGTAAGTAAGTACATGTCTGTATTTCTGATCTTTTACATAACAGATTATTTGTGACCCGAAGTCTTTTACGTATTTACTTAAAGGAATTCATAGTTAGTAGCTTGGTACCTGCACTGCTTTCAGCCTGGCTACATACTGTATATGTGATTAAGACGGATAAAAGAATAAGGATTGCTAGTGCATTAAAAATGAATGCCACTTGTCGCGAATTGAGGAACGACATATATCCCAGGATGAGGAGACACCTTTGAACTTCGCAACTAAGATAACGCTCAAGAAAACCAACTATTCGCTATTCCGAACTACATAATATTTGACTTTGACATTATGGCAGGCAAGTATTTATTTCAATCCTACATTCTGCATTTTTTCAACTCTATGGAATTAAGCCATACAATGGTAAAAGCGAAAAGGAGAAGCAAACGCACAGAGAAGCTACCCCTGGTCTCTCTTTGCACTTCAAATATACAGTGCTATCAATGAATTCACCTTCACGTTTAATGAACAAAAATAGCAGAGGAAAGTAGCAAATCCAGCCGAGCAGAAATATGGGAGGCATTGTAGAGCTCTGCTAATGGAAATTGTCACTTCACCCTCTCCGTGTTTACACTTCTGGAAATCAAAAATGCTAGAGAACACAAGTTACTTCTATGTTGAACTTGCCAAAAAAAATCCAGAAATATAAAGTGACATGTTGCTCCTCCGACTGAATTCACAAAGCTTACCGTCGAGAAATTAAAAAAAGGGACGTCCAAAATGGAGAATTTAAATGCGCAAATATTTGTAGGATGTAAAACACAGTAAGCGAAAAATAAGGTTGGATAGCAATCATGTCAAAGGGCAGGAGCTCACTAAACATTTGTTTATATGTTAGGGTGTATTGACATGGTTTACAGAGGGAACTTTGAGACTCATGAACTATAGCAGCGCTCGAATGTGGTACTCGTTCCACATACGCAACTTGAATCGAATCAGTTATTGTCAAACCATTGTCCTCCTGTGATAATTATACCTGTATACTGGCTACATTCTGTGTTCTTAATAATTCACCCCAAGTTTTTTACAGACTTATTTTAACTCATGCCCCAAATGAGAGTCAATCACCAATCATGTTTCAACGAATTCTGTTTTACAACCAATCACAGTTGTGTTTCATCTCGATAATTATCGAATTTTGATTACCAAAATAAAGAATGCTCCTCCTTTTTAATATTTTGAACAGACCAGAGCATTATTTTGCAGTGACTGACACCCTAACAAATACATTGAATATAGCAAATAATGAAACAGATTCCTTCGACCTACACTTTTGATAATTGTGTGTTCAATAATTGTGTTTTTAAATACTGATCTTACTAAACTGTTTCCGAAAAAAGTAATTAATAACCTATAATGTTGGTTATAATATACAGTTTGATGTGTTTCACTTTTTCTCCATTAGGGTGCATTCTTACAATATTGCGATCCTATTTGACAATAAATAGTATGATCAAGTTGCAGTGATGAACAAATGAAACAAAAATAAACTTTTTCATTTGTTTTAAACATAGCTGTGTTGCATTAAAAATTTAAATATTTTAAAATAACTATATTTAAATATTGAATTGTGAGTAAACAGCTTAATTTTATTCGTTAAATAGTCCTAACAAATGCAACTCTCGATTTCCAAATCATCCAGATAAATTTGGAAATCACTCGTGGCATTGCTTATGAAAACAATATTTCTAAAAAATCCTGAGTTCGAGTACTTACCGAGGACATAGAGACCTGAAATTAGCTGTAGACATTCCTTGATCCCTAAGTTTTGATGATAAAATTCCAAAATTTGAACACAAATTAAGGAAGTATAGTCTTTAAATAAATTTTAATGAGTAATATAGTGTCATTGGTAGACCGGCAGCTTGACTTGAGGAGGAAAGACTCATCGTTGTTCCTGCATTATACAGAGAGCCTGATGCCTTGTGCATTGAAAAGGCGGGAATTCGAGATTTGGCTAAAAAAATCCACTACGATTAACAAATCTGAAGGACAGACCCTGAATAATGTTGCAGCTAGCAGCCTACGCCAGTTTATTTCTCATGGATTTTTGGGTTTTCAAGGATTTAACAAGATACAATTATATTGGCCAACTCTTAGATATATATTGTAAATTTTTCACAAGAAATATATCTACAACAAAACAACATATTTAGCAGTTTTATCAACCTAGCCTTTATATGTTTCTTCCAGAGTATCGCAAATATCAAATCAAAAAATAAGGTAGAGCCTGGCGAAGATTGACATACATTTGATAGAAAATAGGACCAATATAACAGATCTCTTTCTTGGAAATTTTATCGAAATTGTAAATGTTTTTTTACGAGGTAAGGCACAATGTTTTATACTAAAAACTAGTTAAAATAGTTCAAATGATCATTTAAATGTATCAATATTATATATCGCATATTCGAATACTAAAATGCATTTGTTCTCCAATAGAGCATCTAGCTTCATATAGCTATAAAGTAATCTAAATCATAGCATCGATAGACAATGTCGGTTTTATTAATCAAATGATCTTCAATCCTCAATCCTCTGAAGTATCTACAAAACCTTTCCCATTACAATCTTGAAAATATTTCGCATTATTTATTTAAGTCAATCAATTTAGAAATATGTCATACAATGCACACTATCTGGTACCTGAGACTTACAAAGAAAAATTATCATCGCTCAAAAATATGGCGTGGAACCTCAAATTCTGTACACAGATACATCATACATGTGAAAGAAACAAAAATGACTAGAAAATAATTGGGAATTAATTTTACAAAGGTGATATAAGAATAATTTTAGTATTTATAGAACTCGTAGTTACAGAACATCAGTAGTATAGAAGTAGAGGACAATTTGCAACAAGGTTGTGTGATAAATTCTAACAGGATTGGGAACGTATCATTATATACTGAAACAGAGATACCAAACTCCCTCATCACTGCTAATATTTCAATTAACATATTACAGGTAGAGTTATCTTGAAAGCTCACTTAAAAATTACAATCGGCCGGATTTTTTACACGCTTTATATTAGCTTGACCTGTATTTATCATAAGTAATGCCACGAGTGATTTCCAATTTATCTAGAGAATTTGGAAATCAAGAGTGGCATTTGTTAGGACTATTTAACGAATAAAATTAAGCTGTTTACTCACAAATCATTATTTAACTAGTTATTTTAAAATATTTATATATTTAATGTAAACTGCGATGTTTGAAAACAAATGAGAAACGATAGGTACGCTTCTACTGCTTCTTTTGTTTATCACTGCAACCAGATCATACTATTTATTGCCAAAGGAACGCCATATTGTAAGGAGGAGCTTTCTTTAATATGGTAATTATAACACTGATAAATATTTGGTGAAACACGACTCTGATTGGTTGTAAAACAGAAATCATTGGAACGTGATTGGTCATTGACTCCCATTTGGGGCATGAGTTAAATAGTCTATGTAACGGAATTTTTCAACATGATTTTCACCACTTAAAAAGATTGGATCGACTTGAAACTTTGTATACTTGTAAAGGACCAATCACAATACAATAATTTTATAAATAGTATATAATAGGTTGCGGACGTATCGACTTTTTAGTCCATCGATGTAAGAAATTAATATTATATTTTCTAGTAGCTCAGTTGGTAGAGTGGTGGACTGTAGTGGTATATAATTTCAGCATTTCATAGGTCGCTGGTTCAAATCCGGCCCGAAGGACTTTTAGCTCATACTACAATAGTATCGAATTTAAAGATATTAACATTTTTAGAAAACCAAACTAAAAAACAAATAATAAATAATAGTTTAAAAAACTAAAACAACACGCTTTATTAGAAAACCGAACTAAAAAATGAAACATAATTTTAATTTCCAACACGCTTGGGATAAAATTGAAGTGGTCAACAAAAAATCATCTCCAGCACATCTAGAATAAAACTAGAGTTATCTACAAAAAAAAATGTTACCATCAAAAGCGTGTGGTGCTCTATATCATTTAATACGAGTATATTTGATAATAAACAGATATTAGTTAAAGTAAAGTCTCTAAGAAAAAAAACGTAAAAACCATAAAAAGCACCCCACGCTTTTGATGGTAAAATTATTTTTTTGTAGATAATTCTAGTTTTATTCTAGATGTGTTGGAGATGATTTTTTTATTGACCACTTTAATTTTATCCCAAGCGTGTTGGAAATTAAAATTATTTTTCATTTTTTAGTTCGGTTTTCAATAAAGCGTGTTGTTTTAGTTTTTTTTTAATATTATTTATAACGAACTAATTGGATAAGGAGAAAACAAATTTATGAAAATAAGCTTGCCCTCATATGCCTTGGTGCAAAACTAGGAAACTTTCACTGGTTCGTGTCCATATGGGAAAATAAATTTTATCATGGAATTTCGCCTGTATGGTGCCGGTGCCCACCAAGCATTTTCAGTATTTTGAGTAGATAAAATAAGTAGTGGCTCCAGGTTGTGAAAACCAGCTATAACGGCTGGGGGTCCCGGAATACTGACATGTCGTCCCTGTACTGGCTGGATGAATGTTCACCATGCAATTAACATGTACGGATGTGAGGCAGCAGTTGGCTGGTAGTCAAAGGCTTCTAGGTCTATCGCGCCGTGGAGTAGTCACGTATTTGTATAATTGCCCTTTTTTATTTTCAGAATCGAATATGGCCGCGCGGATATAACCTCTCCATACATACTTATACCGAAATAATGTTTTCCATTCATCTCCCGTATAATCCACTTCCCTCGTATCATGATTGTTATTCTACCACCTCATTCTTCATATAGCAACCGGGTGTTTTCTCTCTGCTTTGCCTACAAGAAGCTTCCATCTTTCATTCTCCATTCGTGCGATATGTCATGACCATCGCATTCTACGAGACTTAACTGTCCTTATTAGATCTGGTTTCCTATAAATATCATGTAGTTCACTGTTATATAGTTCACTGTTATGTAGTTCACTGTTATGTAGTCTTCTCCATTTGCGGATCTGTTCATCTCTCTTTGGTCCAACATTTTTCCTAAGAACTTTATCCTCAAATATAAAGTTTAAATTTTCAAAAGAGCTAACTTTTCGTTCAGTTGAATCGAACAAAATCCCAGAAAACAGACAGGCAATATTAGGCCTATCCCACTCAGATCGAAGGAAAAACTGTACATTCATTAACTCAATTTGAGAATTTTCCTCAACATTGAGGGTTTTCTCCAACCAATCTTAATAATTAACACGAGTTTTAGAAATACATAAATGACTACGGACTTATAGACTATCAGTTTGTAATACACCTTCACAAATTTCACGTAATGAAAGTTATCCATAGTTCTCTGTCTTCTGTGTATTCACCTGTTACACCAAATTTCCTCATTGAATTCTGAATGTTATTCTTCCAGGTTGTTCTTGGTCTTCCTTTTCTGCTCCTTATTTTACTTTTCCATGTAGTTTTTAGTACTCTTCCATTCTGCATTCTTCTTACGTGCCCATATCATATTAGCCTGCTGTGTTCAATCTCATCCATTATACTTCTGTACATTAAATAATAAATATTCCATTTCTCATAAAGGATATTTTACTCGGAAAAAATTTCTCTTGCCGGTGGCGGGGAGATATAAAACACCTCCAGAAAAAAAAGTCTGACTTCTTCCATCTTTTATTGTCCCATCCATACTATTTTTTTTGTAAACGAAAAACTGCTTGTATCAAATCCGTGGCATCTTCACGAATACAAGTTAGAACACTGAAAAAAGCGTGCTAATAGCTGATGTATGATGATTAAGGAAGGAAAAGCAAAAATGGAATAAAAAAATTTAAAGTCAAGTTAAATTAAGGAGCAAATTAAAGAGGAAAATTTAAGAAAGAATACAAAGAAGAAAATAAGATTTGAAGAGGTAAGGTGACGAAAACTGCAATGTTATGAATGTTTCAGAATTTTACTGGGACGTATTTGGCGCGATGAATTGACTTTAATGCATTTCAAAATACCAGGTAAAAAAAGTGAGGAAAGAGTCTTGAATTTTAAAAATTAAGGAACGCAGTAGTTTTTGTGGGCAATAAAGGACAATTTTGTACATCTTGCCATCTGACACGTGAAGAATGCGATACAGAGCTCGTGTTATTATGTGTTTTCTAGTATTCCCCAGACAACTACAAAAAGAACCCCAAACTCTCCGTAATTTGGGACAACGTTGCAATAATTTGTAAGAGATAACGGGAGTTGGCGTGGTGGCCGAGATAGCTGTCTCTATTGCTTCCATGTGCAAACATATTGCTTCTCGTTTGTTTTCCGTGCGTCCATTAACCACAATATTATATTTTACCAATACCACCAGGTTGTCTCTATGACATTTCTGGTATTCTATCCTGGCATGGCGGAATTGTAACTCACTTCTTAAGTTGGAGCGACTGGAAGGCGGGGTTACGTTACCCTTATGATATGACAGGTGATGAATTCTATTCTAAAGTGTTGTGCCCTAGGACTGGTCTTTCACTGCAATCATAGCATTTTCATGCTATGTGTTGCAGCTTTACTAGGGAATTATAGGTGTGGTAGCATCCCGTTGCTTTCTACACCAGAGATAATAATGCTGATTAGAGCCCGGATTTGTATGCAAAATAAAGTACTAAATATGCATGAAAAATGTACAAATATGCAAAAACAGACTGTAATAAAATAAATTTAATTATTTGCTTTGTGGGTAATTTATGTATTACTAGCTTTTACAGTAGATAAGGAAGGTTTTCATGAGGTTTTCTTGTGTGAAGCTCCTTCGTCTGTCAGTGAAGACAGTTTTATACAACGAAATTGTCCTTTCTACATCACATGATGTCACAGGTGCATGTGAGAAACACCACAGTTCTTCTTCAGTGAATTACGCTTACATCCAATTGATTGCAGAGACATTATTAATTAAACATTATAATTAATTTAATGATATTTAATTTATTACTAGTAATTAGCTGAAGGAAAAATTATAATGTAATATCACATTTAGGAATAAAATATGCATTTATAGATTACAAATCTAAAAGAAACATTTTCCCCAGGGATATGCATTTCTATGCATTATCAAATACTACTCAAATTGTCTGTGAAGGGGCCAATTAACATGTAAATCATTTCCGCTTACTTTTAAATGCGTAAGCAAACCATGCATTTCGCATACAAATCCGGGTTCTAATGATGTTGAAGGATATTTTGGGCCTCAAAACTTCCTGACATTTGGCTTACAGGTGAGGAAAAACCCCGAAAAAACTCACCCAAGAAGCTTGTTCCGACCGGGATTCGAACCCGGGACCGCTACTTAACAAGGCAGCAGGCTACCTCGAGACGACAGCGGTGGACAGGTGATGAGTAGAGATGTAGTAATTCCTTCCTAATTACGAAAGTGAGAAAGACAGAATCATCATAATTACCGGAATTCGTTTCCAAGCATGACTTAACAAAATATAATTATACGTGATTTTAAAAGAATTTATAGAAATGAAGTATTCACCATAATTTTAAATGTCCCCCATCAAACTGTTTTTGCATCCACATATAAAAGAGATTAAAGGGTCAGAACCAGGGGGGAACAAATCACCAACTCATTACATGATGTAAATATAATAAATAATGGGAGAGATCGTGGATGCATCCTGGTTAAATGTAACTAACAATCATATAAAAATGGTAATCAATTAATGAGAGCTTGAAGTTATTAACTCTATGTTTACGTTCCAATTTAAGCGATTTCAATATTCTATTTCTGGGAGTACCCACTCATTAATTTTATTGTGAACAACTTAGTGTATTCGATTTAACTTTAATGCTATTTAGCTCTTGGGGAAGTTCATAATTGTTTAAGAGAACCTTGTTTAAATTAGATTCTATCCAGAATTGGAATGTGTTGATACAAATTAAAACATCGAAAATATGAAGCTTTACCGCTAAAAGTAATTTATAAAGTTCTCAATATAGGCTTAAATTCTCGTAGACTGCGATGGGCAGGACATGTCTCACGAACGGGGAATGAAAGACGTGCATGGAAGCTTCTTGTAAGAAAACCAGAATGAAAACGCCCAGTTGGTAGAGCAAGAGTAAGGTGGGAGAATAACATTAACTATGAATTGAGGGAAGTAGATTGCACAGAGGATGATTGGAAAACATAGGGATGTATGGGGAGCTTATGCCCGCGCGGCGATGAACCTATGGGTTCGATAGTGCCTGTGAGTTAGTTAGTTAGGCCTAGATACTTCTGAATGAAGCCGTCAGTTGGCGTGATTGTAGCGACAGCTATTAGCCTTCGGACGAACGAGAATTGTATAAGTTCAAAGAAATGTTATTGTTTCTATCGTCGTTTGAATGGTGTAATGGACGGCACACTAGTACGTAGAACTAGGGTTCCTGGGTTCAAATCCAGGTTCAAACGTTAATTTTTCTTTCTTAAATTAGATTCTATCCAGATATGGAATGTGTTAATTTAAATAAAAAAATCGAAAATATTCCACATACGGCATATTTCAAAATATTTTTAATAAATAACTGATGGACTGAACCTATCATTTGAGTTAAGAAGATTAATACGGTACATAGTAGAGTAGAAAGTCTAGCAACATGCCTACATCTTATATATAAAAATCAATGTTTGTTTGTTTGTTTGTTTGTTGACTTTTTGTATGTTCGTATTCTATGCGCGTTGATCCAATTTTGATGTTTTTTTTGCAAAATGTTCAGAAGATTCCGGAGATGAACATCGGCTATAAGGGAGTTGTAATACTCAACTCCTTCATACCTAAAAATCACCCTTTGTAGTGAAAAACGTGAAATATAGTCCCAATTTTGACGCTTAAATGGCTTACGCTGCCTAAACCATAACAAATACACCAAATTAATGTGCACAGAATTGAACATCTCAAAAAACTCTACAAAAAAGTCCGCGAAAGCATATGTTTATCTTCTACGGATAACTCACAATAACCATTATTGTCTTTCATTAATGCCATTGATTCGGGATAAGCAGATTCCCGAACAGTACACGGTTGGTGGTAAAACATATTAGCATTTATTTATTAGTAGCAGCGCACGCCGGGTATTAGCTAGTGTGCACACACACACACACACACACACACACACACACACACACACACATATATATATATATATATATTAAAAGTGTCCTTACTTCCTTTTATGCGCACGGCATCATGAAAATAATTATCGTAAAATTACAGGATCACCCAAAAGGATAAATGATTTGGCATTTGAAGCATCAAACGGGATGGGAAAGAATTGGGTAGATATGCAGAAAATATTGAATGACAAGAAAATATATGTGTATGTGACTGACATTTAAAGGACAAGAAACACATTACGGAGATGATTTCAGATTTCTTTATACGACCGCAGACCATTGTTTTTATATCCATACTCAAAGGTTAACATCATCGCATATTCTCAACTGCAAGTGAGAGCAGTTCTCATCTCGAACCCGAGTTCCTTAATGGATCTGATCATAAATATCATACAAGGACTGTCTTCACACATTCCAACTATTATTTTCTATTTAAATTATATTTGAAGTTAAAGCTATGAGACAAGACAGGTGATGACATAAGCAAGATACAGGGCAGGGAATAAAATTTCAAGAGGGAACGGGTGTGCAAGGGGAAGGGGCCATATCTAGTGTTTTTTTTTTTCAGGATTATTTCAGTTATTTACACAGGTATCCTCAACCAAAATATACAATCCTCAACCGAACTCCCATTGCCGGTCCCATGTCCGGATGAGAAAGGGAGAGGGGGAGGAGTAATACATTGTTAAAAACCCTTGGTTCATCTAGTCCGGCTGATAGTACCTTATAAGGGTTACGGTGAAGACCCCAACGGCATACGAGGTAGAGTAGGAGACCTACGGTATGGTGCAGACTGTGGATGAGGCAATAAAGGGTGGATCAGACTCTTAGCTGCAGTGAAAGCAACTGATCTATGATAGATCCCAGAAAAAGTCTCTGGTCCTCCATGTTAGGGGTTGATGCTATGGGCTAACTCCTCACACATTATATGTAATAATCTAGGAAGCTACTTACTGTTTTATATCATTTTAATTTTATTATATTCTATGTTTTTGTTAGCATTAGCTAGTATTAGATCACATCATCATTCTATTTTGTTTAGTCTGTATTTTAATAATATCTTAAAATTGTAATATGTATGTAATCTT
Source organism: Diploptera punctata (assembly GCA_030220185.1). Taxonomy (NCBI): domain Eukaryota; kingdom Metazoa; phylum Arthropoda; class Insecta; order Blattodea; family Blaberidae; genus Diploptera; species Diploptera punctata. The sequence continues at coordinate 494,632 of JASPKZ010008289.1, forward strand.
TGTATAATTCTACTATTCGCTGGTTGAGTGGAAGAGAATGCCTTATTGCCTTAACTCTGCGAGCTAAAATAAAGCATTATTATTATTATTATTATTATTATTATTATTATTATTATTATTATTATTATTATTATTATTATTATTATTATAAAAACATAATGCTAAAAAAACAAAATATGTTTTTTTAATTTATTAATTACATAAAAATAAAATTACGTTTTATTTTTATCTAATTAATAAATATGGATTTTCATCAAGTAAACACGAACTCAATTGATTATTTTTTTAATTTACATTAATTATCTCAATACAAAGAATTAGTTAATAATGCGGAAATATTAAAAAGGCCATCAACTCGTTCGAAACAAAAATCGTTATTTGAAAGGAAATACATGGAACAGTGATCTGACGATACGGAAAATGTGTGGGCAAATCTGCGATTGACTTGTGTATCTATACAAATTCTTGCATTCAAAATTTATTTTTAAAAATAGTAATTACGAATTTGTTACAACTTCACAAAAATTAATCATATGTTAAATTTATAACCAAATTCATCATAATTACAAATGTATCTATATGTTAGTGATTAAATCAATATGTTGCCCTTTTACTACAGATAAAATTTAATGACTATTTAACTCGTGCCCAAGTGGTAGTCAATGACCAATCACGTTTCAATGAATTTTGTGTTACAACCAATAACAGTCGTGTTTCACCTCACTCATTATCGATTTATCTTTATCAGCACCTGCTTTTGTGATAAAGAAAGCTCCTCCTTTTTAATATTCTGAACAGGTTAGAGCATTATTTTTCTCTAACAAACACGTTGATTATAGCAAATAATGAAGAAAATTCCGTGATTTTACCGAGTTGTTTACTAAAAAATAAATGAATAACCCATAATGTTGATTATAATATTGATGTGTTTCATTATATCTCCACTAGGACAACTCTTGCAATACTTCGATACTATTTGGCAATAAATAATATGATCACGTTTCAGTGACTATACATAACCTCACATTTCTGATTTGTTTTCAAAGATCGCCGTTTACATTCAATATGTAACTATTTTCAAATACCGGTAACTATATGAAAATAGTCCACCGCTGTGGCCTCGAGGTAGCGTGCTGCCTTGTCACGCAGCGGGCCCGGGTTCGATCCCCGGTCGGGGCAGTTTTTTCTGGGTGAGGTTTTTATCGGGGTTTTTCCTCACCTGTAAGACAAATGTCAGGAAAACTTTAAGTCCCAAACGGTCCCCGAAATCATATGGCCATCATCATCATCATCATCCTTATTACCATTATCATCATCATCCTTCACAGGTGTGGAAAGCAACGGGAAGCTATCACAGCTACACAATTCCCTAGAAAAGCTGCAAGCATAGCATGAAAATACTATGATTGCAGTGAAGGATGAATGTGTGTGTGAATGGCGAGTTTCGTCTGAAAGTTGTATTGTTTCGCAGGAAGTCCTGATATTCAGCTGATCACTAATTCGGGGAGACCCTCATGGTCAAAAAAATATGAATGTGTTCCACAGTTAAAATCCCTCTCCCGACAGATCGTGCCACGGTAAGGCCCGGGTGGTGTGTGGCACGTATGGCACGTAAAATTAATAATAATAATAATAATAATTAGGACTTTATTAGACTAAAAGTAAAACAGATACAATGTTATTTACAAATATGGGTGGCAAGGGCAGTAAGCCGTACGTGCTCAGTCCGTTACAACGTGAAAGTACATATAAGGCGATAGGATAAACAGCGTTAATGGATTGGAATATAGACATATTAAAATCAAAATGTTATTGCCGTTTTAGGATCTAATTAATTCATAAATTGAAACCACTTCCCCAATGATTGATATAATTTGTATTTATTTTAAATTTAAGTTAGTTAAACATTCGAACGTGATTGTAATAAACTTACTTATTCACTGGCACTATTGAACCCGTAGGTTCATGGCCGCGCGGGCATAAGCTCCCAATACATCCCCATCCTGATCTAATGATTTCCAATCATTCCCTGTATAATCTACTTCCCTCAAATCATAGTTAATGTTATTCTCCTACCTCATTCTTGGTCTACCAACTGGGCGTTTTCCCTCTGGCTTTCCTACAAGAAGCTTCCATGCACGTCTTTCATTCCCCATACGCGCAACATCTCCTGCCAATCGCAGTCTACGAGACTATACGAACTTTTATAAAGTTCCAAATAAAAAAATAACTAAGTCTTTTTGTTCCATCTCCATTCTATATTATTCCAATTAGCTTTCACCAGCTCTCACCCATAAATGATATTTACCAACATGTATTGGTAAAATGCTCAAAACGTATACATCTATTAAGGTATATCGGGGTTCACAGTACCATGGTAGTTAATGTTAGGTTATAGGCCTACCGATATTTTTTAAAAGATTTACCGGTCTTCGTTCATTTACATTATATGTAAACGTTATAAAGATTCGCTGAATCCAGGAGGCCTAATGCGGTCAGTATTATATGATTATATAAACAGATACATAGGCCTATATACCAACAAGCTACTTTAGTTCCGGTTGTCTAGTGGTTACCTTGCTTGCCTCTAATAATGTAAGGTCATAAGTCCATTTCAGTAGATTTACGGAAGGAAAAACAATCTGAAACCTGAAATGAGATGCTTCAGGGCAAAATTTGACTAATTTTTCAAGTTCAAATTTGAATTTCGTCTCTAATGGCGTGAGTTAAGAGCGTCTTTAATAAATAAAATATGCTAATACATAATAAATAAAATATGCTAATATATAATAAATAAAATATGCTAATATATAATAAATAAAATATGCTAATATATAATAAATAAAATAGGTCAATATATAATAAATAAAATATGCTAATATATAATAAATAAAAAATGCTAATATATAATAACTAAAATATGCCAATACATAATAAATATAATATGCTAATACATAATAAATAAAATATGCTAATATATAATAAATAAAATATGCTAATATATATTAAATAAAATATGCTAATACATAATAAATAAAATATGCTAATATATAATAAATAAAATATGCTAATAAATAAAATATGCTAATACATAATAAATAAAATATGCTAATATATATTAAATAAAATATGCTAATATATATTAAATAAAATATGCTAATATATATTAAAATAAAATATGCTAATATATAATAAATAAAATATGCTAATAACTTACTAAATACACACATGATCCTTTTATCGATGTAAAGCAGGCTAATCGAGTAATTAAACAACACCGAGAAGCTCTTGCCTAAACATTAGCTTCAAAATAGTAGGAAAACCAGAGGGAAAACACCCAGTTGATAGACCAAAAATGAGATGGGAGAATAACATTAAACGTGATTTGAGGAAATGAAAATTATAAGATCCGTAAAAGGATGTACACGCATGGATAGATTACACAATGAATCAATAAGAAATGAACTGGAGATATTTTCAATAGTCGATAAACTAGAGGAGCACAAATATCAATGAAAAGAACATTTAGAAAGAATGGACAATACAAGATTACCCAAAAGGATCAACACCTACAAACCACATGGAAAAATATCTTTGGGACGGCCAAGGAAACGATGGAGTTGAGATGGGAACAGGTCGCATTGGCCTAATCCTGGAAAGGAAGAAGAAGAAGAAGAAGAAGAGGGGAGGAGGAGGAAAGTATATTATAAGGAGATGATTGGAAATCAATAGCTTAGGATGGGAGTGCACGGAGAGCTTATGTCCGCGCGGCCTTGAATCTAGTTCGATAGTGCCAGTGAGTTAGTTAGTTACAGGTAAGCTAAGTCTCGATAATATGATTAAGTCTAAATATTAAACTCTAGAGATCAGAAGCGAAAAGTCTGACAATAGTGCGAACGTTCAGGATTGACATTAAAGTATCATTAAGCTATCAGTTCACTACAGGAGAGGCTCCATCTGTGAGCTGTTGGAACCTTTCTCTATACAGGCCTACAAAGTTACACAACGCACAAAGTCATTGAAAGAAGAAGAAGAAGAAACAACAACACCTGGGTGTATGAGAGTAATAATTTCTGAAAATATGACGCTACTTCTTTTAAAAAAATCAGCATGCATTACAAAGTTATTTTAACACTGGACGGTTCGATTTATCATAAAAACGTCTAAAAATTATTCAAAATAAACAATGCAAAAAAACAAACCTGTAGGACATTTTCAATGAGGTGAATTTTCATTATATTTAATACGGATAAAATGAATTGAACTTCATCTATACCTGTGAGTATAATTTGTTTACATTTTACAGTAGTGCCTTTAATTCCCTACTCGTTGTCGGACCCTTTAAACTAGTAGTAATCGTGCTCGCCTCTGTTTCCAATGTTTGCGGGTTTAAACACGCGCGGATCGGTGCATTCTTAACATGTGAATACCCTGATAATGGGTACTTTCGGAAAGAAAATTAAACCTGTGACCCCGTGACGTAGATTCTAACTCTAACTAACTAACTGGCACTATCGAACCCGTAGGTTCATGGCCGCGCGGACATAAGCTCTCGATACATCCCCATCCTGAACCAATGTTTTCCAATCATCCCCTGTATAATCTATTTCCCTCAAGTCATAGTTAATGTTATTCTCCCACATCATTCTTGGTCTACCAACTTGGCCTTTTCCCACTGGTTTTCCTACATGAAGCTTCCATGCACGTCTTTCATTCCCCATTCGTGCCACATGTCCTGCCCATCGCAGTCTACGAGACTTAACTGTTCTCATTATACCTGGCTTCATATAAATATCATGTAGTTTACTGTTATGAAGTCTTCTCCATTCACCTGTCTGTTCATCTCTCTTTGATCCAAAAAAAAATCCTAAGAACTTCATTCTCAAATACTCGTGATCCCTTTTCCTCCCTGAAAGTAAGTGTGCATGTTTCGCATCCATATAATGTAACTGGCAGAATAATAGTTTTATATATTTTCAGTTTAACGTTTTTTGAAAGGAGTTGAGACGTCAAGAGTTTCTGTAATGCATAATAGCACGCATTTGCAGAATTGAACCCATGTTAAATGTCTTTGTGCATCTCATTCCTGTTTGTGATTACTGTTCCTAGTCATTTGAATTCAGCCACTTCCTCAAAATTTCCCTAATTTTTCATTAGCTGTCCATTTCCATTATATAATGCATTTCTATGTGTGACCATATATTTAGTATTATTGATATTTACTTCCAGTCCCAATTTCTCAATGTTACTCAGTAGTGTGTGCGTGTTGGCCTTTGGCATGTAAAAGAAACTCTAGCCTGAAAAATATGTCTATGAGTCTAATTTTTTCGGCTCTTTCATGCATACATTTGAATTGCGACGCTAATGGCCCCAGCTGCTAAAGATCGTCATTAAATAAAAATAACGACATAACAATAACTTGCTCGTGTAATGATAGGGAGTAAAAAGCGTTTAAGCCTGGTTAAAATTAAGTTGTACAAGGTTATATGGAGAACTCACCGTAAGAAATAAAAAACATGTATTTTTTAAGTAATTTTCCTCACTAACATGCATTACGGGTCTTCTTTTCCTCTTTGCTTTAGGTCCATGACCTATTCCATCCAAAATTAAGAGTCCCATCTTTTTTTGGTCTTCCAGGTGTGCTTCTCCCACGCTCTGGTAACTTCTTGCTATGCGAACAATTATATCTGTTGTCATGCGGGGTACATGTTGATTCCATTCTAATGTTTTTTTCACACATTCGCTATTGCCTTCTTATTTCTTCATTTCTAATTTGATCTTTCCTTGATTTACGAATAATCTTTCTCAGAGTATTAATTTCATTGCAAATGGGAGTAACATCTAAAATGCACACTGGTCTTAAGATTACTTAGCAATACGTTTAGTGTTAATGAACAAACCCGTGTTGTCTTCGAAGTTTCTGCATTTGTATTTAAGTTGTTTTTCGTAATCACCTGGATTTGAAAAACAACTTTTTATTTAACTTAAATGAGCTATTTTTAATGCAATAGAGATCTCTGTGACTTTCATTGAAACTGACTTATTTAAAATGTAAAAGATTCTGAAACAAGGCTGTAGGATCACCGCAAATTCATGTGAAATTAATGAACCGTGTTGTGGGTAGCTGAGCTTGTAGAACAAGTAAAAACCCCATATATGTAAATTGGAATCGATCTGTCAGCGTCGTGTGTGCTGAACACTTCCGAAAACTTGGTCCATGTCTTGTGTAGGTCCTGAGCAGAGTTATTTAAGTTTTATTACAAAACTTACAAGAAATATCTGCTAAGTCATTACTCTCTTTCGATTTCAAATCAATGAAACTTAATTTACACTCCAATGAGACAAGGCGACTCTGTTCTAATGAACAATAGTTAATATTGCGTCTCGAGTTCAAACCCCATCATCGGTATATATATCCATCCATAGTAATTCTGCCCGAGGGCAGGTCTTTCACTGCAATCATAGCATTTTCATGCCATGCTTTGAGCTGTACTAGGGAATTATAGGTGTGGTAGCTTCCCGTTGCTTTCCACACCGGTGAAGGATGATGATGATAAGGATGATGTTAATGATGATGGTGGCCGGAAGATTTTCGGGGACCGTTGGGCCCTAAGCTTCCTGACATTTGTCTTACAGGTGAGGAAAAACCCCGAGAAAAAAATAAACCTCACCCAGGAGCCTGTCACGTCTGGGAATCGAATCCGGGCCCGGGCCCGCTGCGTGACAAGGCAGCACGCTACCTACTTATAGAGTATATATATTATATATATATATATATATATATATATATATATATATATAGAGAGAGAGAGAGAGAGAGAGAGAGAGAGAGAGAGAGAGAGAGAGGACGATTATGCGGATAACGAATTACACCAGAAGAACCTAATTCCTAGTCGGTTGCGGTGGTTTAGTGGTTATTCTCCTTGCCTCTGGTCCCGAGGTTCGCGGGTTCAAACCCGGTCGGGATATATGGATTTTTAGAATGGAAATAACATTTATTGTTTAAACAGTTTTTTTTCGACTTTAGAACTGTTTTTACAATGGGAGCAACTGTAAATCAACTCATGTACAAGAACATTTTTCGCTATCTATGCGATATAATTCTTCATAAGCGTCCTGAGCTTATGCGGATCAATAATTGGCTGTAGCGACAGGATAATGACCTTGCAGAACGATGTTTGTTTCTCTTCAAGAAATTTGCTAGGTAACAAGTCGTCTTTCTGCCACACCCTCCACACTCTCCTGATCTCGCATCATGAGATTTCTCTTTTGCCTCCTGAAACTAAAGCTGTCTGAGGGTAGATGCAAGTTGTCCCGAAGATATAATTTTCATCGCGAGAAGGTTGAGGAATTTTCTTGTCAATGGCTTTAGACGTGTTAAGATCATCTGTTCCAATGTTGGCAGACGTGCATATCTGCCAGCGGTGATTATATTGAGGAATGATGTGGATTTGCGTGTACATGAATATTGTAGTATGTTGAGACAAAATGAATAGATGACCTAACTATAATGTTGTGGTTAAACGAATGTTGAGGTTCATATTAAAACAATATGTTTGTAAACTTTAAATAAAATTGTATATACTCAAAATTTTATCAGGTAATTAAATAGAGTATCCGCCGCAGTGTTCTAGTTTCTATTTCGCTTGTCTCTAGTTCCGAGAGCCTCGGGAATAAAAGTGGCCGGATTTAAGTATAATTTTGAAATTTTAACTCTTTTTAAAAATTTAATGAAATAATAGTAATGAAGGTAAAATTCGTGGAGCTCTATTAAATTAATGATCGGAATAAATATGAAAATAAAAATAAAAAAATATCTTAAATTTAGCAATCATAATACTAACAGCCCTACCTTGTATATTCACAAAACCGAGAATCTCATGTTAAATTTAAAACTGCAATGAGCTTATATATTTATATATAATTCCGTTTAATTGAACAATGTTGGGACCATGCTTTCTGGTTTAACAAAGCGACTGCCCCATTAACCGGAGTTTACATACAGATGGGCTTTGACGTGCACTTGTCCCTCTAAGCTTGGTCCAATTACGCAGCTGATCCTGCTATCCGAAGGTATTATTAAAATTTACCTGCTGTAAATACGATCCATTTTTTTTGACAATTTGCAATTACGTTCCCAAGTGCAGAAAAATGACGACTTTTAAAAGTTGATTTTTTAATTAAACTTTACCAAATTACTTCTTGTTCTATATCATGCTAGGAGATCTAACAGATATATTACGAAAATAATAAAACTCACTGTAAGACGAGCGAGAAAGATCTTATGTTGCTGATTTACGAATTCACAAGTGTTACTCCCATACTGAAGTTTTTTCGCAAAGGTCGAAGAGAACAAAAACGAATTTTCAATACTGAATACAGAATATCGACTTTTTCTCAAATATCTTAAAGACCAACAACGCATGCTGCGGTTGTATAATGGATGTTTCTTGCCGCTAGTGCCGAGGGTCGCGGGTTCAAACCAGGCCGTGATCGATGGGTTTTTATGGATGGAAGAATTCAAAGGAACAAGTCCTCCGGGAGGGACTTTAAGCCGTGGTCCCGAGTTTGAAGATTTTCAGGCTCGTAAAAAAACCTCATGCCTGAATAAAATAACATCTCTGCAATTTACCGAACGTTCCCATCCGAATAACTTGGTTTCCCTAGATGTAACTGCGAGGGGGAACGCTGACCTCGGGCATTTTAATGACATCTATACGAAAACAAGTGTAACTAAATTAGTATGGTTGGATTCTCCCCTGTAGGGGATGAACTCCTAAGTCTCACTGAGGGGCACAAGGGCATACTACCACTAAGCTGTACGATTTTGGGAGTATAAAAATAATGTTAAGGCCATTTATATCACCTTTATTAGTTTTTTGATTGTGGGTTAATGCATAGCTCTATTTTATTTTATTTAATTAACTTGAACACAGTCCATTTACAGCAATAATATAAAAACAATTAATATAATACGACTTTTTGTAGGTTTTTTTTACCTTTATTACAATGTAACGAATATGCAACTTCAGCTAATACACTGTCGTTAATGCGGTTGCGTAGGATAAACATATATATATATATATTTCTTTTTTTAACAACTGCACAGATGTTTACACAAAATTTCAAAATTAACTTTACTTATTTCACAATAATTAATTGATACTTATCAAATAATTAGCTGTTAAAAAAGTTCCTTCCTTCACAATTTACTTGATCGCCCTGTTCTTAAAACTCGCTGACAGTTTCGCTTAGAAGATATTCTTGTATTCACAATTAGGTCATGTTTACTCGTCCACACGGTGGACACGAGGGACTGGCAGAATTGGCTCTCGCATCCTCTTATATATGCGATGGTTAGAACCATCTGGTATGAGGTTCAAGACATTTCTCAGATCGAAGATTCGACAACCGAACTTTACAGAATATAGATGTATAGATGCATGTGGAAATTTCTTCTTGGACTCACCATTGATGAATAGTCAGTTCACCAATTTCCTCCTACCATACAAGGTGAGACCGGACACTCGCGCAGCCCGCGAATTTCAAAAAACAGTCCAACGATGCCTGAAAATACTGTTACAAAATGGAGTAACTTACTTTTATTTTTACATCAATCAGATACAAAATACTATTTGAAACCAATATCAATGACATAAAATTAGTATACCTTTATTTGTACTGCTCTACGAACAGGTATAAATATAGATTAAATATTGTACTAATTCATCTAAAATTGTTCGGAATTGTTTAAATATTAGCGGAACTTCGGGTAATTTCGAGCCCTGTTTTGAATTTGTTGTTTTTCTTTTAATTAAGGGATTTGAATATAGTTTAATTACAGTGATTATCATAAGTGCTGTAACTATGAAATATCATTGTTATTTTATTCAAATATGGAAACATCTTCATAATTTATAAACTTTTTTGCATTACAAGAAATGTCCACTTTAACCTCAATATTCGGATAAAGTGGACCCCAGAGTCCACCTTATCTTTTTAGTATATTTTTAAGTTTATTTACTCTATTAATTTATACAGACAAGCACAGATTAATCTGAAAATACTTATGACTGATCATAATTTAAAAACGTTGATATTTGTTTAATGTTTTGAAAAATTATCGTTGACTATAACATTCACACGTCATTCAACTGGAGAAAGCAACGGTCTTTGGATTTAGTAAAATTACAAGGATATTAAATAAAATTAACTAAGTGAATGGTTTTTACAGATAGCATCAACATTGATAAAATATACGTATTCGTGTAAAGTCGACCCCAGGTCTATCTTTTTCGGGTAACTCACGATAACAATATCTATCCTTCAGCTCGCTGATGTCAAAAAGATCTATATGAGTAGATTCCTGGGAAACGCCGGTAACCAGCACGCGGTATCTAAAAATAATTACGATGTAAATTCATAATTATTTTTCTTTTTACTTATTCAACTAAACATAAGAATGCATTTAATTTATTTAGGCGTAGCAGCGCACGCCGGGTATTAGCTAGTCTTCAATAAAAGAAATTAAGGATCCAGTGTTCAAAGGTTCCTTATGAGACACAAAAAACTTTTCGCAATGTGTTATGAGGAAAATAATGCATGGACCATCCCATAGACAATAACTAACTTACTAAATCACCGCCACTATCGAACCCGTAGGTTCATAGTCGCGCGGACATAAGCTCTCCATACGTCCCTATCCTGCGCTAATGTTTTCCAATCATACCCTGTGTAATGCACTTCCTCAAATCATAGTTAATGTTATTCTCCCACCTCATTCTTGGTCCACCAACTGGGTGTTTCCTCTTTGGTTTTTCTACCAGAAGCTTCCAGGCACGTCTTTTATTCCCCATTCGTACCACATGACCTGCACATTGCAGTCTACGAGACTTAACTTTTCTTATTGTATCTGGCTTCCTATAAAGACCGTGTAGTTAAATGGTATGTAGTCTTCTCCATTCACCTGTCTGTTCATCTCTCTTTGGACCAAACATTTTCCTAAAAAGCTTATTCTCAAATACTCGTAATCTCCTTTCCTCCCTTATAGTAAGAGTCCATGTTTTGCATCCATGTATTACAACAAGTAGAATAATAGTTTTATATATTTTCAGTTTAACGTTTTTTGAAAGGGATTGGGACGTCAAGAGTCCCTGTAATGCATAATAGCACGCATTTCCAGAATTGAGCCTATGTTTAACTTCTTTGTGCTTCTCATTCCTATTTGTGATTAATATTCCTAGGTATTTGAATACAGCCACATCCTCAAATTCTCCCTCATTTGTCATTAGCTGTCCATTTCCATAAACGCATAATTCAAGGGATATGAAAGTGGAAAGAAAATAGTAATAGGTCATTTTATTCATGAAATGAAGTTAACCACGGGCTGACCACGAACTGGAGATTGAACTCAGAAACTTCTCAACGGTAGTTCTAAAGCACATGAAAGTAAATTCCAGGCAATTTTGCGTGAAATCCGGGCATTACTGGCAACCTGTCGTCGCATGAGATGTGCTCACAATGTAGCAATGAGAATTGGTAACTTCAACTCCACACATTCTCGGCGTCGGCACATGTAGATGGCGCTGCGTGACATCATTAAGATGGCAATCTGTGGGAATTAATTAGCAGTGAAGACGCTAAGGAGAGTAATTAAAAGCATGCAAACTGTCAGGGTAGTAAATCCGTGCCGCGGATAATGCGAAGCCCAACTTATCTCATTAAGTCCTGCATGCATTAAGTACTGTGTTCAAACCTAGGCTGCAATATGTCACTCATTTCTTTGATTTTGTCCAATTACATGCACATTCCCGACTACGCATTGCACAACCACCTGCATTTTTATAATGGTGTTTGTTAGGTCACTCTAACCTATATACACAGTAAAACGTGTTTAATCAGGAACGTGAATAATGCGGAAATCTGTCCAATGTGAACATATGTATTAGTCCCTGCAAAATAATAGTAATTTTACGTGTATTTATTTTGTATAAAACGGAATCTGTCCAACACGGAAACGGAAGGATATTTCTACACAATTCACGAAATAAAATGTTTATAAGGCGGAAAAATAGAGAAATAAATTAGTTTCCACTTCACTGAATTCCCGTTAGGTGAATTAACAATAACTGATGATTACTGCCGCCGGGTGAGTAGAGTTTCTACCTGCATCTGGAATTTTCTTTCAGCCTCACTGCACACCTGTTTTGCAAAGTACAGGTTCGTTTAACAAATATTTGGCGTGTGGCACTTCTCTTACAATTATCCAGTGCACTGTAAAATCTTCATCATCATCATAGTACATTCACGAATTTAGGCCATTTGTTGACCTGTTTCGGCCTCAAGAGAAACACCATCCAGAAGTCTTTTGAGTGTAAAATCTTAAATTAGTTTAAGATCTGAGACCGATTGTGTACGTATCTTTCACAGGTAGCGTTTTGAATTTACGGAATAAAGATGGCTAAATCGTATGTATCATTGTCATTAAACGAAAAAGTGAAAGTGATTGAAGGTAAAGAACAACAAACTCTCAGTACGCGAAATAAAGATATGCGTGTTATTCAATCAAAAATATTGCTACGAATGACAAGTTGAAATAAAACACCGATCGTGGCGAGGGCGGCATTGATCAACGGACATAGCAGCGTGTGAAATACAGCGGCGGCGGCTTTTAACAACGAATTTCAGGCTTAGTGACAATAAGGTTTGTTTACTTTGATATTAATTTGTCAATTTCATTTGAATCACTCTTTGTAAAAGCCGCCTTGTCATGTGACTGCAGTAAAAAGTTGCCGGTGCGTTAATAAAGGATACTAATCCTTCTAATATACAAAGTTGGATCCGCGAATACAAGAACTGTGTCGCATTTTTTATACCGCGAATAATGAAAACGCGAATAAGAGAATCGCGAATAAGAAGCTTTTACTGTATACTATTTATTTTGATGAAAATATCTCAACATATGAATTTAAAAAAAAACACAGTTTAATAAGGAAAGTTATTTATAGATGCTTAAATTAAATAATAAAATTATTTTAAGAATTCAGTTATTGTTAATTCACCTAACGGGAATTTCTCCTCTATTGCCATTTATAATGTCGAGTAAAAGGAAAATTGTTCAAATCTCTCATTAATTGATTTTATTTCGATAATGTTAATTTTATTTTGGAACCATGGAACGTATCCTCTATATACCCACAAATTACCATTCCATATTCGCCGTTTCTGTATTCGCGGCATATTTGAGAAACATAACCCGCTCGAATAAGGAGCTTTTACTGTACACTGTAAAATAAACTATATAGGTCCTAGTTAATTTCTCTATAAATTAATAAATTCCTGAAAGATTAGAAAAAGTAATTAGACTTTTTTGTAATTAAAACATGTGAAAATTTCAATGAGTGACAGGTAGAACAAGAATGTTAAAAGAAATTAGGCCTATAGATTATTAGGATTCGTATCTTTTAGAGCATTCTTCATTGTTAAAATTTGTATCTATTTAATTTTCAAGCTGTGAAAATGGATTGCTGAGATAAAAGATGAGTTTTGAAAATTAGTCTCCCCTCTTGGGACTTGTACAGCAACTGAAAATAAATTGATAACAGGTATTTTCTCCATGTTTGTTTGTAGAAAATAACATTACGAAATAAAATTCCGTGAAGGATACTATTTGCCAATCATTTCCCATGTTTCCTTTTTTACTGTAGTCCTAAGCCAGGACAGTACATCATCCAAATAGCAATCAATATTTAATAATCTATCAATTCGCAAATTATATTAGTTCCATAAACCATTGTGAAAATATGTTATTGTCTTTCACAGAATTCTGCACACTGTGTTTCATACACAAAATGAATTAACTTTCATTGTCCATAAGCCTCTTCCAACAGTCTGTTACAATAATCATACAATACGCGAGGAAAAAAGAAACAACATTTTATTTTTATTTATTTAGTCAGGTGGCTTCCCTTCCACTCATCAGTGCATACATATTACATTAAAATACACAAATTAGAATAGTATTATATACTAAATGACTATTCGATAAAATTAAACATTAATAAAAGTAAGATCTAATAACATAGTAAGGTTAATGATAATTAAAAGTAAAACTTATAATAAAATATATACAAAGGAGGAGCAGGCCCTATCTACTATACATGAAAAATGCAAGGAATGTAATAAAAGGTAATAATTGCATCTATCAGTTATATAAAGCGGTCCCTACACGATCAATATTTTCGTCAATATATTGCACAATATTTTGTACAATAGTATTACTTGGCCAACACGGTGCAATATTATTGCTGGATTAATTAGTTCATGGCTAATATTTGTGCAGTCAACATGCGAAATAATAAGACAACACAGAACTGAAATAGAATTGCGCAATATTGCCAACAGACGATGCAATATTTACTAGATTGCACAATGAAAATCAAACTGTTTTTGATTGACTCAATATATTGCGTAATCCATCAAGCGGCCCCTACACGATCAATATTTACGTCAATATATTGCACAATAATCAACATTGTACAATAATATTGAGCGTCTGTAGATCACATTGAAAGATTGCGCAATATAATGAGTCAATCAAAAAGAGTTTGATTTTTATTGTGCAATCTAGTAAATATTGCGTCGTCTGTTGGCAATATTGCGCAATACTAGTTCAGTTATGTCTTATTTTATTATTCCACATGTTGACTGCACAAGTATCACCCACGAACTAATTTATTGAGTAGTAATATCGCACCGTGTGTGTTGGACAAGTAATAATATTGTGCAATATATTGACGTAAAGCGGCCCCTAAACGATCAATATTTACGTAAATATAATCCACACTAGTTTTTACAATAGTATTACTTGGCCAACCCACACGGTGCAATATTATTGCTCAATAAATTAGTTCCCGGGTGATACTTGTGCAGTCAACATGTGGAATAATAAAAGAAGACAGAACTGAACTAGTATTACGCAATATTGCCAACAGACGACACAATATTTACTAGATTGCACAATAAAAATTAAACTTTTTTATTCACTCAATATACTCCGTATTGCGCAATCTTTCAATGTGAACTACAGACGCTTAATATTATTGTACAATGTCAATTATTGTGCAATATATTGAGGTAAATATTGATCGTGTAGGGGCCGCTTTAGATATAAGCTTCAAATATTGAATAATCTTACCACATAGCCCGGAATCACTAAAGATGCCCTCCGCAGTTGAGGGAGGAACGTCTGGTAGGAACACCAGTAATAGACCACGGCCACACAGCCCGGAATCATTCAACATTATGATTACCGGCCGTGAATACATACATTCAACTTAATAGCTATTATTTTTATAAAATTAAATAAATTATTAATCGTTACATGAATACTATTAGTGAGATGTTTCCATTAGACAATAAAAATTCTTCACTTTGTTTTTGAAAGATGTTTAAATTTGGGCGTCTCCGACGTAGGGTGGAAGAGAATTACACGGTCTAGCAAGAGAAACTATTAAAATATGGTATTAAGTGGTGTGACGAGAAGAGATATAAAGGACAATGCGCTGATGGGATTGGATGCTTAATTTATGTGTATTAGATAGTCCAACGAAGTGGTGTGATAAATAATTATGCGATGATATGTGTAGTATTTTATAAAGAAAGTATAAGGAATGGACGGTTCTACCATATTGTAGACGAGGCCATGACAATAGCTCCCGTAACGTGATCAAATCTGTGAATATCAAATAAAAGAATTATGAACACGTTGAAATCTTTGGGTAAAAAAAAATATTTATGCCTATAAAATGAGCATCACAACAATCAAAATGGTGTATTGCAAGTATTTCTGCTGCCATTTTCCTTGGAGCAAATGGTAAAAAGTTTATACGATTTAATAATGAATTATTCAGCAGATCGTTTTGCAATTGTGATTTATTTGTTTATTCCAATTTCAATTTACGTCACGAGAAAGAAGAGAGAGAGAGAGAGAGAGAGAGAGAGAGGGAGGGAGAGAAAGGGAGGGAGGGAGAGGGAGAGAGGGAGAGAGAGGGAGGGAGGGAGAGAGAGGGATACAGAGAGAGAGAAATAAAGAGAGAGAGACAGAAAGAGAGGGAGAAACAGAGAGACAGAGAGAGAGAGGGAGGGAGAGAGGAGATAGAGAGGAGAGATAGAGGAGGGAGAGAGGGAGGAGGAGAGAGGGAGAGAGAGAGAGAGAAGTAGACGAAGACGACATTTTATTCTTCTAACTTTTAACGAATGTGCAACATTTAGCCATTAAAACAAAATTCGTGTAAATATATATCCAGTAGGTTCTCGTAAGCAGGAACTACGTACAAACTTCATTGTCGATTCTTCACATCCTATCACTGTGTGTTAAAATCTGCACGTGAATGCTGCACTATAACCAAGAAGAAGACCGACTATTCCAATCCAATTTGTAATTAATCCCTGATGTAAATCCCCAGACGATTGGTAGAGTTATCTTATTAACTTTGTAATTCAGTGGACGCTCTTGGCACGAATTGCTGTAATGCGCTGTTACTCCACAGAGAGAAAACCACGTGTTCTTGGACATGGCTATACTCCAGTGAAATTAACACTGTGTGCTGTGGATTTTTCTACATCTGTAAATTGTATTATTACAATAGACACTACACGAATATTCTTAAATAGGATGCAAATCTTCATATTTCATACATCACAGTCGCCGTAGCATAGTGGTTAAGGCACTGAGCTACAAGCCGGAGGGTCGAGGGTTCAAGTCCCGTTGGGGGTCAGGATCTTTAAACTGACCCAAACCGTCTGGCGGCACTATGGCCCTGGGGTCGACTCAGCCTCTAACGGAAATGAGTACCAGGCGCTTGTTCTGGGGGTAAAGGTGGCCGTCACGCAGGGCTGACAACCCGGCTGACGTAAAGTGCCGATTGTCTAGAAAAAGTGGGAGCCTTAACTTCCTACTACCCCAAGGGCCTCCGGGCCTGTTGTGGGATCACTTTACTTATACATCACAGTCATGTAAAATAACATAACACAAGATAATGCAGAACTCCTTATTCAATAAGCTTCGCAATACAAGGTCACTTTTCACGGACAAAGGGCAACGTAACATAGACCAAAATATTGCATACCCACCAATAATAGTGATCCCATTATAGGCCTTAGGCCTTATGAGGCACTTGTTGTAGGAGGTTAAGGCTCCCACTTTTTCTAGAAAATCGGCACTTGATGTCAGCCGAGTTTCTGCGTGAAGGCCGTCATTACCCCCAAAACAAGCGGCTGACACTCATTTCAGTTAGAGGCTGCGTCGACCCCAGGGCTATAGTGCCGCTAGAAGATCTATGTGTTTAAAAATCCTGAGCTCACCGAGACTCGAATCCTCGACCTCCCGGCTTGTAGCGTGTTGCTTTAACCAGTACGCTACGGCGTGCCCCCAATAATAGGCCTAATTATCGAAAAATTTTCTCACGGATTTTGCCAGCAAATTATCTCTGATATCATCACATGTCTGGAAAGAATGAGTGTAAATTTAAATACACTCACAGATTACTTTGAATAGTTATATGCTTAAAAAAGGTAGGCAATTTTTTTTTTCAAAATGTCTTGTGGGCCAACACGTTCTAAAGACTGGCTTATTTTCAAGACCTACAAGATAATATACAAAAGTAAATTGCATATATGTAATGATTGTTTTACAATAGTTGTGTACTTCAATACGTCTATTTAAATATATAAAAATATATAAAAGTAATGTTTGTAAATAAATAAGTACGTATGTATGTACGTAGATACGTTGAATGTACGTATGCATTTATGCATGTGTGCATGTATGATTTATATGTATGTATGAATGTATGCAAGCATGTATATATCTACCACATACGTACCGCGTGGGGACACGGGTGTTCGCTAGCGGGGCTTTCTTAATCAGACTAATTTAGTTACGCTTATTTACCTACAGGTGTCAACAAGTGCTATATGGTTTGCGCTTCGCCTCAGTGAGACATCTAGTAGACAACCAAGGGATTCCTTGGATGGATGAATGTCGGTTAAATTTTGCACAGAGACATTTTCTTCTTCAGGCATTTTCAGACCCGGGACCCAAGGCTTAAAGTCCCTCCTGAGAACTTGTCCATTGGATTTTTCCATCCTAAATTTCTATCGTCTCCGGCCCCGTTTGAACCCGGGATCCTTGGTACTACTGGCAATGAACACATTCACTAGGCCACCTCGGTCAACTGCCGGCCAATGTTTAATTAGCACTTTCCAGAACATTTTTAGTGGCACATTGTTATAATTTGCAAATCAACTATTTAATTACTAGCGAAAAGTTTAGGATATTGCTTTGTATTAATTTATCCTAAATACTACATATCAGTTTGGATTTTAAGAAGATATTGCAGAATATATTAAGGACTTCATTACATTCCAGTAACTTAGTTTAACTCCTTACCTTTTAGTTACTTTTAACATGCCACACGCCACTCACGCCTTACAATGGCACGAAAGGACATGGAGAATCTCCCCAAATATGTGAACAAAATGAAACACACCATTCAGCCGAACATTCATACTAGATCTAAACTTGTCAAATGTAATATTGATGGTTATTACGGCCAGATCATTTTCTGGGACAGTTTAGGCCTTAACGTTTCTGATATTTGCCTTACTGGAGAGGAAAAACCATGAAAAAAACATCAGCTAAGAAACGTTTACCGACCGGCGATAGAATCCGGGCTCGCAGCTTCGAGACCACAGTAGTGGAATGAAAACGAGCAAATTTTTAATTGAATAATCAAGTACTAAACTAATCAGATACAAAGACGTCTGGCGATAAATGTGGCGTTTACAAGTACTTGGATATTTAATTAAAAATTAAATGCAAGTGACAGAGAAAATAAAACATAAATATATAAACTATTAAAATATCCGTAATGAATCTCGTCATGTTAATAAATAAATAAATAAATAAATGCATTGGGCACCATGTAATTTGAATGTAATGAAGACGTTTCAAAGAATACATTAGAATTAAATCTGGAAACAATAGTAAAATAAAACATACTAACATTAAATTAGACACATTCTGCTTATTATTCGAACAGTACGGAGGGTTGTTTCTGATCTCTGATAAATGATTTTTAAGTTTTACCTTAAGAAAAGCCGTGTCTCCAACATCGAGCATGCTCTAATTGATGGCTCTTCACCCGAGCTATGGTTCGGCATCGGAGTTTCCGCTGCACAAGACACTTACGCAGCACAACCACGTCTAGAAGTTCCCACTCCTCTTTATATGCTTTCCAGAGACCGTCTATTGTTCGAGGACGCCTGTTTCCCAGTGCCCTTTTGAAGAGTCCAAAGACACAATGTCCATCTGTGATGCATCAGGAGACTTCACTAGGATGTTGCTGAATGGAATAGCATGTATTCCAGTTTCCTGTTCCATTTCTCCAGGAACGCCAAGGTTGAACCCGAAGTGTGACTGGAGGCCTTGTCTTGGTACACCCAGACTTGGTTTTTGTCTGTACCATAGAGAGCTGGGATTTCAGTCGGGTAAATTGGGGTGAGAACGTCTTCCTGGTAGTACTGGGAGTTGATTTTGGCCTTTTTAGCTACTCTACGAATGGTCAGTTTTTCATTGTAGCAATATCCCACGATGACCATAAATCCATTGGAGAAACATTCTCTGCATTCGGCATACCACTTTTGAAATATTTTTTCACCCCTTTCTCTATAGTAAATTGCCCGGGGTTTGTTGCAGTCTCCTAGATAAACATATGCTTCATCAAGTGTGACCAAAATTTTCCATTTTTCTCCTGCCAGGTGCTTTTCATAGTTTCCTGCTTTTGGTGCGGCATTCGGCAATGTGACGTGGCAACAACTTATGAACCCTGCTTTTGTGGCGCTTCTCCATGTTTAAATCTTTGTTTATTATGGTGTTTACAGTTTTAAGGGATATTCCCAATCTGTTCGCAATCACCTTTTGTGTAGCAGGGTTACCACCAGAGATAAGGATCTTGACCTTTCTGATTATATATGGGGTGCGGGTAGTAGCAGGTCGTGGATTTGCCCGTTTTTTTCCCTTTTGGAATTAATCCCAAGCGACCCTTTCCCTTTTTATTAAGCACTGAGCTAATTCCACACTTTGACACCATAAAATTACGTTTTTGCAAGCCTCAATAATCGCGGAATAACTATAATTAGCGTCGGAAAGGGCAGTAATGTACCCTTCCCAAAATGGGTCTATCTGATTAGGCATTATGAGAGCAACACGCGTGCGAGTGTAACAGAAGCAGCACACTGACTGGTTTGATCATCTCGCACGCTCCTCTCCTGATGACTCACACTCCAACGTCACAATCTACTTGGCAAATCGTTTTCAGAGATTGGAAACAACCCTCCGTATACTCTTCATGTATAAAAATGAGCGTGACTCTGTTTGACTGTTGTCCTTCATGCACTCAAAAACTATTTGACTGATCAGAAAGGGGTTTTCACAAAAAATTAAAGGATTTTCCTGTGATAATTAACATATATAACATATTACCCTACATACTATAAAGCCGGTGATAAAAGAAAAGGCATCGGTGCACCAAAAAAAATCACTTTTTGGACGCTTAAATGGCTTACGCTGCCTAAACCATAGCAAATACACCAAATTGATGTACATAGAATTGAATATCTCTAAAAAAATCTACGAAAAAATCCGCGACAGCATATGTCTACCTTTTACGGATAACTCACGATAAATATTTTTGTTTTTCTGTTTATCGATGTCAAGAAGATCTGGATAAGCAGATTCCCGGGCAACGCCAGGTAATCAGCACGGAGTATTTAACAATAATTACGACATAAATTTAAATCATTTTTCTTTTCACTTATTCAACTAAACATAAAAACACATTTCGTGTATTCAGGAGTAGCACCTTTTTACTAATCAAATGGCAAAAAGAATTATTTGCATTTGTATTACAGTACTGCATGTCCCTATTCATCCTAATTTGTCAGGGTGATCGGGACAGTCTTTTGAGTGAATCGGCACAGTTTTTAAATTAGTTCTTTGGGTAAAATGTTTATTTCAAAGACATTTAAACATAATTATATAACGTAATTTTATATATGAACTATCATAGAATAAGATTTATTTACATTAGGTTTACAAACATTTTTTTCTTCCCTCTGCTTCAACACACATTTCATGTAAACTGAAACATACTTACATTAAATTAGATACAATCTGCATATTATTCGAGCAGTGTAATTTTCTATAAAACTGATTAGTTTCAATAACATTTTCACAGATTTTTAACTCTTTTTATTCTGGTAGTATTATTCAAGATTTCCACTAATTACAACAGATGGTGCTAGTTTTCCACCGTAACAGAAGAATGTTACACCATTAAAGAGTATGGGAAGGTAATTTTTGCATATCCGAGCAAGAAATCTTTTCAGTAACCTTCAGAATGATGGTTTTACACTTACAAAATCATTAAAATAAATTAGAGCACTTTGCAAGATGATTTGAAGATATCTGGCAACTGAATCCTGTGAAAATAAAAGCGACCCCATGAACAAAAGTTACAGAAGCAGTTTAAAGAGAAAACTCTTTGCTGATTAATGGAAGCGATATTAGCAGGGATTCCAAATATAACGTGGCATCAGCATTATAACGAAGGTTAATTGTCCAATCCCTAGAGAACCAATAAATTTCACAGTTCCACTATCCGAAGTTCGCAAATGATCTCCTAAAACTTTTACTTTTACCAAATCTATGTCAGTAGGAAGTGAAAAGGAACAAAAGTAAAGAAGTAAGCGATAAAAGTGGTTGAATATCTTGCTGATCTTCTCAGGTTCCGCATAAAATATGCACGCAATTCAAACCAAGTATTTAATTTTAATATTTTGAAGTGCGATTCATATTATGCTTACTTTATCTTTAATTTACTTTTTTTTTTACATTTTGTAACATTAAATTTGAACTGAATTATCAAATAAAAACAACCTGCTCAGAAAAAAAGTTGATGAAAACAATTTATTTATTTAATTTAACAGATTTCACAACATATTCCTGAGCCCTAATAATCTACTGTCATTCTCCCCCACATCTGTCTGTCATTCCAATCTCCATCGTCCAATCCTTAACCTTCATGTCGCTTAAAGCAACATCAGCCCACCTTATTTCTGGTCATCCTCCTCTTCATTTCCATCTTCTTCTTCTTCTTCTTCTTGTTCTTCTTCTAAGTGGCACCCATTCTAGTATTGTCCTTGGGAATGTGTCTTCTTTCTTTTTACATGACCAAACCATTTTTATTGTTTGTTTTTTATTAAATCCACCATCCACCACTGAAGTTTGAATATTCATCTTTTTAATTTAATTGCACAGTTCCTTATTGTATCTCCTCTAGAAATTCCAGTGAACGCCTCCAAAAATACATTTCTGAGAAATTTAATTTACTAATTGCTCTAGGTTTTGTTTCCAATGTTTCTGTACCGTATGTAAAAAAAAAAATGCACAAAGAGGAGTATCAATTATGGTCAAGAAGAAATTCCGGAGCTATATAACAAACTGGGAAACTGTTGATGAAAATGTAATAGTCTATGAATATAAATTTGTTGAATGGAAAATTGACCATTTTTTTAGCATACGTCATCAGTAATGATGCAAAGGAACAAAGGAAGACAGAATTTTATACCAAATTAAATTATGTAATAGTTGATATCGGGAATACTAGAGAAAGAAAATAATTATATTAATAAATAATTTAACTAAGTTACAATGTGGCTTCTCGGTATACGCGCGGCTACACCGACTGGGATCCTATGTTCGAATTATGGCGGTTCCAGATGGGTAATGGAGGTGGGCCATACACGCATGTTTTAGGTTTTACTCGGGGTTCTCCCGTTTCACGAAATGCATCCAACTAACACTCTCAATTACACCTTCTTTACCCTTCATGTAATTTCATTTCTCATTCGTAAATAACACCTTTTGCCTCATATTAGGGAAAATAGTTTGGTTGGCAATTCACAGGTGTTGAAAATATGTGCTTGCGGGGATCTAGTGTGAACAACCAAGGTGCTGCTTAATCACTCCAAGACGGCGCAATAAAAATGACTGAAGGGGCCAACGGGAGGGTTGTAGTTCCCACTCGCGGCCAGGGGCACAATCCAAAAATGACGATGTGGGTCGTGAGAGTAGAATCTGGTATGTCGGATCTGAATTGTCATGCCCCTCTTTCATTCCCCATTCGTGTCATATGTCCTGCCCAACGCAGGCTACCAAACTTCACTGTTCTTACTATATCTGGTTTCCTATAAAGAACGTGTAACTCACTGTTAAGTAGTCTCCACCATTCGCCTGCCTGTTCATCTCTCTTTAGTCCAAACTTTTTTCTAAGAACTTTATTTCTAAATACTCGTAATGTTTTCTCCTCTCTTAAAGTAGGAGTCCATGTTTCGCATCCATATACAATATCTGGGAGAATAACATTTGCATATATTCTCAGTTTAACGTTTTTTAGATACGTTCGGACGACAAGATCCCTGAATTCCAGAATTTAGCCTATGTTTATTTTTTTTGTGTACCTTATTCCTAATTGTAATTATAGTTCCTAGGTTTTCAATTCAGCCCAATGTTCAAATTTTCCCTCATGTCATTAACTGGCCATTTCCATTCTATAATGTATTTCAATGGACAATATATTTAGTTTTAGTATTCTTCCAATGCAATAGCACTTTATATTTTGTAAACGTAATTCCCAGTAAAAACATAACATTTTCACACAGTGGTCCATAGCAACCAAAATGAAAACAAAGACTCCAAACCACGAGCGTTATCTTCTTAGATACTGTGCAAAGGAATTTTTCAAATGCTCTTATATAAATCAGTTGGGCGGTACGCGGCCGCACGCAACCTTGTCAGGATTTTTGTCATTCGTCGCTTTCCTCTTTATTTTCGTTTTTTTTTTACTTTTTTGTTTTAGAAAAATACGCTCCTTCACAAGCGAGCGAGCTAGCTGAATGATCAACACGCAAGTTTTATCGATTGTACCCCATGCGATTGCTCTATAGGAACAGTCTAGTACGGTGAAATGCAGCTTCACAACGTCCCTAACTTTACAACAAGCCTACTCATAGTAACAGAAACTTCTTTTAGAGTTTCAGGAATATACGTAATTATAAATATCTGAAGGACAAACAATTTGATAGATAAAACTTTTGATATAATTGGCATGAAGATTAGATTAGTACATGTTGGTTCGCGTTTTAAAATCCTAACACGGCACACTTATTTTTGGTTCACTGTATTAGCCTACTCATTATTACTTTTGAGAAATAGTGAGATGAAATGTACTCTACGGTGATATGTATTCTGTTATGGTGTTCGTGGTTCTACGCACATCAAATATTTACACACATGACTCATATCGCCATTTATTTGATCCGGGCTCAAGCCCTCGAGGAGGGACTACAACATTTCACGTTTCCTTATTCTGCTCTAAGTTGTCACACAGGCTCGGAGTCATGAGAAATTACACGAGTGTGTCCCATTATATCATCGGAATCGCATATTTTAAACACATGTGGTTTGCTAAACGAGACTATTTTTTTACCTAACATCTGATAAAGTGAAATGTGATACGGAATTAATGAATGCAGATGATGAGGAAGGGAAGAGGAGTGGAGAGTGTCGGTGCGATGAAATTCGAGAAGCGGGTGAATCCCGAGAAACCCGCGAAAATCCCGGTTTGGCTCATCACCAACACTCCTCTGGAATCGCCAGGATTCGAAACTGACATCGCAGTCGGAGCAGCCTTGGCCGCTCGCTACCTACGTGTCCAACGAGATGGCAAATGGCATGTAGGAATGTAAAGAAAAAAATGCTTAGCAATTTTAGGTGAATGATTTGATAGTTAGAACTGACGGTTTCCCGTAACTTAAAGAAACACTAATCGTATTCCTGGTATGTTACATATATCACTTAGGTCGTATTATGTTGTTTCCGTTTACAGAAAAATTAATTAATTACAGTCCACTTTTTAACACGTGTCGGTGAAAAATAACTATACATGCACCGGAGAATAATAATAATAATAATAATAATAATAATAATAACAATAATAATGAACGTTTATTGCTAGAAACTATTAAAATGCATTTAATGAATCATATTTAACTTCTCCGTCGCCGTGGCGTGGTCGGTAGAGTCCCTACCTTCCACTCCGGCGACCAGGGTTCGATTCCCGGCGGGGTAGAGGATTTTAAATCTCCACTTTGGGTCTGGGTGTGTGTCCTGTCTTGTGTTAGCATGTGTAAATAAGATGAAAAGGTTAACAAAGGTGAAACAAAAAGGAAGAACAGTGTAAACGAAAAGAAAAACGACAAAGAAAGATGTTTAAAAAATAAAAACTTAATCTAGCCACCTCTGAATGAGACAATGTCTTGTGTTCAAGGGCGGATTCTTATACAAATTAGTTTTACAATACAAAACAACAACAGGACCATTAAAAAAATAATCTACACAAAACAGAAACATAAGGATAAAAATATGTGTTAGACTATTTAACTCATGCCACAAATGCTAGTCAATGAACAATCACGTTTCAATGAATGTTGTTTTACAACCAATGACAGTCGTCTTTCATCTCGCTCTTTATCGATTTCTCTTTGTCAGCTCCTGCTTTTGTGATAAAGAAAGCTCCTCAGGTCAAAGCATTATTTTTCTCCTACACATATACTGAATATACCAAATAATGAAAAGATTCCCCTATTTTACTGAGTTGTTTACTAAAAAACAAATGAATAACTCGTAATGTTGATTATGATATGGCTGTAGTTTGATGTGTTTCATTATTTCTCCACTTGGGTGCACTCTTGCAATATTGCGAACTTATTTGGCAATAAATAATATGATCAAGCAGCAGTGAATGGACATAACCTCACATTTCTGATTTGTTTTCAAACATCGCCGTTTACATTAAATGTATAAATACTTTAAAATAACTATAGTTAAACAATGATTTGTGAGTAAACAACTTAATTGTATTCGTTAAATAGTCCTAACAAATGCCACTCTTGATTTCCAAATTCTGTATAAAATTCACTCCTCACTTCGTGAGTCTTGAATTTATCGATAATTTCGAAATCACTCGTGGCATTATTTATGATAATACCTTTTTTAACTCATTTACATATCTGATTACAATAAATATTATTTTTGTGATCCCAACTACTAGTTATGTAATTTCTATTCAGTAGTGTAGTGATACCACTACAGGCCCTTGGGGTAGTAGGAGGTTAAGGCTCTCACTTTTTCTGGACAACCGGCACTTGATGTCAGCCGGGTTGTCAGCCCTGCGTGACAGCCGCATTTACCCCCAGAACAAGCTTGTGGTACTAATTTTCTTTAGAGGCTGTGTCAACACCAGGACCATAGTACCGCCAGAAGGTTTGGGTCAGTTTAAAAATTCTGACCCCACCGAGACTCGAACCCTCGACCTTCCGACTTGTAGCGCAGTGCCTTAACCACTACGCTACGGCTAATTTCTATTTAAACAATAAAACAAAATTTACTTTAATCATATTTTTTTATAACTACAACAACCTAAAGTTGTATAATTACAAGTTATATAATTGTATACTTGAACAATAAATGTAATATCGACTTTACTTGCGAACTATTTTATAATTACTGAAGATATATTTTTACAAATTTTGTTAATATTTTTAGATTCATTTCTGAGATTTCCGGACAAGTTAATAGCAGTTTATTATATATTCTAGGCCCATAGTAGCTGCATTGCATGTAAACTGCTGTTGTTTTACATTTTGTCTCTATTAAAGTTGTAACAATTTTCCTATTCGTATTATAATGGTGTTTGATTTTATTAAAGTATTCTAAATGTTTATGAATACATTTCAATAAATGAAGAGAAGTAATACTTTTGAAATTATTGAGAAGCCCTTGGACAATACATACTATTTGTTCACTCCTCATTAGTAGAGTGAGGAATTATATAAAGAGAATTATACCAAAATATGAAATATTAATAACAAAATATGTATAATATTAAAATTACGACACGCAAATATTATGAAGTTACTATTTTTCAAAATTATTATACATGTAAGCTATTTCTATATACATGCTTTATATAATTTATATCAGCGGACCTCATCTGTGGCTCAAGAATTCTGGATGTTCATAGTATTTAGGTTTCAACAGCGTTCCATAACAACATTTAGACCAATTTAAATTTTGGCATGTTGCTAATTACATTGCATAAATATGTAACGCCAATAAATGTATACGTAAAAATAATATTAAAAACTCTTCACAATACACAATTAGACGTTACTCTACATTTTGTGATTGTAGTATGTAACATCTGTCCGTCGGAATTGGTTTGAATTACAAAGAATACGTTCCACATTACACGCTATGATGGGAGCATAAGGTCTGCTTGTATCGCACCACATTTGGTAACTTGATGTCAGTGGGAGTAACGAAAGCTTTACCTTCGAGAACTTTGATAATTGCAGAAAGTGTTATATTTTATTGAAAAAAAGGTATTTGAAATGTTGAATGACATAAATTCATATAAAAACTTCATTAAAATATCATGTTTTATGAAGATTTTGCCAAACTATTTTGGAATATGAAATTTTACTTTAATCCCAATCGATCCCACACAACATAAAATGTAAAAATTCATTGTCTCAATGTTCTTTAACCAATGGTTTAAAACATGAAATTTCATGTAATATTATAGGTTATTAATTCATTTTTTTCACTGACTATATAACTAATGCACCAAATGGGAGTCAATGACCAATCAATTTGCAATGAATTTTGTTTTACAGCCAATTGCAGTCGTGTTTCACCTAGACAATTATCGAATGTAGATTACCAAAATAAAAGAAAGTTACTCGTTTTTAATATCCTGAACAGGTCAGAGCATTATTTTGCAGTGACTGATCTCTAACAAATACGTTGAATATAGCAAATAATGAAGAGATTTCTTCGACCTACACATTTGATAATTGTGTGTTCAATAATTGTGTTTTTAAATACTGATTTCACTGAGTTGTTTTAAAAAAATGAATTAATAACCTATAATATTAGTTATAATAGGCCTATACAGTTTGATGTGTTCCATTTTTTCTCTACTAGGGTGCATTCTCACAATATTGTGTTCTATTTGCAATAAATAATATAATCAAGTTTCAGTGATGAACAAATGAAACATTACCAAACATTTCTCAGTTGTTTCCAAACATCGCCGTTTACATTAAATATATAAATATTTAAAATAACTATAGTTAAATAATGATTTTGAGTAAACAGCTTAATTTTATTCGTTAAATAGTCCTAACAAATGCCACTCATGATTTCCAAATGCTCTAGATAAATTCGAAATCACTCGTGGCATTACTTATGATAATTTAATGCAGTTGTTCAAAACGTAAATATTATGATCACAAAAAATATTGTATAGCAACCTATTACAGATTGTTGCACACTATATAACTTCCCAGAAGGAGGTACAAATAGTTTAGTTTATAGAAAAGGTACCAATAAGATTTAAAAGTCTAATACAGAAATTAACTAATTCACTCATTGTCACTATCGAACCCGGAGGTTCATCGCCGTACGGGTATATGCTTTGGATACATCCCTATCCAGAGCTAATATTTTCCAATCAATCCCTATATAATTCATCTTTCTCAACTCATGGTTAATCATAGTTAATGTTATTCTACTATTTCATTGGTGACCTACTTACTGGGCGTTCTCCCTCTGGTTTTCCTACAAGTTTCAGGACCCGTCAAACTATAACATCGTTAAAAAACAAACTAAATAATCATTTAATAACAAAATAACTTATACACCTCACTGATAGTATTCTTTTAACGTAAAATAAATCCAATTATTTATGAAAAATCCAAGGAGCAAGTCCTCCGGGAGGGACTTAAAGCCGTGGGTCCCGAAGTCCAAAGTTTTTCAGGCTCGTAAAAGATCCTTAATCCTGAATGAAAGGCCTCTAAGCAAAATTTACCGAATTTTCCCGTCCTAGTACTACTTTGGTTTCCTAGATGTCAGTATGAGGCGGAACGCTGACCATGGACCACTCAAATGGCATCTATACGAAAACAAGTGTAACTAAATTGGTATGGTTCAAATCCTCCCCTGTAGGGGGAGAGTGCCTAAATCTCTGTTAAGGTAAATATGGGCTTACAAGATACAAGAAGATGAAAATAATATTAAGATTAACAAATATTTTCATTTTTAATACTGTATAACCACAAAATTAGTTTTCTACATCTCATTATTTTTCATTATTTTTTGTATATATTAGACAGGGGCAGTGTACCAACAATCTAATTTATCTTGCTTGAAATACATTTTATTATTAGTTTTGGTCTTAACTATCATTAACTGGTTATATTATATATCGTAATATAATAGATATTATCTTATTGATCAAATCTTCATTTATTATTTAATAGCATAGTTAATATGATTGTTATATTTTAATGTAACATATGTTTGTCCTGGTAAGTGGAAGGGAAGACCATATGCCCTTAACTCCATCGGGCAAAATAAATAAATAAATAAATAAATGATCAAATTATCAAAATGAAACAAAAATGTTTTAAAATAGCTTTCGGAATGAATATGTAGCCAGATCGTTGCTCACATGCGGTAATAGCATATAATTCCAGAATACTTGAAATATTTGATTCTGGCAGTTTCAGGATGAAAGCTCTGTTAAAGATTAGCTGTTTTTGTAAACACCTACGTATGATCATGTTACTTATGAAAGTAACTGAGGCCTACTTGCTACACGGGACACATCGCATTACGCAAACCGATGTCAGTTCATCGCTAAAAGTAGGTAGCACTTTTGTATAATCGTCAGTTCATTCATACTTTCCTTTCAGCGACGATATTCAACTTCATCCCTTGTTTCAAACTAAAACGACAGAGTGCCTTGTGACAAGTACTGCTTTCATCGCAAAAGTCATTCTTACACAAAGCAGTCCAATTAAACAGAGGTTTCCTTTTTAATAACACAAAGCTTCTATCTTAAATAAACCTGTAAGACTTCTAGTTAATTACGCTCTTTTAAAAATAATTTATCTTGCTAAATTCACAAAAATACATTATGAAGAATAAATAGTTCTTAGATTGTCCCAAGTTCAATAAATGACTAATCTGATTTATATCAAATAATAATAATAATAATAATAATAATAATAATAATAATAATAATAATAATAATAATAATAATAAATATTCATTAAAAGCAGCAAAAATCTTATGTACATAATTATGAACCATGTATTTTTTGGACCAAATACTTTATTTGTTATTCTGCCTCATTTGTGATCTTTACATACTGCAAAACACATGGTGAAAAACACGATGTTCCAGAATATTTCATGAATCAATCACAAAAAGAACAAGTCAGCGCCGATGAAGTGAAAGAAAGTGCAGTATATGTCTATCTCTAAGACAGAAACAAGAGAGGTGTATGAAGTTTATGAAAATATGATCTTAAGTGAGCATGTTGAAAATCAAACGAACGCAAGCATTATGAACACGCTACAGTCTCTGCGAGAAGCCGAAATTCCATTCCATTACATTAATTTGGTTTAACCTTTCACCTTATAAGTAATTATTACATGCCACAGCAACCTTACAGTGAGAAGCCGAAATTAAGTTTTTTTATTATATATAATCTTACATTAATGGAAAGGTGGCAACACAAGGTTCTGCAAAATGGTTTATTTTAATGAAACAGGAATAAAATTCTTTAAACGTCTTAGGCAATACGTAACAGACAAAGTCTTATTACAGACGTGTTTCATTTGTTTTTGGCATATTAAAATCTAGTCTAGAAATACTCAAATATCGGGTACCGAAGAAGAATAAGAGATAATTTGAGTGGTTAAGGTAAGATGCCTTGGCGCAGAGCAACGGAACATTGAGCTTGTTGGATCCCTATGGGGAAGACTTTTCTAATGGAATTTAGGAGAGTATGGGACCGGTGCCTACCCAGCATCGTGAGAAATTTGGGTAGGTACAATAGGTAGCGGCTCCAGATTGAGAAAACCTGCTATTACGGATGGGGAACCCTACATGCTAACCACATATCACCCCAACATTGGCAGGAAGATCATCTACCTCTGTGATTAACACATGTATATGTAGGGTAGCAGCCGGCTGGTAGGCCAAGAGCTTTCTAGGCCTGTCACGCCATGGAGTTTGTTTAGTTTATTATCATTTATAGTAAAGTTTGTGTAAGTGTATATGTGAAGATATTCTTCATGACTTTCTCTATTATCGCTGAAATATTTTAAATATGCCTATATTTGCGGGGAAATAAATATTTCTAAAAAATCTTGCTCGAGTTTCAAAACGTGTTAAAACACAAGTACAGAATTATAGGGGAAGAAAAATTAGTTCTGCTTTTTGTACTAACGAATTAATACATATAGACACGTTCTTCTTTTAATAGATTAAAAAAACTGAAATGAATTTAATTTATATACTAAACTATTTTATCTTAAAGGGTTGCCCAAGGTCTGGAATTTAGGTTAAGGACACTTCTGGCGTTTCATTATATTTATCACCATCATATCATCGGGGTAAACGTAACTCCGACTTCCAGGTGCTTCATCCTAAGAAATGGATTACAATTCTGCCAATGCCAGGGGAGAAAGCCAGAAATGTCATAAAAGAAAATCTGGTGGCATTAGACAAAGAAAATCTACTATTATAACAATCAGTGACGCTTTAGTTTGTAGTTATTAGGCAACAATATCTATTCTTTATATTCTAACAAAGCACAAAACACGCTATTAAAACATAAAATACAGGTTCAACAAAACGGAAAATACACTTTAATGATGATTGATAGTTATTGTAATATTACAATAATATTGGCTTTTCTGAAAGCATATTAACAGTTGAATCTTGGGCTGCTATTAATATGTTTCATTGAACCGTGAAAATCACCTTCTCAGCTAATTTTAACTTTCAATTCACATATGAAACTAGCGCCCAAATTGCGTAATATACCGTAACAACAATGTTTGTTGATTTATCGTTAGACGAAACTATTGGAAAGGTCATATAGAAAGAACGGAAGACAACAGACTTGCAAAAAGAGCTAACGAAGATAGACCAATGGACCGAAGAAGAACAAGAGGAAGACCAGCCAAAAGATGGATAGACAGTGAATGAAATCAAATACGTCTTCCTCCGAGGAGTGATTTTGGAAATAAACAGGATGAAAATCCTAGAACTTATGAATAATAAAATAATAATAAATTAATTAATTTCAATATATTAAATTTACAACATATACTAAAGTACTCTAAACGTAGATAAAAATATTGTAGACAACACTTTACAAAATTAGGTTTTGTAACTAGCTGCTCGCATATCGTTACTAAATATCTGCTTTTGTAATTAGTTCTCTAAACAACTATTTTATTACTTCAATACTCAGTGTGTGTACTGTAAATATTTATTAATGTATGTAGATGAAGGAAAGAGCTTGCGGGACTTAATTTAGCGGAACTTGCAGCTATATAATGGCCATGTGTGTGTGGAAGGTTGGTATCTCACCGTAGATTCTGCAGCTGTTATATGTGTATTCGCGAAAAACGTGAATTATAAATGAGTTTAGGTGTTGGTTGTAATTTTGTTACACCCAAGTTTTCAGCGTTCTGTCTGCACGTTTTATCCGACTCTAAGAGAGAGAGAGAGAGAGAGAGACAGAGAAAAAATGCTATGTCGTAAATGATAAACTCAGTAGATAAGAAAACATCATGTTTTGGTCTTAATTTGTTGGAGTAAATTGCCTTCCTCAGTCTGTAGTGGGATTTACGGTATCTTCACCCTGTGGGTGGATACTCAAAGGCGATAAAACATCGCTTTTTGTCTCCCGACGACCAGAATTATATACCGACTTCCGAATAACTTAAATCAATTCACCCAAATAATACAAAAACTGACCTGAATCTCTAATGTTACAAAATAGTACGACCCGATATGTGGAAATAGATACAAAATGATGTATGATGCAGTAAAATATTAAATAAACGGAGTCATGGAAAGTAAAGATCACTAAAAAATTACACTAGTATAAATACCAGAATTTTGTAATATTTTATAATTTCCGGACTATTTTCTTTTATTAAAATACCTATTGTTCAATTGTTTTTAGTTTGTCTTATTCAGTATGAATATTCAATGCCATAAACATGTATTTTGAAAAGAAATGCGAAAATCATCTCCGTTTTTGAAAATTAGTTTGTATATCTTTCTCTCTTTCTCATGCATATAAATAAATTAATTAATACGCGCGCGCGCGCGCGTGTGTGTAGTCGATCGCGGTGGTCTAATGGTTATGTTCTTTGTCTCTAGTCCTGAGTGTCGCGGGTTTAAACCAGTCCGGGGTCGATGGATTTTTATAGGGCGGAAATATCCAAGGAACAAATCCTCGTGGGGGGGACTTTAAGCCGTGGGTACCCGGATGGTGATGGTCGGTAATTTTTTCATACAGGCATATTTTTTTCACTTTCTTCAGAACTTCCTTCTGCCTACATTACACTAGAACCACGATAGGGCCGGGTTTCGAAATATCAAGCATTCACACACGTCTCATATAGAGGAACTTCGGGTAATGTGGACCCATATTTTGAATTTGTTTTCTTCTTTTAATTAAGGGAGTTGAATTTTGTTTAATTACAGTAATTATGTTTAGTGCTATAACTATCAAATAGCATGGTTATTTTATTCAAATATGGAAACATCATAATTTATAAACATTTTACATTACAAGAAAGGTTGACTTTAACCTCCATATTCCCCAAAGTTCACGTTTGATTTTAGTCTATTTTTAATTTTATTTTCTCTATTAATTTATACAGACAGGAACAAATCAATCAGAATAGATTTATGACCGATCGTAATTAAAAAGCGTTGATATTTGTTGAATGTTTTGAAAAATTATTGTTGAATATAACATTCACACGTCATTCATCTGCAGAAAGTGATGATCTTTGGGTTTTAATACAATTACAAGTATATTAAATAAAATTAAGTAAGTGCATGGTTTCTACAGATACCATCCCCATTGACAAAATATGCATATTAGTGTAAAGTGGACCCAGGATCACTTTAACCGCATCGTGGAGGGTCCACAATAACCGAATTCCATTGTTATGATTAATTATTTTATACAGCCACAATGTCACACATATCAAACCAAACCCGTCAGTATATTAAAGCAGCATCTACATAATATGATATATTCGAGAGTTTTTTTTTTTCGACATTTGTAAAATTCAATAGCAGAAATTAAGGATTAATTCTTAGCTTGAAAGACTTTTAAAATGGTCATTTTCATAAATGTCAAAAATAAACACTTCTTCACACAAATAATTTAAAAAAACTGGTCTTGAACACGTCAAAGTTGATGAGGGGAGGAGGATCAAATATTTTCTGTTCGAGAGCAGTGCCAATTAAAGAAGATATTAACAGGGTCCACATTACCCGAACTTCCTCTAGTAATTTTCTGTGTTGCGTCCAGTGTCTCAAGTTGGGGCTATTCTGGTCTTATGTGTCATATAGGCTCATAGTTGTCAGTAAGTACACGAACCCCCCCCCCGCTCCTGGATCAACACAACCACATATTTTAAACACCTGTTGTTTGCTAGACCAGACTTCCTCCTGCCTAAATGCAGGCCTGCTGTCGTCTTCAAACTGAGTGTCAAACACGATAAATAAATATCAGATCCAGAATTTTACATTTTAATTCTACCTGGATTGGGAATAATTTCGCATATTAGGCAATGTCTGACAAACTGCTATTCTTCTTGGAACTAGGGCGCGCTGGATCAGAAGATATAGACCACTATTTTTCTTTTGGCCATCACGATTTTTAGATTTTAACTTCCCGAACTTTTTCCTTTGGGAACATATGAAGTCTTGGATGTATTCGATTGCTATGTAGGCCTAGGATAGACTATTCTCAATGCAAGCATAGTAGTAGCCTGTCACACAATACTTACTCTACTAGGCACCTTAATTTTGTTATGTACTATGTCTATACAAGACAACCGAAGGCCTAAATATTTCTATATATTTTTGATACACACTCTGTGAATATTTGTAAAAATCTAAATAATAATATAATATTTAAGGTAGTATGAACAGCATAAGTGCGTAGAAACATGAAAATAAATAAAGCAATAGAAACTATTTAGTGTAAGCAGTTTACAAAAATACAAAAAATATTCTTTCAGATGATATTAAAACTTGTATGAATGGACATAACAATCAAAACCTAATTGAATAATAGTTTATCTTGACATTAAGGTTTAATATATTAACACAGTATATAAATAAATATCCTCACGAATCGGCTGCGGTGGTCGAGTGATTTATTCCTTGTCTCGATTCCCGAGGGTCACGGGTTCAATTCCGGTCATGACCGGTGAAAATTTTCGGGCTTGTAAAATAACCTCAAGCCCAAATTAGTGCATCCTGGCAAAATTTAACCGTCTTTTTCGTCTTCTTCTTCTTCTTCTTCTTCCTTCCAAGTATTAGGCCAAGGCCTGTTACGATCCCATAGAAAATTTTAACTCCAGCGTTTCATAGGACAGCGGATTACACCAGATGGGATCGGAAAAGGAACACCGATATCTTAAAAGAATTGAAGACTACGCCAATTTTGGAATATAATAAACAGTACCAACTAAATTGGAAACACCGTCTTTTTCGATCCAAGTAATATCTTAGATACCTGCCAGATGTCTCAATGAGACGATGTGCCCACCGCATATCACTCACAAACATATGTAGAGAAATAAGCGTAACTAAATTAGCTAGATCAGGAAACTCTCGGTAGAAGAGCACAAATTCACCACGAGGAATTAATGGGGTATAACTAACTAACTCACTGGCACTATCGAACCCGTAGGGTCATGGCCGCGCTGACATAAGCTCTCCACACATACCTATCCTGAGTTAATGTTTCCAAAGATTTTCCGTATAATCTACTTCCCTCAAATCATAGTTAATGTTATTCTCCCACCTCATTCTTAGTCCACAAACTGGGCGTTTTCCTCTGGTTTTCCTACAAGCAGCTTCCTTGCACATCTTTCATTCCCCATTCGTTCCACATGTCCTGCCCATCGCAGTCTACGAAACTTAACTGTTATTATATATATATATATATATATATATATATATATATACATATAAAGGCCATGTATTTCACTGTTATGTAGTCTTCTCCATTCACCGTCTGTTCATCTCTCACTGGTCGAACAATTTTCCTAAGAAATGTATTCTCAAATACTCGTAATCTCCTATCCTCCCTTAAAGTAAGAGTCCATGATTCGCATCCATATAATAGCCTATAACTGGTAGAATTATAATTTTATATATTTTCAGTTCTACGTTTTAATTGGGACATCAAGAGTCTCTGTAACGCGTAATAGCACGCATTTACGGAATTGAGCCTATGTTTAATGGTATATACATACATAGGCCTACATGATTTCACTATGCTCTTTAAAAGCTAAGGCTATTCGCGTGGCAATTTAAATCTGGGTGAGAAGGGTAGACACATTTTGCTGTAAGGCCCATTACTAAAGATAAACACTCTTCTTCCAATGACACCAGGTTTATTAACTTCAACCATTAGAGTAGAGGTCAGTCTGAACTCTGAATAGCGGTCAGATGTAAACAAGAGCAGGATTAAGACTTACAGAGAAAGCATACTTCCGTGGAATATAAAAGTTGCGCACCGACTGTCCGGAAAATTTAGAGTGAAATGTAACTATAGTAAAGTGGTTATTCTAAATTGTTGCTGTAAAATTAGACGGCAGAGAAAATTATTCTAACCTCCTTTCCTCTGACGTCATGTAGGCCTACAGTGATCTCATTAACCATACGCTTATATCGTGTTTACGAAAGAATTTTTCCATCGCTACTTATTGCATAAAAGAAAAATCTGGGATTCGTAGTTTACTATAAAACCAACATATTGCGTAATTGGATGTTTTAAAATAAAATTACATCTCCGATTCCGATTGAGGGTCTTTCCACTTTTCAGCGGTTGCCCTTTTACCAGCCGGCTGCTGGCCCTTCACATCCACATGTGTCAATCACAGAGGTAAATGATCAACAGCCAGTGTAGGGGTGACATGTGGTTAGCATGTCGAGTCCCCCAGCCGTTACAGCTGGTTCCTCAACCTGGAGCCGCTACTTATTGTAGCTACCCAATTGCCTCACGATGCTGGGTGGACACGGTCCCATACTGGCCGAAATACCATGAGAAAATTTCTTCCCCCATGGAGACTCGAACCAGCGCAAGTCCCGTAGCTCTGCACCAAGGCTTCCTACCTTAACCGCTCGGCTACGGCGCGGGACTAAAATTACATCTCACCTAGCAATAAATTAATTCCGTTATTTAAACATGTAGGCCTACTGTATATTTGAAGAAGCATTCAATAAATTTACGATTGATTCACTTAAATTGAATATTTAGGTTGAAGGAAAATTTTATAATATAGGCAATCAGTAAAGTGTATCTCCCTAATATTAAAATTAATTTCGTTTTTTAAAAATTGAAGAATTTGAAGAAACAAATTATAAATTGACAATTGATTCACTGAAATCGAAGATTTAGGTTGAAAGAAAATTGTAATACACCAGTAAGCAATAAAATAGAGGGTCAACAATTCAGCAGGTTTTGTTATTTTTTTAGACAGATGATTGGCAGTTAGTGATGGACGTGTCACGTAGCATAGCACAATGTACCAGGTGTGATATCAAGGCAAACATCGGGACACGGGACTGTCAACATTGTATTGGTGGATCATTAGCCACCCCCTCGCGTGCTCAGCATACCTTATACATATGATTAGGTATTTCACTTGATCTCCAGCTAAATGGAGTAGAAACATCGCCCGGCGCCATCTCTTCTTTGAGTCCAGTTCATATCAGTTCCGTGGAATGTTGCATTGACAGCCGCTATTGTTGCAATGCGGCGATATTGCAGGTCAGGTCATCACCCATACCCCTGGAATGCGCAAATTCAATAGTCCACTAGACCAAGAATTCCTCTTATTCAACGGATCTCGTTCTAATTCGAATTAATTGAATGCTCTTGACGGGATGTTTGAAAATATTTGCACCCATTTTCAATTTGATGCAATTTTCTTAAAAACAATAAAACATTTGAAAGAGAATCGTAATTGGAATAACAATAATAATAATAATAATAATAATATTAATAATAATAATAAAATAGTACAGAGTGTTATGTTGTATGGTGCAAAAGACCTGGACTTCAGGTAGTCAAAAACAAAAACAAAAAAAAAAGACGTTGAAAACAGAGATGGATTTTTGGGGAAGGGCATCAAGAAATTCAAGAAAGGAGAAAATTCGGAACCAGAAAATTAGAGAAATAATGAATGTTAAACATAATATCATAGAAGTTACAGAAGAACGAAGATTGAAATGGTATGGACATCTGAAGTGGATTGAAAAAAAATAGAATCCCAAGAATGATGCTGAATTGGAATGCTGAAGGCAGGAGGAGGAGGTGAAACCCAGGGAACAATGGATGGATGAATTGAGAAGAAACATGATCAGCAGAGACCTCAAAGAAGAACATCCTGGGGATAGAAATCTGAGGCGGAGCAAAATACATTTGGACTGAAGGATAACTACTCTAATGTAGAGAAAATCGTAAAAATAATAATAATTATTATTATTATTGTTATTATTATTTTTACTATTATTACCATAATTATAATAAAAATAATTTATTTATTCTGGCGGAGTTAAGGCCATAAAGTTTTCCCTTTTCTTCTACCGTTGAATCAGCACAAATACAGAAATATGTAGGCCTATTTAGAGTATAGTTTATATATGTATCTATGTAGCCTACACCGTACATCCCCGTATGGGGCTTAGGGTGCTCACTACTGGAAGGGTTTCAACAAAGCTAATTTAATTACGCTTATTTACTCACAGATGTCAACGAGTGATATGGGGTCTGAACATTGCCACAGAGAGACACCTAGCGGGCAACTAAGGTATTTCTTGGATGGACAACAGTCGGTATTTTGTTGCACAGAGCCTCTTTATTCAAGCATGTGGTTCTTTCACGAGCCTCAAAATAGGCCTATTCATACTCGAAAACCACGGATTAAAGTCCCTCCCGGAAAACTTCTTGAATTTCTCCATCCAAAAAAATCTATCGGCCCCGGACGGGTTTGGACCCGAGTCCATCGAAACTAGACGTAAGAAACAAACACAAATCAACCGCAGTCGACTAGATTAGGCCCTATATGTAGGCCCTAGAGTATACTAATTATAATGGTTTAAGGACACATTAAAAA
This sequence comes from Diploptera punctata, assembly GCA_030220185.1. Taxonomy (NCBI): domain Eukaryota; kingdom Metazoa; phylum Arthropoda; class Insecta; order Blattodea; family Blaberidae; genus Diploptera; species Diploptera punctata. Next base: position 534,067 of record JASPKZ010008289.1, read on the forward strand.
TCCCAATGTAAATTTCATGTACATACAACATTTCATACAACAACAATAAATAATAATAATAATAATAATAATAATAATAATAATAAAATAATAATAATAATAATAATAATAATAATAACAATAATAACAATAACAATAATAACAATGACAACAACAATAACAATAACACTAATAATAACAATGACAATAACAATAATAATAACAATAACAATAATAAAAACAATAATAACAATAATAATAGCAATAATAACATTTATAACAATAATAATAATAACAATAATAATAATAATAATAATAATAATAATAATAATAATAATAATAATAATAATAATAGAAATAACAGTAGTAGTAATATAATAAACTACAAAACACTATTAAGTTATGTAGATAGGAAATAACACTATGAGGTTTTTTAATATTGTTTATTTTTTATTTCAGCAGCCGGACGTCAGTTGTGAACGTGACACAGCATTGAGAATGTCACAAAGGATGTGACGAAACCCTGGGTATGCTAGGAGTTATGAAGTATGAGGTGAGTGAAATAAAAAATAAACAATACAAAACACTAGTTAACCAAAATTTGAGCAAAAATAAATTTAGATTTATTTTAAATGATTCTAACGTCCGGCAGCTCCTGACTGAAGAAAGAAAACAATTTTATTCGCTATTTTTATTTCAAATACATTATATTAGATGAAAATACTGAGTTCATTATTTAATTTAACAAAGTATGGCAATGGTATTTCAAATTAGGCAGCCTGCCGACATTCCTGGCCTTATAGCAAATGCGAATTATACAAGACACTTTCGAAGTTCATCCATTACTATATCAGCCGCTGTGGTCTCGGGGTAGCGTGCTGCCTTGTCACGCAGCGGGCCCGGATTCGATCCCCGGACGGGACAGTTTTTCTGGGTGAGGTTTTTATCGGGGTTTTTCCTCACCTGTAAGACAAATGTCAGAAAAAACTTTAAGGCTCAAACGGTCCCCGAAATCATATGGCCATCGCAATCATCATCATTCTTATTCATCTTAGGTTAAGCTTAGGATTACGGACTCTCCTGGCGCACCATTATCACCATCACCCATCATATCACCGGGGCAACGTAACCCCGCTTTCCAGGCGCCCCAACCTCAGAAGTGGGTTACAAGTACGCCATGCCAGGAGAGAAACCAGGAATGTCGAATGACAAACCGGGGGGATTTGGGGGAAAAACACACACATATATATATATATATATATATATATATATATATATATATATATATCAGGTTTTCTATAGCATTAATACACTATTTTAGAAAATTATTCCACTATTGCAATGTAATTTTTTACAAAAATCATGATGCAATTGTTTTCTCTGTTCCATTTCTTCACTCTTTTAAACAATGGATGGGTATGGTGGAGAGGGATAACACCATATGCTCCAAATTCTAAGAGAGGTCAATTTTGTTCTCTTCAGAATTTCATATTGCTGCCAAGTCTTATGTATATCAAGTTGTATGTTTTTAACATCAAATACGAGCGCAGTATGAAGTAAAAACACTGAGAAAAGAAATACAATTCTTTATATAAGTTTTATTGGTCTATTATTTATAATACTGTACTAGCGTAACTAGTGCATCGTAAAAATATAGCATACTTATCCCGTAAGTAAGAACTTCGTTGAAAAATTATGTTGTTTCGTAATAAATGCAAATGTGTTGCTTCCATCAATGGTTGTCAAACACTGGCACGTGTACCCCAGGCTCAAGTAAAATTCTCAAAACAGTAAATAACAAAATGTAATTTGAGAAACTACAGTAGTGCCCGTCATGGGGGCACGTCTTAGCTTAGTTGGTTAAGGAATACGATATAAGCCAAAATGTCGGGAGTTCGAGTACCGATGGAGTCTGGCGGCACCATGGCCCTGATGTCGACTCATCCTCTAGCGGAAATAAGAAACAGACTCTTGTTCTGGGGATCAAGGCTACCGTCATTCTGCGCTGACAAACCCGGTTGGCATCTAGTGTCGATTGTCTGAAAAAGTGGAAGCCTCACCTCCTACTACCCGAACGGCCTCCTGAAGCCTGTAATGGGATCACTTCATAATTTACATTTACCTTTAGAATCCAATCATAGAACTTTACAACGTAATAAACTTTAAGTAGGGCTAATGGCCTTTATATTACTGTCTGAATGCACTAAAATGTGGAGTATTAAACAAATAAAATTTCAGCTACAAGATTGCACTCATTTCGGATGTCAGAGAAACAAGAAAACTGCGATGTATTTATGGCATCTCTCAGGACCAGCGGCACTAAAAATTATATCTATTTTATTCTCTTAAATATTATGCCACTCTAATTGTTCAGTTTATCAAAAGTAAAAAAAAATATATTTACTTCTTACGCGATATATAATTATTATAATACAAATAACACAAAAATTCCATATCCGAAAATACAATTTCGAATATGTATGTCAAATTAATAAGTCATCATCATAGTATATTCACGAATTTAGGCCTTTTGTTGACCTGTTTCGACCTCAAGAGAAACGCAGGTTGATAGCTTACCATTTGTTTGGATACCCTGTGATCTACCATTCGATGAAACATTTTGCATCCATCTTTACTTGTAATCAGAAATTTTGTTTTCTAAAGGTTCCATGTGACCAGCTAATGAAAAATGAGGGAAATTTTGAGGAAGTGGCTGAATTCATATACCTAGGAACAATACTCACAAGTAGGAATGAGATGCACAAAGAAATTGAACATATGCCCAATTCTGGAAATGCGTGCTATTATGCATTGCAGAGACTTTTGATGTCCCAACTCCTTTCAAAAAAGGTTAAACTAAAAGTATATAAAACTATTATTCTACCAGTTATACTATATGGGTGCGAAATATGGACTCTTACTTTAAGGGAGGAAAGGAGATTACGAGTAACTTATTTGAGAATAAAGTACTTAGGAAAAATTTTGGTCCATAGAGAGATGAACAAACAGATGAATGGAGAAGACTACATAACAATGAACTACATGGTCTTTATAGGAAGTCAGATATAATAAGAACAGTTAAGTCTCGTAGACTGCGATGGGCAGGACATGTTGCGCGTATGGGGAATGAAAGACGCGCATGGAAGCTTCTTGTAGGAAAGCCAGAGGGAAAACGTCCAGTTGGTAGACCTAGAATGAGGTGGGAGAATAATATTAACTATGATTTTAGGGAAGTAGTTTATACAGGGAATGATTGGAAAACATTAGCTCAGGATAGGGATGTATGGAGAGCTTATGTCCGCGCGGCCATGAACCTACGGGTTCGATAGTTCCAGTGAGTTAGTAAGTAAGTAAGTAAGTAAGTAAGTAAGTAAGTAAGTAAGTAAGTAAGTAAGTAAGTAAGTAAGTAAGCAAGTAAGTAAGCAAGTAAGTAAGCAAGTAAGTAAGTAAAGATTCCATGTGTAATTCTTCTAAGATGTCTTCATTTTTTTGTTATCTAGTAATGTGTATCCTGTAGTCTCTCTCATTTCAGCAGATCTAAGTCTCTGTACATCCTTGTCTTTGAATGTCCATACTTCACTACCATACAAGAGAGTTGGAAGAGCCAGTGTTTTATACACTTTTAGTCTTGAATGTTTTGAGACTAACTGTGGCTTTAAGATATAATTTATTAACCCTAAAATCCAAATTAGTAAGTCCACGCTGTAATACAAAACGTCCATGAAAGGTTAAAAATGAACTCTGAATGTCATTTATCGTAAATTTTACCTACTTTGTAAAGAAGAAAGAAATAAACATACATGCTAATAGTTGTTTTCTTAACTTAAAATTGAATATGTCACTGCTAGTTTGAGCATCTTTTCAATCACAGGAACGTTTATTTCTATCTATGGATTGTTTCATATAACAAATTAATTTCCCTCTAGAAATGAATCAGAGGCAGGACGGGATAAAAAAAATTCGGTCATTATTATGTAGCAAAACACTAAAAATCACTGCATCAACATCATGATTCTTCCGATACTTACAATTATAAACACAATTTATAATTTTGTCATTCCAAAAATTAAAATAAGCTAGTTTTATAAAATATTTTCTTGCAAACTAAAGTTGAACTCGCGCAGTTAGACTACATGTTTCTTGCAACTATTGAAGAACACTGAGATTCAAATTTCCCTAATATGAAGTTACCAATTAAAAAATAGCTAGCAATGAAATGAAAAAAAAGGCACCGCAATAGAAGATACGTGAATTTTCACCGTTTAGTAACTGATGAAATGGACCAAAATAAACTATATAATTGATTTTAATAATAATAATAATAATTATAATAATAATAATTATAATAATAATAATAATTATAATAATAATTATTATTATAATAATAATTATAATAATAATAATAATAATAATAATAATAATAGTAATAATAATAATGCTTTATTTATTCTGGCAGAGGTCAGTGTTTACTTTGTCAATATATTTCATTAATTTCGTCAGGCCTAAATTGTGTGTAAATCTGTAAGTCGTCCGCGTAAAGATGATGCTTGCAGTTTTGTAGTTTCTTGGTCACGTCATTAATACAAATCGACAAGAGAAGAGGAGCGAGGACGCCGCCTTGAGGTACCCCTTTCCTCACCAAGCGCCAGGAAGAAATGCGATTATTAACAGAAACTGATTGCTGACAATTAGTGAGGTAAGATCTAAACCAATCAAGGCAGTTTTCCGACAGATGTAGTGTCTTTAGTCTCGCTAGAATTATGTATATATCTACTGTGTCGAAGGCTTTGCTGTAGTCGAGTAGGACTATTGCGGTGAGTTTACTTTTGTCCATTGAGTCTCTTATGTCCTCTACAATGTCAAGTAGTGCAGTACTTGTATGATTTTACAGTATAGAAGAAGAAGAATAAGTAGAAGAAGAAGACGTATTTCCATTAAAATTCCATGAAAAGTATTGTAATGACTTTTTCTTCGAGTTCTTAGAGGATATTTAATACACAGAAGATAATGTAAGTATTGAAAGATGACCTAACTTTATGTAAGACATGCATAACTGTCTACCCTCGTAGATAACTACACATTTTTATCGGTCTATTGCAAGATACTTACTAGCATTATGTTCCTCGTAATCACTCGATTTCAAGAACGTCGAAATTGTAACCATGATTTTGTTTTCCTGGAAACAGTTTTGTTGAGAGTACTTGCTAGGAAATAATTTATGTGAAAGACTTTGTTTTCTACGCTAGAAAAGACGATTTAATTCAACTGAAAGACTATAAACGAAATGAATATAAAATGTGGAACAAAGAGAGAATTAAAATGACTAATATCCACAAATTGACCAATAAACCAAATATATTACCGCAATAACTTAACCTATACCAATTAATCTCTATGGATTCGCCTGAGGAAAATGCTATTATACAGAAGAAATAAATTTTAAGTAAGTTTATTCGATTCGGACAAGTTTATAAATTACCGCCACGTCTGAATTTCATCCAGTCTCGAGTAAACTCACACACTGCCCATATGAACAAAAAAAGGTTAGTATCCTGGGAAAGGAACTGGTTCCGAATCCTTCTTATTTATATGAAGGTAATTAAGGACACTTAAGATTTAAGAGCAGGGAAACTGTCAGTATTTACAACATGTAGGAAGGGATATTACAGTAATAAGAAACCAACTCGCTAACAAGGCTCCATATATATCTACAGCCACTATCTTCGTAAGCGTGCAAAAATCTGCGGAAACCTCATTTAATTACTTTCGTGATACATGTTATGAATGCGCCCATATTTTATTTAACATAAATTAGGTTTCATTATTTTTTCCTTATTATCTAGAAGACATATTACCTCTTTGTTAACTTTTTTTTAGATGCTGATACAGAAATGAATTTATTAACTAACTAACTAACATATTCACCCTATGTCTTATGGAACCCGCAGGTCAATGCCACATTCATTGAGGCCTTAAACTGATCGCTAAGAACAATCAACTTCAAAATCAATGTCATTAAATCCATCTGAATATTATCGCCCAACCTATGCCCAGGTCATCTTAATGGTCCTTTCCGCAAATTAATCCCAAATGAAAATCTTAACGGATAACTAGTGACATCTATTAAATCTACATTAATTGTCCATTTCAATCGCCTAAGACTTAATAGCACTTCAACTATTAAGAAAAAGTATAGGCCTAAATTATACAGCTGTTTGTTGTGAAGCTTCTTCTATTCTCCGTTTTTAGAATAGAATAGAATAGAATAGAATAGATTTATTTAGTCTGGTGGAGTTAAGGCCATGCGGCCTTCTCTTCCACTCACCAGGACAAACGTATGTTACATGTAAATACAACAATTACAATAATAGTTATACTAAACAATTAATTATCTGTCAAACTGAATAATAATGAAAATAATGTCTAATAATACAATACAATTAAAATTAAATTAATGATAGAATGAATACAGAAAGGAATAACAGCTAGAATGTAATATACATAAAAAATACAAAGAAAGTAATAAACTATAATTAATTAATCTATCGCTTTTTATACAAGGCAATAGGTAAATATATTAACAAATCTTAAAACTATTTTTATTAAATAATGAAATAACAAATTATTAATTTTTAAAAAATAATATTAGTGAGTTGCTCCTGTTGATTTTATTTTCAATTTGTTTATGAAAGACAGTAAAGTTTGGCAGTCTCTGACATAGGGTGGAAGGGAATTCCATGTTCTAGCAAGAGAAATTAAAAAAATATTTCGAATAATAGTTAGTGTGATGAGGAGGGATATAAAGGACACTGTACTCAAGGGAACGAATATTTGATCAGATGACTTGTTAATACATTTATTTTGTTTTCTTCCAATTTGACCTTGCTTCACACACTTAGGGTTCCACAGGAAGTACTAAGGTCGCGTGGACATAAGCTCTCCAAACATCCTTATCCTGAACTAATGTTTTCCAATCATCCCCTGTATAACCATGGTTAATATTATTCTCAATGGTTTATCAACTCGGCGTTTTCCTCTCGTTTTCCTACAACCTTCCATGACCCTCTTGTATTCTCCATTCGTTCCACATGCCCACCCAACACAGTCTACGAGACTTAACTGTTTTTATTATATCTGGTTACCTATAAAGATAATGTTGATCTACGTTGTGTAGTCTTCTCCATTCACCTCTCTGTTCATCTCCCTTTGGTCCAAACATTTCCCTGAGAATTTCTATTCTCAAATACTCATAATATTTTCACCTACCTTAAGTAAGAGTCACCGTTTCGCGGTGTTAAATAATTTAATTCTTGTCCTTGGATGTACATTTTTAGATATCTTTCTTCTTTCTTTATCCCATTCTGAAATTCTTCAATTTCATTGCATTTACTGATGTTTTATGGTATCTAATATATGAAAATGAATATTTGTTTGTTTGTATATATGTTTGTTTGTTTGTTTGTTTGTTTGTTCGTACTTTATGCGCGGCCATACCATTGATCCGATTGTGATGGGACTTTTTGCAAAATGTTCACGAGATTCCCGGGATGAACATAGGCTATAAGAGAATTGTGATACTCTACTCCTATACCCTTAAAAATCGCCCTTTGTAGTGGAAAACGTGAAAAAATTAGCTCTTTGGACGCTTAAAATAGCTTACGCTGCTTAAGCCATAACAAATACACAAAATTAATGTAGGCTACACAGAATTGAATATCTCAAAAAGTTCTATAAAAAGATCCCGCGACAGCATATGTTTATCTCATACGGATAACTCACAATAACCATTTTTGTCTTTTGTTGATGCCAAGAAGATCGAGACAAGTACGTAGATTCCTGTGCAAGCATAGCAGCACATGGCGGGTATTCTTTTATGGATAACTTACAATAACGAATTGTGTCCTTTAGCTCATTTATGCCAAGAATATCGAGATAAGTAGATTCCCGGGCAACACCAGGTAATCAGCACTGGAAATCTTAAAATAATTACGATATACATTTATAATAATTTTTTATTTTACTTATTCAACTGATCATAAGAAGTACATTAATTTTAGTCTTTCAGCTCATTTATGCCAAGAAGATCGGGATGAGGAGATTCCCGGTCAACGCCGGGTAAACAACTCGGGGTATCTAAAAATAATTACGATATAAATTGTTTCCCCTTTCTCATCTAACTAAACATGAAACACATTAATTTTCGTATTTCAGCTCATTAAAGAAGATCGGGACATGTAGATTTCCGGGCATCGCCGGGTAATCAGCACAGGGAATCTAAAAATATAAATTTATAATTATTTTTCCTTTAACTTATTCAAATAAACATAAAAGCGCATTAATTTTAATTTATTTAGGCGTAGCAGCGGATGCTGAGTGTTAGCTACTAACAAAATAAAATACATAATTCTAGTATGGATTAACTGTATGCATATCCTCCGTAATACCACAAAATAACTTACGATATTTAAAAATTTCGTAATTCTCAAGATTTAAAATACCTATATAGAAACTGATATCCTAAAAATAAAAAGTTCTATGTAAACTATTCATCGGACAGCACATTCCAATCTCTACGCTTAGAATACATGTTCTTTTCATACAAAGACATATCTTCTTTCTATGGTCATTTAGGCTCCAGGAAGCAATATATGGCTACCTACTTATATTACAAAATATAGGAACCTAAAAAGTAATATCCGTATAAAGAACAAAGTACCTTTACATACTGATACGTTGGCCAAACTCCTTCGCTTCTTCATCTTTTTCCAGGATTTTTTATTGTCACTGATTTCAAATTCATATGCAGATGAAATACGCCCTTCAGCAGTGTGGCTGCAGTATAAGAATAAAAGTCTTATTGGTGGTTTACGACTTCATTCCAGGGTTCAATCCTCTAGTAGGGCTTTATAGATTATTTTATACAGATTTCCGTAACTAATTTCAATAAACTTGAATTGTTAAACAAAATCCAGTAAAAACCGTGATTCCATCTCTATCTAATTGTGAGTGGTACAAGTAACCTTGGGGGCACGCCGTAGCGTAGTGGTTAAGGCACCGCGCTACAAGCCAGAAGGTCGAGGGTTCAAGTCCCGGTGGGGTCAGGATTTTTAAACTGACCAAAACCTTCTGGCGGCACTATGGCCCTGGGGTCGACTCAGCCTCTAACGGAAATGAGTACCAGACGCTTGTTCTGGGGGTAAAGGCGGCCGTCACGCAGGGCTGACAACCCGGCTGACATCAAGTGCCGATTTGTCTAGAAAAAGTAGGAGCCTTAACTTCCTACTACCCCAAGGGCCTCCCGAGGCCTGTAATGGGAATATTTTACTTTACTTTTACAAGTAACCTTATCAAGACAATCATACATTAGTGGAGTTGTCAAATCAAACAAAATGTACTCTAAAATATAATATGATCGCCTTCAATATGGCATTCTTCGTTGCAGAATTGTGCACGTATAAAAAGTGGAATGAGTTTTGAGCGAGATTTTGCGTAACTAGATCAAACATTTCTTCAGTCTGGTATTAATGTACCAGTATTCTACATTTTTTGTCTATTTTATTTCCTTCTGTATTATTTCTTAATTTGTATGTTGCATTTAGCGGGATTCTCCGAAGGGCGTTCTTAATAAATCGGTATCGTGATAGTATCTCTTGATAGGTAGCGGGTCGAGGGATATACATAGGAATTCATGAGGTGAAGTCAGGACTTCTAGTAAGAATTCAGGTTACTTATACTCTACATAAAAGAAAGTCATGACACGGGTTACAAACAGTTTAATAAAACTAGGAATAAAATATTAGCAAGTAGAATACGAATTTATATGAGAACATGTCAGCCATTACTGGACTCATTTTAATAGTATTAAAAAAACATCAAAATATATAAGATAGAATCTGTCAATATTAATGTTGAATTTAGATGCAACATGTACTAATAATTTTAGTCCAAGAATGAGAGATAAAATTTAAGTTTATCATAATTAAATATTCCTAATTTAACATTCCTGAAAGTGTAACAAAACTCTACATACGTAGACAGCCCTGCAGGACACTGACGTGTCGCCGGGGCCCAGCCCGGGACCTTACTGTCTAGCCCCCCTCAGGTTCAATTTTTATAGTATTCTTCTAGCATATCTCTTGAGTTGTTTTAAAAATTTCCTGTCTCTTGTCGCAAGATAAACATATTATTTCTGGGAAACTTTCTATATTATATAAACATATTTTTAAATCTTTCCAAATGAGTTGCTAAAATTTGTTTGTTCAGTAGAAGCTACAGAGCTATTTGAGATTTAATATGTCAATTATTTATATAATCGATGTAAGATTAATCCGGTTATATCCGTGATTTATCAAGTTAAGCCCTATCACAACATTTTATGTACCAGAAATTATTTTATATCTTGTAACTGGCTCCAAATTTATATATTTTGTTTTCCCTCTCCCTTTAACTAAAATTCGTAATATATATATTTTACGTGTTATTTTTGTAATAACTGAACTACACCCGAACACGAGCACTTGCTCATTCGGGTGTCAATACTGTGTTCAACATTTATTTGTGAGTAAAATTTATTCTTATTTTTATGTGTAAATTAGGCATATCGGCAGTCCACGACACCCTCCACATATATCAATGGGAATCTTATCTTGAAATGGAATATTAGCAAATATATTTTATGAATTTATTGAACTTTTTTGAGCGCAAAGTAATATTAATTTTGAAAGTAAAAATTTTTCTTGAGTGCGAACAAAACTAATTTGTACAATTTTGATTTTTTCATGAGTAATCAAGTAACAGAATATATATATATATATATATATATATATATATACTTTTTTTACAATAACATGGGGATTTTGAAGCGATTGAATGTTTATAATAGCCTATATGTTACAATGGACTTATATTATGTTTCTAAGATTTATACGGAGCAGTCACTTAATCTTAACAGATAGAAATATAAGTAAAAATATGAACGTGAACCATTATTAAGTAACCAAAAACAACTATTATAATTTGTTTACGGAGTTTGAAGAAATCAAACTCACCTATCATACGCGATACAAAGGGATTGAAGAGGAATAAGCGTTTTAATACGCAAGCATGCGCTCTCCAATGTCTACTGCGAAAGAAGTAGAATAAGAGGAAGTGCTATGAAGTGGGATTGTTAGCCGACTGTTATCTTGTAACCTAGTGTCAATATTGTGGTAAGAAGTTGCTCTCTAGATGTCTCTTTGAGGCGGTATGCTAACCAATTGCCATACACTGACATCTGTAGAAACACGAATGTAACTAAATTAGTTTAAGTAACTCTCACAAGGGAGTACCCGTTGTACGGCCATAGAAAGAGTGATTCCAAAAAAAACTAATTGTCATTGTACACTAATGAATGTTATGACTGCGACGTCATAACAAGAGCCATCTATCCATTCTAACGTTGTTTTCAGTTACCTCAGATAGGCCTACATCAGACGGACATACATAAACATATTTCTGCTGAATATTTAGCTGTTAAGCTTCTAGCACACTATATTTACCTAATTCTGGAGGAAAGTTTTCATTTTATTCGTCGTCTAACAATCATGCTACGGATGCAACATAGCTGAAACTGTACAAGTTGTTGCCACAAATAAGAATTATGTGTCAAATGCTCTCGCTTTAATTTATAATGTATGGAGAGATGTGTCCAAACACCAAATAATACATTTTCTTGTCACGATGTATATCCTGTCAGAAGTAAAATTGTACTTGACAATAAAATTTTGGAGCAGGTGAATAATTTTACATATCTAGGATGCAATATCTCATATGAAGGAGAAAAGGATGTAAATGCAAAAATATCAAACTTTTAAAGAATTTTAGGGTTAATAAATTATATCTTCAAGCCACAGTTAGTGCAAAAACATTCAAGACTAAAAGTGTATAAAGCACTGCCTCTTCCAACTCTTTTGTATGGTAGCGAAATATGGAAGTTGAAACAGAAGGATATGCAAAGACTTAGATCTGCTGAAATGAGATAGCTTCGGAGGACTGCAGGATACACACTACTAGATCACAAAAAAAATGAAGACATCTTAGAACAATTACATATGGAAACTTTAGAAAACAAACTTTCTGATTAGTCAAGATGGATGCAACATGTTCATCGAATGGAAGATCACAGGATACCCAAACAAATGATAAGAAGACCCAGGAAGTCCACTCAAAAGATTGGTGATTCTCTTGAGGCCGAAACAGGTCAACAAATGGCCTAAATTCATTAATGTACTATAATGATGACGATTTTCACGAAGTCAAATCGAAGTTTCTTAAATAATAATAGAAGTGGCGACTACAGACAACGTTCGAATTTATCACATCCATACTTACCACAGTTATTGAAGAGAATGCGTCGAAACGTTAGTGTCAGTAATCTCCCATAATGCAATAAACATGCAGGCTGCCTGGAGAGTATTGGAGGAGAATTAGTAGGATATATCATAATACGTCGCATGTGCCGTCCATAGCATCATCCCTTAACCAAAGACCTGTACTCCAACAGCTATTCCAGCTTAGTAAAAATACAGGGCGATTCCTAATGATTGTCCTGGTTTGGCTAATTTTTTTAGGCAAACCGTGAGTAATATAACAATGGTACTAATATTACATCACAGAATATCTCTAAAAAATTATTATAAATTATCCGTTTGGCGTAGTTCCACCTTTTACCGGTAGAGGACTTAAGTTTATACAAATGGTCACTGATACTGAGCGTACACTGAAATTGGAGTACGGGCTTTATGTATGCAATGTTAACGGGGAGCCCACATCGAGCACCTATAGAGTATACAAAAAAAAACTTGGTGAGTTTTCGCATAGATATATATGTATGTAAAATTTATCTGCGCCCACTACACTCCCTGTAAAGAAAACACCAAATCAGGACAATAATTTAGAATCACCCTAATTAAAACATTCAAACTGAGATATGATCCAACTTCTACTTGAAGCTAAACAGAAAAATAAATAATATAAATCAGCTGTAAGTTTAAAATCTCTCTCAGTAATTAGTTGGGATGGACCTATAATGTGTTGATGGAGAAGATAGGCTATTCTAGAACCCACTCTTTCTCCATCATTTCGTTTTGAACAAACTAAGAAGTGGTGTTTTAAAGGAGAACGAACGAGGGAGTATTATTTTGCCAGTACGCTTTCTCCACGAGTATTATGCTTTATAAGTGCAAGAACTGAAGCAATTTTAAAATTTAAAAAAATCTCACATTCGTCAGTTAAACGAGCAGCATATCTTCTCTGCCGTAAGTTGAAATAATCTCGCACCCCTTCGATTTCTTAAGAGAAACTTTTCAGTACTTGCGGGAAACTCGGGGATTGAAAGAGAGAAAATTACGATTCATCCTGAAAGTATGCCTAAGTAGCTCAGTAGTAGAGAGCCAGTACGTTAAATGCAGAGTTCTTGGGTTCAAATACCGGCTCGGGTGCATATCTTTCTCTTTAGACATTTTAACATAATACATTGTTTCATATCTTGTATTTATTTCAACAGACTATAAATGTATACAAATACCATCCTCTGCCAAATATTAAATTTTGATTCTATTCCTCCAATCATCTCTATCTTTGCACTCACCATCCTCCAGTCTCCTGTCCTTCATCAAATTCATAATTCCCTCTATCTATGTCTTCTTATGACTCCCTCTTCAACCCACTGCATCTGAACCCACTCCAAACTTCTCCCTGGTGACCGATTTTAATTAATCTTCTTCACGTGTCCAAATCCCTGTAATTGTTTAATTGCATAATTGTTTCGATAAAGGTTTTTTTTTCCGGGTGATACTGTATCTGCATATCTTGTAATACCTACTTCACATACTTATGTTTTGCTTGGTAGACTTAAGGTTATGTGACCTTCTCTTCCACTCACCAGGAAGAACAAATGTTATGTTAAAATACAACAATAATAACTTATTGGATTCTTAACATTTTTTTTGTTTTGCCAAACTGAACAATAGTAAATGTAAGATCTGTAATAACACATCATAATTTGAAATCTGATGACCAAGCAAAGCGATTTAATTTCTCTGAGCATTTCATGGCACTAATGGTGGATAATGAAGAACTGTCAGAAAAAAATAATTTTCAGTGATGAGGCAACTTTCCACGTTAGTGGAAAAGTGAATAGGCATAATGTTAGGATTAGGGGGAGTGAGAATCCAGACACCATTATGGAAGTTGAAAGAGACTCCCCTAAAGTGAATGTGTTTTGTGCCGTATCGAAACGGAAAATCTGTGGCCCATTTTCCTTTCTAGAGACCACTGTCAACGGTGCAAATTATATTGATATGCTCACTAAATGGTTATTTCCACAATTGGAACAAGGAGAAGGCAACAATTGGAACAAGGAAAAGGCAACAATTGGAACAAGGAGAAGGCAATGAATATCTTTTCCAGCAAGGTGGAGTACCTCCTCATTGGCATTTGCATGTTCGGGAGCATCTGAATGACCGGTTTCCAGAAAGATGGATTGGGCGTGCCGGAGGTGATGAAAATGCTTTCTACAATTGGCCGCCGATGTTACCTGACTTGACGGTGTGTGACTTATTTTTATCGGGTTACATTAAGGATCATGTCTATGTACCCCTTGCCTCAAAACCTGCAAGTAGTCCAGCTTCGTATAATTGCTGCCATTAAGTCCATTTCTCCACATATGTTGGAGGGTGTGTGGCGTGGATGGGAATATCGCCTCGATGTCTGCAGCGTCACTCGTGGGGGCCACATTCAATGTCTATGAGGTATAGCAAAAACGTATTGAGTTTCTCTTCTGATTGTCACTAATTTCATACAGATACGATTATCCAAAGCGACGTAGTAGTAGTAGTTTAAAATATGATAATATATATGTGGACACGATGTATAAGTCATCGGTTTAAAATACTGATACATATAAATACTATTTTTAGAAAATAAAAATAAAATACATTTTTAATTGTTCAAGGAATACCATTAGTGAGGTGTTTCTGTTATTAGTTAATAAACATTCTGAAGTTTTTTTTGAAAGGCGTTAAGTTTGGAAGTCTCTTGACTTCGGGTGGAAGAGAATTCCATGTTTTGACAAGTGAAACTGTAAAATACTCATATTGTGACTTCATCGTAGTCCAATAAAAAAAAAATAATGTAACTTATTTAACATCATAGATATACTTCATTCTAAGTTGCGATCAAAATTTTACAAGACAATATTCTGGACAGAAGTCTAATCATTAAACTATGAAAACAATTTAATAATTTCAAGACTTACACCTAATGCCACCACTGCACTTTCTGTGCATCGGGTTACGCGCTAGGCCAATAGATGTAGTTAATGCATTCAATTTCAGTTTACATTGTACATCAGCAGACCTCCTGGCTCCAGGATTAAAAATTTTACAGAAAAAATTCCAAACCTCGCCGGGTATGGAACCTAGGCCCACTAGTCAGGAAGCTGGCAAGCTACCAACTAAGCGGACTAATTGAAAGGAACAAAAGTAACTCGAAATGAAAATAACATAATTGTGCATCACCTTCAATTACTCAAACATTTTCCTACACTTAAAAATAAATACGTATTTTTATTGGAAACTTACCTTTTTCAATTTTCCGTCCGATGTTCCAAGGAAGGCTACTGTGTGCCTTTCAGTGGTTGCCATTGACACGGATGCCAGGGACGTGTTGGGAAAATGTATGGCGGCCTGGCTGTTTATCGGCGCTCCTCCGGAAATTTTCAACCCCACTTCACAAAAATTCAATATATTGCCCGTCTCCTGCAACATAAAAATAGAGTATTCTTGTTAAAAAAAACTGTTCATCCTTATTAAAAATTAAAATTGATTAAATGTCTATACTCATACCAGACGTTTCGTCAATAAATATAACTTAACACTTTCATAATGCTCTGTATAAATAAAAAGAAACACTCGTCCACAAGTACAAATAAAATGTATAAAAATGATACAATAATCAGGCCCTTAGGATAGTAGGAAGTTAGGACATACATTTTTCTACAAAATTCCGTACTTGAGGCCAGCCGGGTTGTAAGTTCTGCGCGACGGCAGACTTTACCCTATGAAATTCCAAGCCCGTCTAGTAATCATTTCCGTTAGAGGCATGGTGCCGCCGAAGAAAAGTGTGAGTAAGTTTTTAATAAATCATGACCCCAAAGGGGTACACGAAATGTCTTCGAGATCTCCGGCTTGCAAGCGTATTGCCTGCACCAGTTAGCCTACAGAGTGTCATCCACAAGTACCAAAATTCTAATTTAACTGATAACGGAAGAATGGACTTTGAGATGGTATGGAAATATATAATTCCGCATCTCAATTACTTATAATTGAATGCTTGTAGCTAAATATACAATGCAAATAAAAGGACTATTTTCAAGTAAAGAAAAATTAACATTGAAAATATGTCTAGGAATCCGAGATAAATTATTCTCCTTTAAAAATACATTGAAAGAATATAGTGGCGTCTTATTGAATTGCATAGTATATATTATATATATATATATATATATATATATATATATTTAAATTATTAGCAATGTATAAAACTTATTTCAAACCAGTTGTAAACATAGCCTATGCATTTGAGACTTGGATACATACAAAGAAGGAATTGAGCAGAATCTAAGCTACAGAAATTCAATTATTACGTGGAATGGTACATAAAACAAGGAGAGATAGAATAAGGAACGACAAAATCAGGGAGATATTCAATGTAGAAAAATTAACAACGGATGTAGAAAATCATATACTAAAATTGTTTGTACATTTAAAAAGGATGGAAAAGGAAATACCACCACAAATGCGGTTATATATCAAGATACAGGCAAAAAGACCATGAGGTAGATCACGAGAAACATGGATTAATCAAATGAAGAAATGTTTACAAGAATGAGGGCACGACTGGGAAGAACTAAAACGAAGGAAAGATGGTTGGATGCATATCTGGAACCGACCTTCCGAAAGGAGAACACGATAAGATGATGATGTCGATAAATTAAAAAAAGTTATATTGAGCTATCAGAAAACAACTGTGATTAAATTTATTTCACCATTTATTTACAAAGGCGAGGCCAGGGCCCAACGTGGGTTGTAAGAGACATAGGAAGGGAGGATTTACTTAAAATCTAGACATATTCCTACAACTCCTGTTAAACAGGGTCTCATTTTTAAATTAAAAAAATGGAAATTAACTTGACATTGTTCAAACAAAAAAATTAAGTCATTGAGGAAGTAGAAATATGAAATATAGGCTCATTAAAAATTACAAAATGTATATTTGAATTGTAGCGAGAGAGATCACTGCCTCCTCGTGTTTTAAGATGCATGTAGTTCCCATTACATTGTATCGTTAAAAATAATTACTAAACTTTTTGCTCCTTCTGCACATCCTGCATCATGAGATCATTTATAAAATATAACGACAATGGCAAGAGTTCAGTATTTCCTAACACTGAGAATAAACCATATTTTAATTCAGGGCAATAAAGTCCCAACTCCTTTCAAAAAACGTTAAACTGAAAATATATAAAACTATTATTATACCAGTTATATTATATGGGTGCGAAACATGGACTATTACTTTAAGGGAGGAATGGAGATTACAAGTATTTGAGAATAAAGTACTTAGGAAAATTTTTGGATCAAAGAGAGATGAACAGACAGGTGAATGGAGAAGACTACATAACAATGAACTACATGGTCTTTATAGGAAGCCAGATATAATAAGAACAGTTAAATCTCGTAGACTACGATGGGCAGGACATGTTGCACGTATTGGGAATGAAAGACTTGCATGGAAGCTTCTTGTAGGAAAGCCAGAGGGAAAACGCCCAGTTGGTAGACCAAGAATGAGGTGGGAGGACAACATTAACTATTATTTAAGGGAAGTATATTATACAGGGAATGATTGGAAAGCATTAGCTCAGGGTAGGGATGTATGGAGAGCTTATGTTCGCGCGGCCATGAACCTACGGGTTCGATAGTGCCTGTGAGTAAGTAAGTAAGTAAGTAAGTAAGCAAGTAAGCAAGTAAAATAATTGCTTTTATAAATTTTACTCTCACTAATTTTAGAGAATATCAAAGAAAATTACAAACTGTATCGTAGTACAATACATGTTGCTGCTAGTTTAGAAGGTCGCTGGTTCAAACCAAACAAGTTGTGGTGGAATTTTTAGTATGGAAAAATTAAAAGAAAATTCCTCTCGGAGTGGCTTCAAGAACGAGTGAGAATATTTTCAGGCTTGTAAAAGAATATCAAGCCTAAATTAGAGCCTCTGTGCAACATTCAATTGGACTTTTCCCTCCAAGTAATACTATAGTTGCTACTAGATATCCCTTTGAGGCGAGTAGCTAAACTCGTGTCACTCCCTCATATCTGTAAGGAAATAAGCGCAGTTAGTCTGGTTAAGTAACTCCCGGGAGGTACCTGTACGGGTACAGACAAACAGACTGACATAAAAACTCCTTGGTAGATTTATAAAAATGTATAACAATTGATAAGAGGATGATCTTTTGTGCTCTAGTGGTTATCAATTAAGATTTATTTACACAAACCTACAGAGTTAATAAAAAGTAGGCATGTATGTTTATAAATACGCTATTAGGACGGAAATTGTTATTTAAACTTACCACCAAACCATTCAAAATGACATTAAGAAATTTACTTTCCATTCAGCTATACAGATTTCTAACAATTCTCAGAACACATATTTTATTACACAAAGTTAATTGAGCAAAATATGTTTTTACGTAGCAGTGTAAGCCAACTCAATATATTTCATAATTCATATTCGATCCTTTTAATTTAGAAACAAAGCAGTGAACATAAGTTTCAGAAACTTCCAGTTCAGATTTATTATGAAATCCAATATGACATTTATTTCAACAACTGTCAAAAACCCAGAGAAATCTCTGGTCTCACTGTTTGTCGCCGGGATTTGTATCGGATGGAGCTGTAATCTGAATAAAGCGTATACACTCGGGATTTCAAGACTTCTGCATATAAAGAGAAAATAAGTAATATTAAGGAAAAAGTTGAAAACGTCAATGAATTTTTGTTAATGAGTTAATCATACCAAATCAATAAAATTTTAAAACCTTAAAAATCCGTGAATGATGTATCATTCGACCTCAACTAAATCGAACTTCTGTTTGAAAAATTCGTCAAACCATAACTATGTAGACCTTTCAGAAAAAAAGTTCCAGCATAATTACTGTGATTTATGTATTTGAATATAACATATTTTTTTCCTGGTGAGTGAAAAATAAGTCCACATGGCCTTAACTCTACCAAGCTATATAAATACATAAATAAGAATATTAATTAACATGGTACTATTTTACATATGGTACATCATGTACGGATTTCAACATTTTATTTATTAACTTCAACGATGGTATAGCCTACCATTAATTTTAAAGTAGGCCTACTGATATCAATTCTACTCCATCTTTAAAGATAACACTGGTCAACATAATGTTTGTCTCATGAGTACCAATAGTTGTATATAATGCAGTTTTTTATCGTGTTTTCAAATATGTATTCGGAATTTCTCCATCACCCACAGTTTTTTTTTCAATTTCAATTAATGGATTTAAATAATTACTTTTAATAAATCAATCTTGCTCTTGGGAGCATTTTCACCAGGAGATTTCAGCTATGGAAAAGAGATATCAAGGCAAATGAAATCCTAATATGCTGGCCGATGATTATTGGACCATCCAGAGGGGCTCCACAGGCGAAATACAACAGAAAATCGTCATTTATTACTTTCTAGGTGAGTCCGAATGTTCGAATATTGTGTAGTTACGAATGTAGAAAATATTGAAGTGTTTGAAAATAAAAACAGCTGTGTCTCGGAAACCTTGCGTGGTGGAGAAAGCCCGATATCATATTTGAATTCAGGAGAACAAATTACTATCAGAATCACATATTTTTCTTTCTAAGACAAAAAAAAAAGTTTCTTTTTTGTTGCTCAGTGTAAGTTTTTATAATTTATTTTACTTAAGAATGCGGCTGATTCCCAAAGGCGAATTAATATACAAAACATTTATTTCGTATCGGCTACCTCTGTGATTAACGCATGTAGATGTGAGACCAGCAGCCCGCTGGTAGGCCAAGGGCCTTCTAGGCCTGTCGCGCCATGGAGTTTTACATTTATTATATACTACCATTGAACATTTTTATATCTAAAATGTTTATATATATATATATATATATATATATATATATATATTAAAAATCATTATTTTTCACTGGTTTATGGAAATTTCATTCTTTCATGGGTTTCCTCTTAAAATATATTGAATTTATTATGATTTACATTCGTGCGATTAAATCTTCAGGAATCTTGTTTTGTACCACCTTAGTAGGCTCCCTTATAACGCCATTTATTCCTACAATTTTTAATCAACCCTTGATTAGTAAAGATGGATTTGGGTTTTAAGACCCTAATTCAGCAACCTTATTTCCGGTCCACTGTATTACTCATCTTCACTTTATGGAACGAATGAAATGAAATATACTCTTCGGTGATGTGGTAGTCTGTTACGGGATTCCTGGTTCGACACACATTAAGCATTCATATACATGCATGATGGGACAGCCATTTATTTGGGCTATGCCCAAGGTCTAGAGGTGAAGCTACAATTCTTAGACCCTATTCTGACCTATATTAAAACAAAGGCTTCGAGGAATAGATAGTACATGAAGGTGCTCATTTAGATCACCACGATTGCATATTTTAAACACCTATGGTTTGCTAAACCAGATCATTTTTTTACCTAATATGAGATGAGATGAAATGTGATATGAAATTATAAATTAATGCAAGGATTTGAAATGACATGATGGTTGAATGAAGAAGAGTGGAGACTGTTTTGTTTCTTAACCAGGCTAATATAGTTACGCTCATTTACCTACATATGTCAACGAGTGACATGTGGTTAGCACATCGCCTCAATGAGATATCAAGTAGGCAACTAAGATATTACTTGGATGAATGAAAGTCGATTAAATTTTGCACAAAGGTCTTTTTATTCAGGCTTGCGGTTCTGAAATTCTTCAGACTCGGAATTCATGGTTTAAACTCTCTCCTGGAGGACCGGTGTCTTGGAATTTTTCACCCTCCGAACTAGAACAAGAATAATATCCATTGGACAACCGCGAACGACTACATAGCGTGCTGGTGAGCGTAATTTCTTGGTCTCTTCACAACCATAGTTGATAACGACTACGGTTTTTAAAAAGTAGCGTTAAATCAACTAGCAAGCTATTAACAATAACGTTTATCTGTAATGAGATACGGGAGGGGATGTTTCCTCACATATTTGTGTGCCAGGTGCTATATTTTTATATACAGTAACTACTAATACCTGGCGTGCGCTGTTACTCCTAAATAAATATTAATGTGTTTTTGCTACCAGCCATGCGCTGATATACTTGCCCGGGAATCTGCTTATCCCGATCGTCTTGTCATCAATGAAAGACAAAAATGGTTATTGTGAGATATCCGTAAAAGATAAACACATGCTCTCCGAGACTTTTTTGTAGAGTTATTTGATATATTCAATTCTGTGTACATTAATTTGGTGTATTTGTTATGGTTTAGGCAGCGTAAGCCATTTAAGCGTCATAATAGGGACTTTAGTTCATGTTTTTCACTACAAAGGGTGATTTTTGTGGGTGACGCGGTTGAGTATTACAACTCCCTTATAGCCTATGTTCATCCCCGGAATCTCCTGAACACTTTTTAAAAAGCCCCATCTCAATCGCATCAACGGTATGGCAGAGCATGCTTGCCCTGGAAATTACTTATCCCGATCTTCTTGGCATCAACGAAAGACAAAAATGGTTATTGTGAGTTATCCGTAAAAGGTAAACATGTGCTGTCACGGACTTTTTTGTAGAGTTTGTTGAGATATTCAATTCTGTGTATATTAATTTGGTGTATTTGTTATGGTTTAGGCAGAGTAAGCAATGTAAACATCAAAATAGGAACTTTATTGCACATTTTTCACTACAAAGGGTGATTTTAGGGGTGAAGGGGTTGAATATCACAACTCTATTGTAGCCTATGTTCATCCCGGGAATCTCCTGAACATTTTGCAAAAAACCTCATCAAAATCGGATCAACGGTATGGCAGCGCATAGAATACGAACAAACAAACATTGATTTTTATACATTAGACTTATGTTATTTG
This sequence comes from Diploptera punctata, assembly GCA_030220185.1. Taxonomy (NCBI): domain Eukaryota; kingdom Metazoa; phylum Arthropoda; class Insecta; order Blattodea; family Blaberidae; genus Diploptera; species Diploptera punctata. The sequence goes on from JASPKZ010008289.1 coordinate 556,284, forward strand.
TGCGAAGAAATAAATTTGGCAAAATCATGCTTAAAACATCGTTACCAGAGAATATATATTAATGGGACATATTCAAATTCTCTCCTAGTTGACAAAGGTGTAGACCTACCTCATAGGCCCGTATTATGAATTTATTTTAAATTTACTTATTGCCTTACGTACTAATAATTCTAGAGAAAAATGTATTTGCTGCTAATTGACTCTTTGTCTTACAAACGAATCTGAAGTTTAAAACGTTTTAATGGATATTATTTTAGAAAGTGAGTATTGGTTTGTAGATAGTGGTTTAACAGTAATCCCTGATCAAATAAATACAATTTTATTCTATGTACATTTTGTGAGGAAACTTCCACTACAAAACTGTTGGTATTTACAATTGATAAATTCTCTTGTGGAGCACATATTGATTTTCTTTGTGTTCGCTTGTCATATGTAATTTATGTTTTACGCCACTTAAAATGTCTTATGCCTAGGTATTTTATTAAAAATACGTATTTAAACTTTTTTTAGCAGACTATTACTTTATAAAATAAATTTATGAGGAAATAACAATGGAATAAAAAATAATGTTCACAGAAAAATAGAACTATAGATATAATCTGTGTCTTAATAAGTCAAAGATCCGTCTGCAAGATTACTATGTTCATCGAGTGTATGAACAAAATCATTTTTTTCATAAAATTGTGAATTACTGAATACATTTTTGCCGAGTTGCCTATTAAAATTCGGCCGCCAGTGTGTTTAATTAAAGTATATTTTATTTATTTATTCGAAGTAATTTGGTTCACTTGTTATTAAAATGAACGATAATCCAGTTCGCAGAAATCGATGTATAGAGCTTGAAAAGTTTTGGTTGTCATTGCACACTTTGCTGTAAACCTCCTCGCAGCTACAGCAGGCTGTGACGCCAATCAGTAATAAAATGGCTGTAAGTACGTATTTATTGTTTTATATTGTTCCAAATAAAGTTCAGTTCATTTAAAAGGCTGTGATTTGTTTCGTCTAATGTACATTAACACTACCTTTTGGATATATTTTTGTGTATACATTGTACGTAGTATACATAAAGGGCAGTGGTTTTACTTCCCGCTGCGAGGGAACAATATATAACAATAAATACATACTTACCGCCATTTTATTACTGATTGGTGTCACAGCCTGCTGTAGCCGCGATGAGGTTTGCGGCCTAGTGTGCAATGGCAACCAAAACATTTCACGCTCTATACATCGATTTCTGCGAACTGGATTATAATTTATTTTAATAACAAGTGAATCAAATTATTTCGATTAAATAAATAAATTATATTTTGATTAAACATGCTGGCGGCCGAATTTTAGTAGGCAACTCGGCAAAAAATGTATTCAGAAATTCACAATTTTATGAAAAAAAATGATTTTGTTCATACACTCGATGAATGTAGTAATCTTACAGACGGATCTTGGACTATAATGATAATGCACTCTTAACATCTTTACTTATATCTGAACATAATATAGTGGGATAAGAACCTTCCGGTCTCATAGGATTCAGATGGCATTTCTCGAAATTAAATTCACAGATATTTACACAAAATTTCCAAATTTACTTTATTTGTTTGATAATAATTCACAGATTATTCACAAATAATTTGTGCTATTAAAGTCTCTTCCTTCACAATTTTCATTGTCGCTTCCTGGTCTTTATACTCGCTGACAGTTTCACTTAGAACATCATCATCTTTTCGCTCTTGAGTTAAATTCACTGGTCCATTATTCGGTTGTAACAACACAATTGGCTGGTCTGATCTTCGCATCATCATATCCAGCCGGAGACAATGGACTTTTAGGAAGGAAAAATCCATCATCACCCTTCATCGGTGTGGAAAGCAACGGGAAGCTACCACACCTATAATTCCCTAGGAAAGCTGCAAAGCATAGCATGGAAATGCTATGATTGCAGTGAAAGACCTGCCCTCGGGCAGAATTGCTATGGATGGATGGATTCTTGGAGTAAATCTGCGACAAGTGACCCGGCCTCACTTTCGTTCCTAATTAAACTATATTTACGATAACTAAACCCCAAAAAGTGCCCACCCCTGTAGGCTTTGATCTCGCGAATATTTTATCCAAATAATTGACTTTTCTTATTCTTCAAATTAAAGTAGTCAATAATACGCACAATACCCAAGGCATAATGAGTAAGTTTATAAAATATATTGTAGATCCGTAGACTCTCATTGTATTTATAAAGGCTTAGCCGAGTGGTGTAAAGCATCGCACCTTGGTGTGAATCTCACTCGAGGAAGATTTTTTTTTTCATGTACACTACTTCCAGAGTCTCAAAAACCTTACCTCACATCACCACATCTGTGCGACAGGTTACAATATTTCAAACTGTTGGCACGTTAACTATATCCCCGTTTTTCTTACAAACTGAGGGTTCATATTACAAGTTCTCACAGGCAGAAAATTGACAACGGTTGATTTTAATGGTTCGGCATCTGCCCTTTGTCGGCTAAGCCCTGAATGAGGGTCGCGCACTAGTCTGAATTATGACTACCAGCTAGCCGAGTGTTTGCATGACTGTGACAAAGAATAGTTTTGTCCACCGCGGGACCAGTACTCCCAGTATCTTCAATTTGGTTAGCTACAATCCCTAGATTAGAATAAAGCAAGTGAGTGATGAGTGAGGCAGAGGGAAATACAAGCCTTACAGTACCAAACACGCCCACTAATAAAGGAACAGTCAGATGTCAACCAACTGTGTGGTTAATTTCAGGCGAATTCTGCTTAGGATTGTGCATCAGATTCGGAAACAGCACGCCCGCTGAGCCACTGAAATATTTAGTTAATAATACTGAGCAACAAAAAATAACCTTTTTTTTTGTCTCAGAAAGAAAAATATGTGATTCTGATAGTATTTTCCTTCTGAATCAAATATGATATCGGATTTTCTCCATCACGCAAGGTTTCCGAGAAATAGGCATTTATAATTTCAAACACTTTAATATTTTCTACATTCGTAACTACACAATATTCGAACATTCGGACTCACCTAGAAAGTAAGGAATGACGATTTTCTTCTATATTTCGCCAGTGGAGCATCCCTCTTGATGGTCCAACAAAAATCGACCAGCATACTAGGATTCTATTTGCCTTGATATCTCTTTCCCATAGCTGAAATCATTTGAGTTAGCTCATTTGGTTTTATTTTACAATGGACAAATGGACGAAAAAATGTTTATTAAAAATAATTATTTAAATACATTAATTGAAATTGAAATAATAAAAAACTGTGGGTGATGGAGAAATTCCGAATACATATTTGAAAACACGATAAAAACTGCATTAAGTACAACTATTGGTACTCATGAGACAAAAATCATGTTGACCAGTGTAACCCCTTATTAAACAATATGCTCATAAGACATTCTAGCTGCTAGCTTTCTTCTGATCAGCATAATATACAGCAAGTAGTGGCTCCAGGTTGAGAAATCCAGCTACAGAATAACGATACCTTGATCACATGTCACCATAGGCCTACTTGCTGGATTATCGTCAAATACTGTAATTGACCTTGAAGATGTAAATGGGTGGAAGAAAAGGATCTTTTAATTCTCTCGTACAATTGAGTTTGTAATATTTGAATTGACGTCCACCGCTGTGATCTCGAGGTAGCGTGCTGCCTGGTTTTTCCTCGTCTGTAAGACAAATGTCAGGAAATGTTAAGCACCAAAGTGTTTCCGAACACCACCTGGTCATCATTATCATCACTATCAGACTCATCATTTAAATTAAGTTTAAGATCAGAAATAGCAAAAAGGATCGGTAATGCAAGATGAACTATAGGAATGTTAAACTCTATATTATGGAGTAAAAACAGCATTAACAGAACAAAACAACCAATTTATAAGTCCATACTAGAAAGTATAATGCTTTATGGATCGGAAGTTTGGACTGTGACACAACAACATGCCAACAGAATAACTGCAGTTGAAATGGATTTTTGAAGAAGATCTGCCAGATAATCACGAATGGAAAGAGTTAGAAATAAGAAATTAGAAAAATTGATGAATGCAGAAAGAAGTATAAAGGATGAGATTGAACACAGAAGGCTAATATGGCATGGACATGCAAGAAGAATGCAGGATGGAAGACTCCCAAAGATCGTCTATACATGGAAAATTGAAAGAAGGGGCTTAAAAGGAAGACTAAGAACAACCTAGAATAATACCATTCAGAATTCAATGAGGAAATTTGGTACAACGGATGAAGACACAGAGGACAGAGAACGATGGAGAACTTTAATTAACAGAAATTTGTGAATATGTATTACAAAGAGATAGTCTATACGTCTGCAGTCAATTATATACTTTTTTTAATTCATGTTAATTATTAAGATTGGTTGGAGAAAACCCTCACTGAAGAAGAAAATTCTCAAAATGAATGAATGAATGATTAAGCTCCCTTTTTTGGCGCATCATTATCATCATCTTCCATAAATCATCGGGGCAGCATAACCAAGTTTCCAGGTGCCCTAACCTCAGAAGTGGGTTACTAGTACGGCAATTCCAGAGGAGAATACCATAAATGTCGTAATGGCAACCTTCTGGCATATAATTGAAAAAAAAATTCAATTAAAGCAAACGATCTTTGTAAAGAATCGTTGGATAATTAATTTAAAATGCCAGATGGAATTTCTTCAATTTGACTTATTCAACCAGGTTAATATATTTTGTAAAGAAATAGGGTCTATTGTATTCATAGTACCGTACTCAAGTAAAATCTAGCAGGATTCTTGTAAATTATTACTATTGCATGCTCCACTAGCCACGGGATGGGACTGTACGATCGTCAGGGTCATTTACTCACATGCAAACCAGTATGGCCATAGCCGTTCTCGGCGTTCCTTTACAAACATTTCGTGTTTATCTCATTCAGTTTTTTAACTTATAATTTCCGCTTCATCGGAGCAGTAACTAAAGACTATGTTTAATTATTCCTTAATTTTGTGGTTAAACATAAAACACCCGTTATTCTATATAAAAATCTTCAATTTTTGTACAGGAAATATTACATTAAGAATGCATGACTTAGAGGAGATACTAAAATTCACTCAGCCACTACCAGAATACGAACCCAGCACACATTCCTTCTTATATAATAATAACTAACTAACTAACTAACTAACTCACTGGCACTATCGAACCCGAAGGTTCATGGCCGCGCGGACATAAGCTCTCCATACATCCCTATCCTGAGCTAATGCTTTCCAATCATTCCCTGTATAATCTACTTCCCTCAAATCATAGTTAATGTTGTTCTCCCACCTCATTCTGGTCTACCAACTGGGCGTTTTCCCTCTGGCTTTCCTACAAGAAGTTATAATAATAATAATAATAATAATAATAATAATAATAATAATAATAATAATAATAATACTTATTTATTCTGGCAGAGTTAAGGCCATAAGGCCCTCTCTTCCACTCAACCAGCACAAATACAAATAAATATTCGACAAATATAGATATACACTATACTAATTATAAACAGTTAAAGATACAATAAATGTAGCAATGTAAATGTCATGTACAAACAACATTTTATAGGGTAATAACAATAATGATACGTTATAATAATAATAATAATAATAATAATAATAATAATAATAATATAAACATGATACATTATACGGGAAACACCAATTAATATATATGTATCTTACACTGGATAATAATGAAGTCGAGTTTAGAGCAAATATAAATTTAGATTTTTTTTAAAAGATGCCAATGTCCGGCAGCCCCTTATTTCTTGTGGTAGGGAATTCCAGTTGCGAGAAGTGGAGATGGTATATGACATGGAGTGATGTGATGTCCTATGTTGCGGTATATTAAGTAAGAGACTATGTTGTGATCTTGTGTTTAAACTGTCTTAAGTGTGTCATAAGATTTTAAATTTTGAAGTAAAAGAATATTCGAGAAATATTAAGAGCAAAATTACAAAATGTAACTAGACAATACGTGCGTCCTCTGCTACCTTAAAATAAATTAAATGTTTTCTTTCAAAGTTCAGTTGGATAAGTAAAATGAAAAATACCTATAAATTCATATCGCATTTACTTTTAGATGCCCCGTTATTATTACATGACATTGCCCGGGAATCTACATATTCCGATTTCCTTGGTATTAAAGAGCTGAAAGACAAAAATGGTTATTGTCAGTCATCCGTAAAAATAGACATATGCTGTCGCCGAATTTTTGGTACTTTTTTTTTAGATATTCAATTATCTTCTTCTTCTTCTTCCGAATGCAGTATTGGGTGATGATGCCCGTTCTGCGACTACAAAAACTGATCTTTCCATCGGTTGAAGGGTCTTCCGAGGTCTCTTTTGCCTTTAGGGTTGAGGTGGTAAATCATCTTTGGTAAACGGGAATTTGACATTCTCTGGACGTGTTGGAACCATTTAATCTGATAATTTTGTATATGTTCAACCATTTCCCTACTATTCCACTGCATCCTTATCTCATCACTTTTCATTCTATCGATATTCAATTATGTGTACATTAATTTGGTGTATTTGTTATGGTTTAGGCAGAGTAAGCCATTTAGCGTCCAAAATGCGACTTTTTTAGTGTACCGATACCCCTTTCATTTAGTTCCGACTCTATAGTAGGTAGGGTAATATATACGTTAATTGTCCAACAAAAATCTCTAAATGATGGGAAAAACTCTATTAAAATCGGTCAAGTGATTTTTGAGTTCATCAAGGACAGACAGGTAAACAGACAGACTCTCACTCATTGTTATATATAAAGATTATACTTTTTTTTGTCCAATCACACCAGGTTGTCTTTTGGCATTCGTGTCATTCTCCTGACATTGGTGGAATTGTAACCCACACCTGAGGTTGGGGCGCTTGTTAGGGGGATTTACGTTACACCGATGACATGATGTGCGTTAAATTGATAAATGTTAAGAAGCACCGCCAGGAGATTCCTTAAACCCAACGTTAACACAAATCCCATTAGCGACTATAGGAGTAATTCCTTTCAAGAAAAGAATCCTTTTTAGTATGAGCGGGAATCGAGCCCGAGACCTCATTCATATTTTACACTTTCTTTACAAAGCCAATTACTTAATTAAATTATAGGTTACTATTTTATTACTGTTATCATTAACATTATTATCTTCTTCTTCCTTCCAAGTATTAGGCCAAGGCCTGTTACGATCCTATAGAAAATTTTCCCTCCAGCGTTTCATAGGACGGCCCAGTGATCTTCGTCCTCTTGGTATATAATTATTAAACAGAATATTATTATTATTATTATTGTTATTATTATTATTAATTTTGCCTTGTCAACTCTATATTATGTAGCTTATGCGTATCATTTATTATTAATCAACATGTAGATAAGTCATAATTTTTATTATATGTGTAATTTAACCCTGATGAAGTGGAAGAGAAGACCTTACGATCGTAACTCATCAGGTACAATAAATAATTGAAATGTAGCCAGGAGCTCATATAATATATTGTATTGTAAAAAAGTAAGATACATTATAAGTAATGTTATGGACGACTTTACTGATTAATCTTAAAAAGTAGAATTCTGTAATCTTTGCAAGACTTGAGTCACTATACACGTTTTGATGACCCACTCAGATACTGTAGAATTTTGCAGCTCGTAAACTCTTTTAAACTTTGTCGATCTTTTACAAGTAGAATTGGGATCCGATATCAGGCAAGATATTATATGAACACGGAAGTTTAATGATGTAACTCATCCCCATAAATCAATCCACCCCCCCCCCCACTCAAGCGAAGACATGTCGCTTCTGATTACATATACTGGTACTCAAGTAGGCCTAACGAAAGTCAAACTGTTCACGTATCAAAGAATGGTACATGGCCCAAACAAGTAATGCAACCACTATCCAACACTGAATATATTGCGCCTTAAACTGTGTTGGTAGATGAGTGGCTAGCGTGCAAAGCTGTCCCGACTGGTTTGAATCCTGGCGATTCCGGAATGGCATTGGTGGTGTAGCATACCGTCCCAACCGAAGCCGAATCCGAATGGTTAAGGCAAATTACCTAGGCGCAGAGCTACAGGACTTGCGCTGGTTCCGGTTTTCATGGGAGAAGAAGTTTTCTCATGGAATTTCGGCCAGTATGGACCGGTGCCCACCCATCATCGTAAGTAGCTGCTCCAGGTTGAAAAAATCAGCTGCAACGGATGGTGGACCCGATATGCTGACCGCATGTCACCCTACACTTGCTGTACGATCATCTAAAATTAAAGTAAAGTGATCCCACTACAGGCCTCAGGAGGCCCTTGGGGTTGTAGGAGGTTAAGGCTCCCACTTTTTCTTGACAATCGGCACTTGATGTCAGCCGGGTTGTCAGCCGTGCGTGACGGCCGCCTTTACTCCAGAACAAGCGTCTGGTACTCATTTCAGTTAGAGGCTGAGTCGACCCCAGGGCCATAGTGCCGCCAGAAGGTTTGGGTCAGTTTAAAAATCCTGATCCCACCGGGACTCGAACCCTCGACCTTCCGACTTGTAGCGCAGTGCCTTAACCACTACGCTACGGCGTATCATCTACCACTGTGATTAACACGTGGATGTGAGGCCAGCAACCGGCTGGTAGGCCTAGGGCCTCCTAGGCCTGTCGCGCCATGTATTTTTAGGGGAGATGGAGCATACCGAGATTTTTAGGGGTTTTCTCTGGGTTCTCCCGTTTCTCGAATGTCATCCAAACAGCTCTCTCCATTTCTCCTCCCGCCTCATCATGCCATATAATTTTCATTTATTCGCACATTTTTTTAAATCATCTTTCACCTCATCTCATATAGGAGTAACAGTCTGGTGTGCCAAACCACTTGTGTATTAAATATATAGTTATGGTGATCCAGGGGAAGACATTCGTTTACTTCCTCACGAATCTGAGCCTATGTAACAACTTAGGGCATAATAGTGTCATATGGAGTGATGTAGCCCCTCCCTGAGGCCCTTGGAGCAAGTCCAGAAAATTACGATATGTGCCGTGAGTGAATGCTTGATATGTCGAAAGCAGTATAACACCTTAGATTGGATTTCATTACACATGATTCAACATGATTTTTGTCTCATGAGTACCAATAGTTGTATCTAATGCAATTTTTTTATTGTGTTTTCAAATATGTATTCGGAATTTCTCCATCACCCACAGTTTTTTCCTTCAATTTCAAATAATGGATTTAAATAATTATTTTTTAATAAATGTTTTTTTGTCCATATGTCCAGTGTAAAATAAAACGGGGAACACTTTCATCAGGAGATTTCAGCTATGGAGAAGAGATATCAAGGCAAATGGAATCCTAATATGCTGGCCGATTATTGTTGGACCATCAAGGGGGATGTGGATGCTCCACAGGCGAAATATAGCAGAAAATCATCATTTCTTACTTTCTAGGTGCGTCTGAATGTTCGAATATTGTGCAGTTACGAATGTAAAAAATATTAATGTGTTTGAAATTATAAATGCCTGTCTATCGGAAACCTTGCTTGATGGAGAAAAACCGATATCTTATTTGAAATTCGGAGAAAAAATACTATCAGAATCACATATTTTTCCTTCTGAGACAAAAAAAAAGTTTCTTTTTTGTTGTGCAGTGATATGATTCATTCATAACAAACAATGATGGGTGGAATAATACAATGAACCTACACATGGTTGCCGTGTTAAGGGCATAATAACTTAACCCAATCGCTTCAGATTTAAGTGCTCCATGCATTTGCCCAGAAACCGGATTTAAGTTACCGTAAATTACATTGTATATTTTCAGACATTCAAAACAAACAAATGGTAACGGTACTTGAGATCACAATAAGGGTGAAGGCAAAAACACATTCCTCTACTATTCATAAATTTTAACAAAAGATTACCATGCCAAGGGATGACAAAGTATTGCAAAATATATAAAAGCAGAATTAAGCGAGTGTACCTCTCTTCTGAGTTGAAGGCTATTTAACTGCCGGCGAGTCTAACTCGTCTTTCGAGGCGAATGGGTTAAGTCCATGCGCTGTTCTATACAACCTAGTACGCCTTAATTGTATTTCTTCTTTTACGGTACAGTGAAGTAAAATGTTCAGAGCCTACTTCGTTTTAATGGGTAAAGTTCTCATGTTAAAACAAAGTGAGAATTAGGCCTACCTCAGCCAACAAAATGTCACAGGTTATTCTCCCACCTCATTCTTTGCTGTTCCCATTACTCTCTTTCATTCCGTATACGTGTTACTTGTCCTGCTCATCGCAGTGTTAAAAAAGTATTTTATAAATAAATAAATAACTTATTGTCAGTAATAAAATTAAAAAAATACAAGCGAAAAAAATGTAATCCGCTAATCCATCCCGTAGCTTTACTCTCGTAAACTCTTATTATATCTTGTTTCGCATAAAGGCCATGTAGCTCACTGTTACGTTCATTTTTATATTCACCTATTTGTTGGTCCCTCCAGGATCCAAAAATATTCCTAAGAACTTTATTCTCAAATATTCACAATATTTTTTTCCTACCTTGAAGTTATTAATGTCAGGAGGTCTAGGATCCAACGGTCCCCGAAAATCATCCGGCCATCATCATGCTTATCATTATTATCATCATTTCACCTGTGTGGAAAGCAACGGTAAGATACCACAGCTATAATTTCCTAGTAAAGCTGCAAAGCATAGCATGAAAGACCTGCCCTCGGGCAGTACACTATAAATAGAAAAGAATGTATGTTATTAAATACATTATCCTTCGGGGAGCGGAAATGAGATTCCTACGGGCTGTGAAATGTTGTACAAGAGAAGAACATATTAGAAAGAGAATACTAGAGATGAACTAAAAGTACAACCAGTTCTTCAACAAATAGAAGAACACAGGAACAATTGGATAGAACATTTGCAAAGAATGGCAGAGGATACGATACCAAAGATGGCACTGATGTATAATCCTGGAGGACGAAGATCGGAAAGAAGACCAAGAATGCGCTGGGCTGAACAGATGTGAGATCAGAACAGGCAAAGTCCTAACCCGTGAAGGATGATGATGATTAACCTTCGTGGAAATATTCAATAGGATCTGTTCTTTAATCTCTTGTGGCCTAGTGTCACCATTAAAATGATTTTATTATCGAAATTCGCCATGTGTTTTCTTTAATTATGCCTAAAATAATTGTATATAGGCCTAAAGCAGCAAGAAATTAACAGCTAAATATGAGAATTCCGAGTTTAGGATTCAAGTCACCAACGTAATTTGTTTTAAGCTGTGAGTTTACTACACAAAATTCATGCAAACTCTGGAAGACTGTCATTTTCTCGTAAATGAGCAAAAGACACTTACCGCCTGAAACCTCAGTAGCAGAACCCGCTATTTATTTACCTGGTCTCCTTCCCAGTTAGGTCTGATTTTATACCGTTTTACATCTTCTGCAAACTTTAATGGCTTGCTCGTAAATATTCCAAGCACAAAGACTAAAATGACTTAACTATATGAACTCCACTCACATCCAGATGCGAAATAAATCCAATTTTGTTGAGAGTTTTCAACAATGTCAAGCAAGTTACTCATTTCTATTCCCTGCAGGTTATTTATTATGCATGTGAAAGTCATTATAAAACATAAGATACGATGTCAAATTAGCAATATTAATGGCTTTCCTTCACTAAACAAATTATTCTAAAATTAACACTCACACATATATATATAGAAACTTGGGGTAATGTGGACCCCACTGACTTTGTTGTTTTTCTTATTTTAATTAAAGGATTTTAATTTTGTTTAATTACAGTAATTATCATTAGTGTTATAACTATGAAATAGCACTGTTATTTTATTCAAATATGGAAACATCATCTTAACTTATGAACTTTTACATTACAATAAAGGTCCACTTTAACCTCCATATTGGAGTAAAGTGGACCCCAGAATCCACTCTAGCTTAAAGTCAAATTTTAAGTTAATTTACTCTATTAATTTATACAGACAGGCATAAATAATTATGAACGTATTTATGGCTGATTGTACTTAAAAAGCGTTGATATTTGTTTAAAGCTTAGAAAAATTATTGTTGTTTATAAAATTCACACGTCATTTATCTGCAGTGAACGACTTTTTCGGGTATAATAAAATTACAAGGAAAACTAATTCACTGGCACTATCAAAACCGTAGGTTTATGGGAGCGCGGACATAAGCTCTCCATACATCCCTATCCTGAGCTAAATGTTTTCTAATCATTCCCTGTATAATCTACTTCCCTCATATCATAGTTAATGTTATTCTCCCACCTCATCTTGGTCTACCAATTGGGAGTTTTCCCTCAGATTTTCAAAATTACAAGTATATTAAATGAAAGTAATTAAGTGCATGGTTTTTACAGATAGCATCCTGATTGATAAAACATACGTATTCATGAACCGCCTCGTGGGAGGGTCCACATTAACCGAATTCCTTTGTTATGTTTAATTATTTTATATAGCCGTCATGTCACATAATATCAAACGAAACCTGTCAGTATATTAAAACATCAATATAATATAACATATTTAGGAGATTTTTTTTTCTATGAAGGATGATGATCAATATAAGGGAGAATGTGAAACCCGGTTCCGGTACGCAGCTTACTCCTGCTTAAAAACACCGGGGGGGGCAGCCAGGCTTAGCGTCCCTAGCCGACGAAAGGATGAAAATCAACAGTACAGCATGCCGTCTCAAAATATGTGCCTGGAGGGATTTGTAATTTAAATCAAGAATCTGGTGCATAATCTAGCAAACACAAATTGTAAACCACCGCCCCTCCTGAACCAAGATTCAAAATGTTACGATTAACTTCATTCAATTATTTTAACGATTAGAATTTCCAACCCTTGTAAAGTATCGAACCTGGATCAGATAGTTAGGAAGCAGGCGAGCTACCACATGAAACAGCACGCCGCGGCGATTCAATTTGGAACTATATTTTTTAATATATTCATGTTAAAAAATCACCCGCTGTTCCTCTTGAGTTTGCAAGGTTTGACACCTCACATTTTGCAACAATATTTAATTGAATTTCTACTATCTATATTCAGGAACTTCTTTCTGGAGATTATGATTAGCTTCATTAATACAACTGTAAAATTGTGATCAAAAATATATTGCGCAACCAAGGAGGTTTAAACATCATATAGCTAATTTTATAATAATAATAATAATAATAATAATAATAATAATAATAATAATAATGGCCTATTTCACCTGATGGTGTTAAGACCGTAATGTCTTCTCTTCCATTTCTCAGGGGTTAAACTATATGGATAATAAAAATTATGAATTACACTTGAGCAACAAAAAGGAAACTTTTATTTTGTCTCAGAAAGAAAAAATCTGATTCTGATAGTATTTTTTCTCCCGAATTGAAATATGTTATCGGTTTTTCTCCAGCACGCAAGGTTTCCGGGAGACAGGAATTTATAGTTTCAAACACTTTAATACTTCCTACATTCGTAACTACATAATATTCGAACATTCGGACTCGCCTAGAAAGTAAGAAATTACGATTTTCTGCTATATTTCGCCTGTGGAGCATCCCTCTTCATGGTCCAACAATAATCGGCCAGCATATTAGGATTCCATTTGCCTTGATATATCTTTTCCATAGCTGAAATCTCTTTAATTAGCTCATTTGGTTTTATTTTACAATGGACAAATGGACGAAAAAACGTTTATTAAGAAAATAATTATTTAAATTTAGTAATTAAAATTGAAATAAAAAACAGTGGGCGATGAGAAATTCGGAATACATATTTGAAAACACGATAGTAAACTGTATTAAGTACAACTATTGTTACTCATGAGACGAAAATCATGTTGACCAGTGTAATCTACAGCTTAATTAATAATAAGCGTAGGCAAACAATATATGGATGACAAGAAAATGTAAAACATTAAAATAGTAATAATAATAACAATAACAATCTATAATTTAATTAAATAATTGGCTTGGTAAAGAAATTGCAAAATATAAAGGAATAATAAATATACCTAGAACATAGTCATATACTAGAATTGTCTAAGAAAACACGTAGTGAGCTATCTTTTTTTTTTTTTTTGAATCGGTCAGTCCTTGATATAAGAGGGGAGAGATTATAGATTCAACAGAATTGATAAATCAAACCATCCTCAAAATACTTTTTCACAATGGTAATGTTATTGACATAGGTAATATTAATATAATTAGATACGTCAACGATTATAAATTAATAAAAGTTATTTATATAAATAAAAATAGAAATATGAATAACGACAATTTCACGATTTGCTTTAATTCTATTTAAAAACAAAATTCCTTTATTTTTTTATTTTCACTAAGGCTCTTTTGCTTGGTTAAGGGAAAAGACGGATGTGTTTTTTGTTATCAGCAGGCAAAATATCAACGCAGGCCACATGACGTAGCGTAAGATTTGGATGATGCGTTTTTCATAAGTTAGCATTAGGTTTTTAATTTAATTATTGCTCAGTATTGCAAATGGCAGTTTTGCTCTCGAAACGCGTCGACTGTTAACAGCTGATGGTTGGATTTTATTTAATATAGCATTGCATTAAGGGAATCATTAATTTCTTCTACTGAATAAAATATGCTTTAATATGTTAGTGGATATAATACATTATTTTGAACAGCATAGGGGATACAACTGGCATTACTGGCACTGGGAATAATAGCTAAATTAATATTCTTGTAATTATATTTGTTGCTGCTAACTTAGTTTCCAATATTACGCAATTATATTTGTTATTACTATAATAATTTGTGCACAGGGCATTGTGCAGTATGAATTCAAGGTGAAACGCTATTTTATTCGCCATGTTATAAACTTTAATTTCTACGGTGTTTTAAAATCTAATATATAAAAATGATTGTTTATTTTTATGTAGTTTTGTTTATTTGTACTTTATGTACGGCCATACCGTTGAACCGATTGTGATGGGGTTTTTTGCAAAATGTTCAGGAGATTCCCGGGATGAACATAGGCTATAAGAGAGTTGAGATAATCAACTCCTACACCCTTAAAAAACACCCCTTTTTAGTGAAAAACGTGAGAAATTAGCTTTTTTATCCCTAAATGGCTTCCGCTGCCTAAACCATAACAAATACGCAAAATTATTGTAGACAGAATTGAGTATTTCAGAAACGTCTACAGAAAAGTCCGCGACAGCATATGTTCATATCTTAAGGGTAACTCACAATAATCATTTTTGTCTTTCATTGATGTCAAGAAGATCAGGATAAATGGATTCCCGGGCAAGCATAAGCAGCGCACGGCGGGTATTGTCTTATGGATAACTCAAAATAACGAATTTTGTCTTTCAGCCCATTTATGCCTAGTACATCGGGATGCGTAAATTCAAGGGCAGCGCTGGATAATCAGCACGGGGTACCTAAAAATAGTAACGATATAAATTTATATTTATTTTTCCTTTTGCTTATTCAACTAAATGCAAAAACATCATTTATTTAGGAGTAGCAGCGCACGCCGGGTATTAGCTAGTAGATAATAAATGCTTAAAATATGCTACTTTGGAAAGAGGTAGGATATAATTTAATAACCATGAATCCTGAAATGAATATATATATATATATATATATATATATATATATATATATATATATATATATAGGCCACTATTTAACGTAACAACTTGTGTGATTGAAATATTAGACCTATCTGTTATAAACACATTGAAATTAATTTAAACTATTTCGCATTTTAATTGAACACGTATTACTCTCAAAAGGTAAGATATTGTATCAATTCCTAAGGAATGAAGTTACTGAGTCGATCCTACTTAGTAGACACCGAAAATCACCACGTCAAAAATATGTAGGGGCCTATATATGTTACTTTAAGGGAGGAGAAAATAATACGAAAATATCAGAATTAAGTTCATAGAAAACAGGTTTTGGGCTAAAGAGAGATGAACAGATAGGTGAATGGAAAAGACTAAAACAGTGAGCTACATGATATTTATGGAAGCCAGATGAACAAAGAAATTAAACATAGGCTTAATTGTGGAAACGCGTGCTATTATGCATTACAGGAATTCTTGACATCCCAACTCCTTTCAAAAAACGTAAAACTAAAAATATATAAAACTATTATTCTACAAGTTATATTATATCGACGCGAAATGTGGACTCTTACTTTAAAGGAGGAAAGGAGATTACGAGTATTTGAGAGTAAATTTCTTAGGAGAATGTTTGGCCCAAAGAGAGATGAACAGACAGGTGAATGGAAATTACTACATAACAGTGAAATGCATGGTCTTCATATGAAGCCAGATATAATAAGAACAGTTAAGTCTCGTAGACTGCGATGGGCAGGACATGTGGCACGAATGGGGAATGAAGGACTTGCATGGAAGCTTCTTGCAGGAAAACCAGAGGGAAAATGCCCAGTTGGTAGACCAGGAATGAGGAGGGAGAATGACATTCATGATTTGAGGGAAGTACATTATACAGGGGATGATTGGAAAACAGTGGCTCAGGATAGGAATGAATTGGAGAGCTTATGTTCGCGCGGCCATGAACCTACGGGTTTAATAGTGCCAGTGAGTTAGTTAGAAATAATAAGAACAGTTAACTCTCTCGTGGACTGCAAAAGGCTGGACATGTGGTACGAATGAGGAATGAAAGAGGGTCATGGAAAATTCAAGTAGGAAAACCAGAGGGAAAACTTCCAGTAGTTAGTCGAATAATATAATTAATAGTAGTCGATGAATGAGGTGGGAGAATAACATTAATAATCATGATGGAAGTAGATAAATACAAGGGATTGGAAAACTATAACTCAAAATAGGGATGTATGGAGAGGATATTTCCGCACAGCCATCAATCTACGGGTCAGATAGTGTCAGTGAGTTAGGAGTCCTAATGGAAAAAAAAAAAATACATGTATATGTATATATATATAAAATGACAAATGAGGGAAATTTTGAGGAAGTGGCTGAATTCAAATACCTAGGAACAATAATCACAAACAGGAATGAGATGCACAAGGAAATTAAACATAGGCTCAATTCTGGAAATGCGTGCTATTATGCATTACAGAGACTCTTGACTTCCCAACTCGCTTTCAAAAAGCGTTAAACTGAAAATATATAAAACTATTATTCTACCAGTTATATTATATGGTTGCGAAACATGGACTCTTACTTTAAGGGAAGAAAGAAGATTACGAGTATTTGAGAATAAAGTTCTTAGGAACATTTTTGGATCAAAGAGAGATGAACAGACAGGCGAATGGAGAAGACTGCATAACAGTGAATTACATGGTCTTTATATGAAGCCAGATATAATGAGAATAGTTAAGTCTCGTAGACTGCGATGGACAGGACATGTGGCAGGAATGGGGAATGAAAGACGTGCATGGAAGCATCTTGTAGGAAAGCCAGAGGGAAAACGCCCAGTTGGTAGACCAAGGGTGAGGTGGGAGTATAACATTAACTATGATTTGAGGGAGGTAGATTATACAGGGGATGATTGGAAAGCATTGGCTCATGATAGGGATAATATGGAGAGCTTATGTCCGCACGGACATGAACCTTAGGGTTCGATAGTGCCAGTGAGTTAGAGTTTATATATATATATATATTTTTTTCAGCAGTAAAGACTCATCTTTAAACAGCAAATAGCACTCATTTAAAAAGACACACACTCACATAAAGAGTGTAAATGTCACAGAATGAAGCAGAAGAGCACGTGTGTGAAGGAATTTTGATTTGTGTGTGTATGTGTGTGTAATTATGCCAAGTAGCAATGGCTGGCGTTTCAAAGGGAATACAATATGAGCTGGCAGCTGCTAATGTAATTACACGATTACAATTAATTTTATATGCTGCATCCCTGTTCAAACACGGCCGGAGATTATTTGCTCATCGCCTCGGGGCTTACAACGCACTGTGATCTTCAAAAATACCCAAAAATCCTAGTACTAGTCTGTACGTCACAACGCAACAATTTATTCAGTTTAAGCTCGTTTCCACATATTTCTGACACTTCTATACCCTAATTCTCGTCTCTGATACGGGCAAGTATCATACAAGAGTAGAGTGCGTAATTAAATTACACACACTTTGTTTTATTCTATTAATCATTTACATGTCACGAACTTCTGATTTAATACATTTTTCGAAATAAAAAGTTATTAGTGGAATGCAGGCTTTCACGGCCGGTAATCATGGTAATAAAAGATTCCGGGCTATGTGGCCGTGGTCTATAACTGGCGTTTCTTCCAGACGTTTCTCCCTCAACTGCGGAGGGCATCTTCAGTGGCGAGCGCTTACAGCTGTTGTTTCCCTGTCGTAGACTCGACTCGCAGTCGAGTCTACGACAGGGAAACAACAGCTGTAAGCGCTCGCCACTGAAGATGCCCTCCGCAGTTGAGGGAGAAACGTCTGGAAGAAACGCCAGTTATAGACCACGGCCACATAGCCCGGAATCTTTTATTACCAAAAAATTATCTGTTTTCTTGAAAAAGGTCCTCAATATCATATGATAGGTTCTGAACTTATATAATAAAGAAATGAAAACTTAGATAAGAAATATTTCAAACAAAGAATTATTAAAGAAGGGAGGATTCCTCATTTTTATAAAAAGTCGTACTAACTCACTCACTGGCATTAGCAATGCCGTAGGTTCATGGCCGCGCGGACATAAGCTCTCCACACATCCCTATCCTGAGTTAATATTTTTCAATTATCTCCAGTAAAATGTACTTCCCAAACATCTTGTTTAATGTTATTCTCCGATCTTATTCTTGGTCTATCAACTAGTATTGTCTCTGGTTTTCTTATTAAGTCTTCATGCCCCTCTTTTATTCCATAATCGTGCCATATATCCTACCTACAGCAGTCTACGAGACTCAACTGTTCTTGTTATATTTTGTTTCCTATCATAAGTAATGCCACGAGTGATTTCCAAATTATCGATAAATTCACGAATCACGAAGTGAGGAGTGAATTTATATAGAGAATTTGGAAATCATGAGTGGCATTTATTAGGACTATTTAACGAATAAAATAAGCTGTTTACTCACAAATCATTATTTAGCTATAGTTATTTTAACATATTTATATATTTAATGTAAACGGCGATGTTTGAAAACAAATGAGAAACGATTGGTACGCTTCATTTGCTTCTTTTGTTCATCACTGCAACCAGATCGTATTATTTATTGCCAAAGGATCGCAATATTGTAAGAATGCACCCTTGTTGAGAAATTTATAACCAACATTATAGGTATTAATTTATACAATCTGGTAGCCGTATTTCTTAGAGAGTCAGCACTGCAAAATAATGCTACGACCTATTCAGAATGTTAAAAAGGAGAAGCTTTCTTTAATATGATAAACTTTAGTTGTTAAATTCGAGGCGGAACACGACTGTGATTGGTTGTAAATAAAAAATTATTGAAATGTGATTGTTCATTGACTCCCATTTGGGGCATCAGTTAAATAGTCAAGATAATGTAGTTCACTTTTACGTGGTCTTCTACATTCTCGTGTATCTTCACCTCTCTCTGGTCCAAACACGTTCCTAAGAACTTTGTTCTCAAATGCTCGTTATTTTTACTAACGTCCTACTGATGACAAGATTTCAACGCAAAATTAACGAGCAGAAATTATTTCTGATAATTTTAATTAAGTTTATACAATCGTAGGTATGTCCCGCGAAGTAGCTGACCCGATTACGACAAAGTCTTGGTGCACAGCTACGAGACTTGCTCTGGTTATAGTCCCATTGGGGGAAACATTTTTCTCAGGGAATTTCGGCCAATTTGGGACCCGG
Source organism: Diploptera punctata (assembly GCA_030220185.1). Classification (NCBI taxonomy): domain Eukaryota; kingdom Metazoa; phylum Arthropoda; class Insecta; order Blattodea; family Blaberidae; genus Diploptera; species Diploptera punctata. The sequence goes on from JASPKZ010008289.1 coordinate 576,115, forward strand.
TGCCCACACAGAACTGAGAGGAATTTGTGTAGCTACAATAAGCAGTGGCTTCATGTTGCGATAACGAGCTACCACTGCGTGGGGACTCGATATTCCGGACATACATCACCCATAACTGGCTGTTTGATGGTCCAACAACGTGATTAACACATGTGGATGTGAGGCCAGCATTGGGCTTTGTAGGCCAAGTGCATTATAGGCATATATATATTTATCGTATGAAACTATTTTAATACACATTTTAAAATTAAATGACGTATGTGTTAGTTAAATTAGACCAAGCCATAGGCCTAACAGATTACAGGTTTAATTTAAATTTCATGTAGCCTATAGATCTAATCGCTTTTTACATCGTGATTCATTGTTCAAATTACCGTTTTCGAAATTCGCGGGCGGCAGGAGGAGTTACATTCGGGATGTGTGCAACCAGCAAATAAACTCTCTATAACGTGCTTTCTGGAGAAGTCATTTTCAAGATACATCGATTCTAAAAAGAATAAGCTATAGGACCATCTGTTTGAAAGGGGCCCAGACTGGCTTTCCAGATTGTTTCTACCGTCACAAATAAAGAGGATGCGAGTCTATATCGGCTAGTCATGTCCAAAGTGACCTACTTGTGAAATCAAGAAGATGTGTTAAGTAAATCCGTCAGCGTGAATTAGGAACCGACTGATCAAGTAAATTTTGAAGCAAAATACATTATTAGCAGCAAATTACTTGTACATAAATTACGAAATAAAATATTATGCAAAAAGTATTTACTTGTATGTTGTATCAAACAAAGTAGCAAAGAATTTAAAAAAATGCTTGACTTTTTTAGGTTTTTTTAAGAATAATGGCTAATTAATGTATAAAAATGGCGGTATTTACTTGTAAATAGTTAAGAAAAAGCAATATTTTGTGTAAGCATACGTGGAACAAAGTAAGCACAAGTCATTTAGAACGTAGTAATTAGTAACTATTTATGCGTCATCATGTATGCACACGTAGGATTAATAAAGTTGTAAATGCTCTAAATTATTCATAAAAACAATTTTAACCATGCGAGAAAATAATAACTTAACTCTCATTTTTCAAAAAGCTGTTGTATACAGGGGTAAAACTACTTAAGAAGAGATAATTACTTTACCTCCCGTAATTTTAGGACAAAACTACCCAAGTTCTGTATTTTGCAGATAATATTTTCAGTCATATATCATTGTTGTGTATTTATTTATGTTTCCATTTTTGTATCAAATCTACTGATATTCAAATCCATGACTTATTGTTAATAAATTTAATTTTTAACCACCTCTTCTGAAATGTTATGTTTTCAGACTTACGAATATTTACCCTGTGGCCACAGAAATAACACTAATTTGGATATTTTGTGTAGATATCTGTGAAGTATAATTAAAAAATTCACCTGAATCCTATGCCACCATCATCTGTGAGAATATAGAGGCCTATCGACTGAAATAAATTTGACAGCTTTTTTTAAGTGTAATGGACAAACATTTTTACGTTACAAATTCTAATATGTTTAATGTCTTAATGGTAGAATGAAAAAAAAATGACAACTTTTGTTGAATTACCGTTACTATATTAAAGTGTAGATACGTAACAGTGAACTACGAGTACATGGTCTTTATAGGAAGCCAGATTAATAAGAACAGTTAAGTCTCGTAGACTGCGATGGCCAGGACATGTGGCACGAATGGCTATTGAAAGACGTGCGTGGAAGTTTCTAGTAGGAAAACCAGAGGGGAAAACGCCTAGTTGGTAGACCAAGAATGAGGTGGCAGAATAACATTAACTGTGAATTGAGGGAAGTCGATTATACAGGGAATGATTGGAAAACATTAGTTGAGGATAGATACTCGTATTTTCTGTATAGCTTATGTCCGCGCGGCCATGAGCCTACGGGTTCGATAGTGCCAGTGAGTTACATTAAAGTGTAGAGGCCTATTATCGAGTTGCACTAAATATATAATCTAGATGACATGTCATTGGTCTAATACATAAACAGGCCGACATACCTTTGAACGACAGAGGTTGACAGACTGTGCCTGCATCTTCCGGAAGGAATAGAGAAAGAAGAATACCCCGGGTTATATTGGTGGAAAATGCAGTGATATCAATACACCTGAAACAAGGACACTATCTACACATGATCAGTGGTGTCTAATTTTAATAAACCAGGGGGCCAGAAACATGTGTTCTAATCAGGTGGATGGTCGCAGATTGAAAATAGGAGATTCTCCTACCAAAATTGTAATGAACAGGTACACTTAATTTACTACTCATGAAAGAAAAAGTATAATTATTTTGTAAGTAGCATTCCTATTAAAATGTGACTATTCGAAAACACAATCGCACTGAAGAGGGATAGAGGAGGGAGAAATCGTTTCGTTAAAATTGTACTTTGTCACATTGCCATAAAAACTTTCTCTCGCTACTAGGGATGTTCTGTGAATGAACATATTTAATCACATGCAAAATCGATAAATGCAGAATAATTTCAGATGTACTATGACTAATATAATTCTTCTTCTTTCTTCTTCCTTCCAAGTATTAGGCCAAGGCCTGTTACGATCCTATAGAAAATTTTCCCTCCAGCGTTTCATAGGACGGCCCAGTGATCTTCGTCCTCTTGGTATATAATTATAAACAGCTTTGGGGATCCGATTTGAACTCATTCTTTCAAGATGGTGTTTCCAATTTAGTTGGTACTGTTTTATAATTCTTAACAGTTTCATGGTACTGTTTTATAATTCTTAACAGTTTCATATATGTAATGAAAAGAAAACAGGGATGAGAGCTCTTAAAAAATAATTTTGGAAAAATCTTTTAATGGAAAAATAATATTAAATCACATTACAATAAGCGAGAACTTCGCGAATCTTTTCAAAAGACTTGGAGGGCCACATGTGTCGGGGGCCGCCAATTGGAAGTCTTGTTCTAACTGAAATTATATAATACTGATCACAATAGAAAATGGTATTGCACAAATGCTGGCACAGCTGGAGTATAGGTGACAGAAAGATTAGAAATAGTCCCAGATTGTTGAAAAATATTGAGAAGAAACACTGCAACTGAAGATTATTACATTTTTCTGAAACGTTCTGGAATGTGGCTTGCACCACTGTCATTTTAACTTCAAAACGATCACGTGGGCACTAACTAATCTATTTTTTATCGTTAATTACATTATCATTACGGCAAATTGAAACAATTTAGAAAACTGTTCTGTAATATTTGAAAATAATTTTAAATGAAAAAAATTACTGAAATTAATTCGTGCAGTGTTTGTTTGATTGAAGCAGTTAAGTTAATTATGATGCAAATATTCATTAGATCAAACGTATTATTTAATTTTATTCAGATAACAGGTCAATGCTAACAACATTTTAAATTGAGTTTGCAACGATGTATTTTGCCTTTTCATATAATGTATTTGATGTTTCTAAAACTAAGTTAAGGTGTGCAAAAATTTACAGTGCATGCTGGATACTTATTAAAGCAACACAGAGCGCGATAAATTATTATGATTTCTTATGTTGATTAACACATATAACACGAAATTTCGCTACGATAACGTTAACATTTTTGAGTGCAAGAAATAAGCAGTGATTCATCACAGGAATTATACAGGCTGCAAGTAATATAAGTGCATTTTTAAGGATCCCTTGGGTGGATTAAAAAGTCAGTAACAGTTTGGTACCAAATGAACACTGTTCTTTAAAAAATATGTCTCTCTAAAATTTAAATGCTCTCTAACTCGATAAATATTTGCCGTATAGGTGCAATATTTACTTAGGACTATTTAATTCATGCCCCAATTGGGAGTCAATGACCAATCACGTTTCAATGAATTTTGTTTTAGAACCAATCATAGTCGTGTTTCACCTCGATAAATATCGAATCCTCTTCTTAATATTCTGAACAGGTCAGAGCATTATTTTGTAGTGACTGACTCTCTAACATATACGTTGAATATAGCAAACAATGAACGGATTCCTTCGACCTACACATTTCATAATCGTGTATTCAATAATTGTGTTTTTTAAGTACTGATTTTACTGAGTTGTTTTCGAGAAAATGAATTAATATCCTATAATGTTGGTTACAATATACAGTTTGATGTGTTTCATTTTTTCCCCCACTAGGGTGCATTCTTAGAATATTGCGATCCTATTTGGCAATAAATAGTGTGATCAAGTTGCTGTGATGAACAAATGAAACACAACCAAACACTTTTCATTTGTTTTCAAACATCGCCGTTTACATCAAATACATACATATATTTAAATAATGATTAGTGAGTAAACAGCTTAATTTTATTCGTTAAATGGTCCTAACAAATGCCACTCTTTATTTCCAAATCGTCTAGATAAATTAACTCTTCACTTCGTGAGTCGTGAATTTATAGATAATTTGGAAATCTCTCGTTGCATTACTTACGATAATTAAGCACAAATAATAAAGGATGTTATGTTCGTTGCAGTTTTGTAATTGAATTAATCTTTTTCGCGGAAATTAGGTGAAAACTTGTGACTTTTGAAATAAGAAACGAGACATGACGAACTGCAAGTAATAGGTGGTCTTGCAATTGTTGGTCCCATAACCGTTGTTAATGTCTCGTCACAAGAATCACGCAGTTCTTCGTGCCCTCTTGCAATCTTTAGAAAGTTTGGTCATAATTATTTCATCAACCGTGGGGTTACTCACAAAATGAAAGACAGATATGTTTATTTTATTGTGATTTAACAACTCTTTGAATTAATGAACGTCACTTCCACTCTTCATAATATATTGAATGTAAAACTGTATCATTCAATTAAACAATTTTACTAAAAGTTCAAAATATTGACAGTCGATAAGCATAATTATATAAAAATATTTTTTTCATATTTCATTGTATGTTTAACATTAAAATAGAAAATTGGTTACATTACCATACTCTATGAGTCATGAAAATGCATACAAATGTCTAGTCAGTATTCTACGAGTAAGAAGTAAGTATACGAGGGCGGATCGGAAAGTAACGGACAATAATTTTTTTCTGCCTTGGTATTGCAGCTAGAATGTTGAAATTTCACAGAGATATAGTTTGAAGTTTTCACTACAGATGGTATTTTTTTTCTCAGGTGCACCTCTTGCGAGAGAAGCTTGAACTATGCAACAAAGATGGCGCGCATGCTACAGTCGTCCACCTGTGAGGAACAGAGAAGTGTTGTTCGATTTTTGTGGGCCAAAGGCCATAAACCCAGTGAAATTCACAGGGACATGCGTGGCGTGTATGGGGATGATTGTATGGACCGTAGCAATGTCTCCAGGTGGTGCACATTCTTCCAAGAGGGACGCGTGAACCTTAGTGATTCGCCACGTGATTCGCCTTAGTGATTCCTGGCCGACAAACGCTTTGAGACAGATGTGGAAGTGAAATCAGCAGTGCACAGATGGCTACACTCCAACCAAACGGACTTCTACGAACAGGGCATATTGAAACTGGTAACACGATGGGAAAAATGTGTTGAGAAAGTTGGTGACTATGTCGAAAAGTAGGTAAAAGAAGTAAGTTCATTTGTGATTTTTTTTCCTTTTTTTTACTATTAAACTTTTTAAAAAAAAATTATTGTGCGTTACTTTCCGATCCGCCCTGTGGACGACTGTAGTATGCGCGCCATCTTTGTTGCATAGTTCAAGCTTCTCTCGCAAGAGGTGCACCTGAGAAAAAATTACCATCTGTAGTGAAAACTTCAAACTATATCTCTGTGAAATTTCAACATTCTAGCTGCAATACCAAGGCAGAAAAAAATTATTGTCCGTTACTTTCCGATCCGCCCTCGTATATTGCCTTCCCCCATTCTTTAGGAAGATTTCACAACTAACACAGTGCAAACCCATCAGTGAAACCAGTACAGTTGTGCAGAACACACAAAACAGTTAAATAACTCCGGAAAGCAGGGGTCCTCATCTAGGGGATATGTGGATGGCGACCACAAGGTGCCCAAGCTGTGCAAAATATTTCTTCCACTTACTTGTGTTTTGCACTCTTTTAACTTTACTATCTAACCTCTCTTGGTTAACTCTTGTTTTTTTCGACCCCCGACGCTATTAGGGCATCCGAGGGCTAGGGAGTCTTTCCTTTCTTCCATTTCTTCTTTACTTTATGTTCTTTTCTTCTCCAGAAAAGCCTGACCAGAGGGCTATAAGATGGCAGCCCCATCACTGGTCTTGCCTTCCTTTGGCCAGCAACCAATCGAAGGGACTATTATTATGCTTTCAAGTCTTATACGAGAATTTCCCTCGAACGTTGGAGGGAAAATTTTCTATAGGATCGTAACAGGCCTTGGCCTAATACTTGGAAGGAAGAAGAAGAAGAAGAAGAAAATAAATAAAAGATGAAGGTCTTAAAATATCAGTACTGTTGTACAGAATACACTTAACAAGTACATGGCACCGAAAAGGAAAATAACAGAAATAGAACCGAAAATCATTGTTAGGTTCCATAATAAATGCAAATCAGTGTCATGCATACCGAAATATTACAAGAGTTCCTAATTTCCTAACAGGAAATGGATACAAGGAAAGAAGTCCTAAGGAAGTACTTTGTCAAATAAAAAATACGAGTAGTTAATTAATCACATTAACAACTGCACGATCACTTTTTACACTTACTGTACAACTTACTAAATAACTAACTGGCACTATTGAACCCAGAGGTTCTTGACCGCGCGGAAATAAGCTCTCCATACATCCCAATCATGAGCTAATGTTTTCCAATCATCCCGTGTGTAATTCGCCTACCTTAAATCAACACATTCGGTGCTTTCCATCTGGTTTTCCTATATTTTCCATGCCATCTTTCATCCACATTTCGTTCCACATCTCCTGCCCATGGAAGTCTAAAGAGGCAAACAGTTCTCATTCGATCTGGTTTCCCACAAAGTTCATGTGCCTCAATGTTATTAATCTTCTCAGTTCACCTATCATTTCATCTCTGGTGAAAACATTCTCTTTAGAACTTCATTCCCAAATGCTCATAATCAGGGTTAGGATTTATATGTAATAAAAATGGCTAAAAAATTCAAAGATTCTCAAAATATGGAGTAAAAAAATATGGACTGAATTTTTATATAAATCGTGCAAACATTCAGACAAGCATTACAAAAAACTTCAGTCGGAAAATCACTTACATACAATCGTAATTTTATAGATTATGGTTAAATATCTGATGTTATTTCAACCATTTAATATACCAAATGAACAAATAAGTATACATGATCCATGTTGAAGAAGCACTCAAAACTCAAACATGATAATTGAGTTTCGTGAACTATTGGATAGAAAACATGTTAAGCTATTTTTTTAAATCCTGTACTAATTGCACGGACCAAACCTGCTGTGGTCAGGTGTAAGAAATTCTATTGTCATCACAGGTGTTTCACTGTCCAACCAAAGCTCAGGATCAGCAAAAAAAGAAGAAAAAATGTGAAACGACACAATTTGTTTTCAGCATTCCATAGAACGTGTACATTCCAGACATGAAATCCGGATGCTAGTATAACAAATGTTTAATTATCTGCCAAGAACCACAAAACTTGGAATATATATATATATATATATATATATAAAGTTATGTAGAGATTTGTGCTATTTTCTGAAATATGTAAAAACACATACTATTCCCTGAAATATGGACAAATATGGAAAAACAAATGTACCTTAAACCACTAAAATACCCTAATGTGTGAACATAAAACGAAAATTTAACTTATATAAAAATAAATGTGTATTTGCGAATAAATCCTAGCCCCGGTTATAATTCTTTCTCCTATTTTCAATTAAACGTCCACATTTCGCATCCATTTTGAGAGGTGTAGGGATAATAAGAGACCTTGTAATGCATGATAATATGAATTTCCAGAATTGAGCTTATGTTTAATTCTTTTGTGCATCTCATTATTGTGTGTAATTAATGTTCTAAGACAGGCATGAGGAACTGCCGAATGAGGGGTAGCATGACATCTTCCTCATTCCACCTTTCATTGAACTCAAGACTGTTGTTATTTTGATCTCGGTATACTATGCAGTATCAGCGGCGGCGCAACCTTACAACTTGAAACATATGCACTAACCCCTTCCATTCCTACGTACTTTACGTGTATCTGTGCAAACCTTTGAAGGACGCGTAGTAGACCGCTGACACTAATGTATCTATGTCAGGCTGATAGTACTCGTAGAGAGACGTAATATTGAGACAAGGGTGTCATCGTTTAATCTGGAGAGTGTTTTAGATTTGATATGATTTCTCAGCAATCAATTTTGAAATCCGGTAACTAGCACATACTGAATTCTCTGAAAGTGGTTGTCTGCTATCGTTTTGGAGTGTTTGCTGCTTTAGATTATATAAAAATTCCATCCCGTCATCCCCTGTGTAAACAAAACATACAATGTTCCCTATGTCTATTATATTTAATTTATGAATTTGAACTCCATGCATGTTACCTAATGTACTTTAAAAGTATATATGATTAATATGCCCCTGTGAAAATATAGTTATATATTTCTAATCGTGCCTGTGCCTATCCGTATTGATTTGCATGTGAAGATCTGAAATGTCGTGGGATATTATAGTTTTTCACATGACGGAACCGCATAGAACACAATAAACAAACAACTTTCGTGCATTCTGAATGCAAAAATAATAATTTACCCAGTCCGTATTAAAATGATATTGGTGTTTAGAATTTACCCGGCTCACGCTGGATTGAACACCACTGACTCTCACTGTGTACTGTCAATCACTGTGTACCTGCATCTCCAGTGCAGGTACAAATGAGTGGAATTAGTATTGGCGGGGAGGTTTGTTATGAGGTCTCGGAGCCCATGCCTCTTCTAAGGTATATTAATCCACCCACTTCTTCAGAATTCCCCTCATTTTTCATTAACTGTACATTTCCAAGACATCCATGGCAATGAAGTAATCTAAAACCTTACTTGCATAAACACGAAAATACATATAAATAGCAAAACTTGCAATGATATGCTTGTTTACTTATGCTCCTGGACTCTATTTTTACACATAATTAAAACTGTTTTGAATTAGGATAAGATTAAAACTGTTTTGAATTAGGATAAGGGAAAGAATTTCCCTCAATTTTTATTAACTCTGCATTTCCAAGACATCCATGGTAATTGCAATGAAGTAATATAAAACCTTACTTGCATAAACACGAAAATACATGTAGGCTAAATAGCAAAACTTGCAATGACAGACTTGTTTACTTTTGCTCCTGGATTCTATTTTTACACATAATTAAAACTGTTTTGAATTAGGATAAGATTAAAACTGTTTTGAATTAGGACAAGGGAAAGAATTTCCCTCAATTTTTATTAACTGTGCAATTTCCAAGACATCCATGGTAATTGCAATGAAGAAATATAAAACCTTACTTGCATAAACACGAAAATACATGTAAATAACAAAACTTGCAATGACAGACTTGTTTACTTTTTCTCCTGGACTCTATTTTTACACATAATTAAAACTTTTTTGAATTAGAATAAGATTAAAACTGTTTTTAATTTTGAATAGGATAGGAAAGAATTTCCCTCAATTTTATTAACTGTGCATTTCCAAGGCATCCATGGTAATTGCAATGAAGTAATCTAAAACTTTACTTGCATAAACACGAAAATACATGTAAATAACAAAACTTGCAATGACAGACTTGTTTACTTTTGCTCCTGGATTCTATTTTTACACATAATTAAAACTGTTTTGAATTAGGATAAGATTAAAACTGTTTTGAATTAGGATAAGGGAAAGAATTTCCCTCAATTTTTATTAACTGTGCATTTCCAAGACATCCATGGTAATTGCAATGAAGTAATCTAAAACCTTACTTGCATACACACGAAAATACATGAAAATAACAAAACTTGCAATGACAGACTTGTTTACTTTTGCTCCTGGACTCTATTTTTACACATAATTAAAACTGTTTTGAATTAGGATAAGGGGAAGATGGTGCGAGGAACTGGAATACTGCAGGGTATTATGTTCAGTTCTCGGCGCGTGAAATGTAATTCGTTAACTAATCAATTTGGACGGTAATTTAAATCTACTTGGTTCTGGGGTGCCGTTGGCCGAGGATGAATAAATACTAGTGTCAATTACATGCGACACCACCAATATTTTCACATTTTCTCACTCGATCGATGTGGTGTGATGTGTTGTTTTGTGATGCGTCGGTGACAGTTTTAACACCTTCTCACCCTCGATTAATTTCTCCCCCAACTCGGGTTTTATCTATGCCTAACAATGAGAATATTCTTTCGTATTGCTGTTGTTCTTACTTTGAAAGTAGCCCAAATTTCAATAGACGACAACGATCCATACTGCAAAACAGTCGATTTGTCTGTTGATCGCATCGTGTATTTTTAAGGACATTATTCCCTCCCTCAAAATAACTGGGGTTGCCGCACACTTGAAAGAAAATATAGACTTAGAATTATTAGAGAAGGGACGACTCCTCATTTTTATCAAAACTAACTAACTCACTCACTCACTTACTGGCACTATTGAAGCCGTAGGTTCATGGTCACGCTTATACAATTAAATGCTGTTAAATAATTAATTTTTTTCCAGAATTAAATTTATTCTATGTAGTTAATAGTTTTTTTCTTCAGTTTTTTATCTTGTACATTTATACTTCATTCGTTAAATCTAGAGTAAATAAAAATATATTGTTAAGTAATAAATGTATTGTAGATATGTAATGTAATAATTTTCATCATCATCTTCAAGGTATGGGCCTATTGGCCCGTTCCGCTCCCCGCTGTACAATATGCTACAGGTCATCCTTCCAACGTCGATTCGGTCTTCCTACATTTCTTCGGCCTTCAGGTCTATAATAAAATGTTTTGATAAAGAATTATTTGGCAGTCTTTGTACAGGTTCAAACCATTTATATTTATGTCTGTACATTCTCTCGTTTATATTATATAGTTGTAATTCATCTCTGATACCTTGACTTCTCTTTTCATCTCTTAAAGATACTGAGTTGTTTATTGTAATTTAAATATGAGTATTTTTTTTATATTTTTTAACCTGGTTAAGTGATAGACAAGGCATTGATATCTGACCTTTGCCATGTAAATAAAGCCATTATTATTATTATTATTATTATTATTATTATTATTATTATTATTATTAATATTACATTCAAAATTCAATGGAGGAAATTTGGTGTATATATATGTGTGTGTGTAAAGGGCCCATTGGGGTAGTGGAGGTTAAGGCTCGCACCTTATTAAATATTCGGCACGAGATGTCATCTGGATGCCCGGCCTTGAATGGCGCCCGCCTTAACCCCAGAATAAGCGTAGATACACATTTCGGTTGGAGGCAGAGTCGACCCCAGTGACATGCTCCCGCCAGAAGGTTTAATACTTATAAAATATCTAAAACGATTTTGTCTCAATACACTTTTAAGTTATTGACGTTTCGCCATATCATGCGTATAATGAGGTACAGTCTTCTCATCTTATATAATAAAAAGTGAGGTGAAATTTTAAATACATGTCGACATTATACCTAAAGCTGCATTTATTCTTGTACCTGAACATTCTGAATGTAGGAAATTAGTAATTTTAACTTCGAACATTATAAACATATGTTTATATAAACTATTGATAAAATGTTATTTTTTTAAATAATGCATTATTGAGTCTGCTACAGGATTTTTCTTTTAAAGTGATGGGAAAGTGTAATGAAAATTCCATAGCCCTATCTGAAGTAATTCTTTAAAATAATGTATCAAAAGAGCGAATTTTCAGGAATTATTTACAAATTAACTCAGACGTATGGGTTTCATGCATCTAAACTATCTAACTAAATATCCCAGTGGCACTAGTTCGTTAATTTTTGGTCCAAATATTTTCCTAAAAATTTTATTCTCAAATTTTCACCAAATATTTTCTCCTCCCTTAAAGTATGAGCCCCACGTTTGGTAGCTATATATCTGGAAATATGACAGTTTTATATGCTTTCAGTATAATGATTTTGAGAGAAATTTGGACGAGAAGAGTACAAGTAGGCCTAATGATTCAATAGCATGCATATCCATAATTTAGACCTTGTTTAGTTTCTTTCAACACCTCATTCCAGTTTTTAATTATTATTTCCAGGTATTTGCATTCAGCCACTTCCTCAAAATTTCCCTGAAATGTCATTAAGTGTCCATTAACTGACAAAGGCTTAATATATAAAAAAAATGTATATTTTTACAGCGAAATTCATCCTTAATTAACACAAAAAATTAATAATGTCAGACAAATAGTATCAGAGACATTTTCTATTAGATGTTACTTTTTAGTCCTCTTCACATCTGCCTCAACTTTTAACTAGTTTCACGCAAGTAAGAACGTAAAAACTCGTCATCATTATACTGACTTACTTATTTGACTTAATTCCTGTTACTCCTTGTGGAGCATGGCACATTAGTAAAGGTCTTCCATTGCCTCCTACAGTCAATCAAACTTTTACTTCTCGCCATGTTTTCCCATACTCCTGGCTTCCTCCTCTAGTTTTCCTCCACGTTCTCCTAGATCAAACTCATTTCCTTGCTCCTGCGGATTCCAGTCTAAGACATCTCTCTCAACAGCACCCACTGGTTTTCTCAATGTGTGGCCTATACATATTCATTTTCTTTCTCTTATTTGCAATTTTATTTGAGGTTGATTAGATTCCCTCCCATAAATATTAATTCGTTATTACCTCTGGTCACCTGATATTCATTTTTCTCCTCTGAGATTTATTTATAAAAGTTTGTAATTTCTTAGTCATTACTTCTGTGACCATCCATGTTTTGGACCCATAGAGTTGGACATTTATATTAGAGATGAAAAGCTTAGTTTTTGTTGATATATTTCCATTTTTCCAAATGGGATTAGAGTTGCTTGAATGTTCCACTTGCCTGCTGTATACGTCTTTCTACGATTTCTTCTGCACAACCTGCTTATATTTATATTAGCACAACCATATTTTGCTTCAATTCGACCTATCATTCGTGTCCCTAGTTGAAGAGGTATGCCTATAACTTATTAAAAGTGACCTTAAAGTAAGAAAAAAAAACTACTTTGTTTCAAGACTACAATAAAGAGAAGGTCCGATTATACGGTAATATACGAACAACGAGAAACAAGAAAAGTCTTACAAGGGCACTTTGGAGGAAGTAGGACGTTGGGATGACCGAAGGACGATGGGAAAACAGAGTACGTGCAGACGCTACTCTACTTTTGGGAGTGTCCAACGCTGTGGTCTCGAGGTATCGTGCTGCCTTATCACGCAGTTCAAGTCTCGTTCGGGCAATTTTCCTGAGTGAGGGTTTTTCGGGGATTTTCCTCACCTGTAAGATAAATGTCAGGAAACTTTAAGGCCCGAATGTTCCCGAATATAATCTGGCCATCATAATCATTATATTTATATTCGCATTAAATTAAGTTTAGAATTAAGGACTTTCCTCGTGCAACACTGCCATCATCATCACCCATCATATCATCGGGGTAGAGTAACACTGCTTTCCAGGCGTCTCAACCTCAGAAGTGAGTTACAATTACGCCAATGCTACGAAAGAACATCATAAATGTCGAAATGACAACCTGGGGCATTGGATTTAAAAAATATTTCTGGGAGTAAGAAATTGGTAGATGGTAGGTAGGAACAGTGGAGGAGGAGGATTGGTGACCCCAGGGTCCAACTCCGGCTGTAGAGCCAGTGGATGGATGAATTGATGAATTCGTTGTACGGTAGAATTTATATATAATTCCCAAGTATGAGCATAAACATTAATAAATATTTGGAGAACTCAAATTCATGTTGTAAATTCTCTCCAATTAATCATATGCAATGGAAAGAAGGTTTCGCAGACCGATCTAACGAGTTAGAGGTAGAATTCTATACAATGACATGCGTGATGTTTTGAGGTTCTAAAGGTGAAAAGGTTCTCTAAGTTTAAAGAGATAAATGACTTCAGTAAGAAAACTGAAACTTTGAACTGAAATGACGCTGTGAAGAAGTGTCGCTACTAAGAATGTTGAAATTTGCCATTACTCATCTTACTATTAGATAATCTGAAAAGAAATATTTTGTTCCTGGCTGTATTTTACACACTAAAATCCTAACCAGAGAGGAAAGTGAAAGCAGACAATCCCCCGGTACATGACAATATTTAATACTTACTTACTCACTGGCACTAAGGAACCCGTAGGTTCATGGCCGCGCGGACATAAGCTCTCCATACATTCCTATCCTGAGCTAATGCTTTCCAATCATTCCTTGTAAAATCTACTTCCCTCAAATCATAGCTAATATTATTCTCCCACCTCATTCTTGGTCTACTAACTGGGCGTTTTCCCTCTGGCTTTCCTACAAGATGCTTCCATGTAAGTCGTTCATTCCCCATACGTGCAACATGTCCTGCCCATCGCAGTCTACGAGACTTAACTGTTCTTATTATATCTGGCTTCCTATAAAGACCATGTAGTTCATTGTTAAGTGGTCTTCTCCATTCACCTGTTTGTATCATCATTCTTTGGTCCAAAAATTTCCCTAAGTACTTTATTCCCAAATACTTGTAATCTCCTTTCGTCCCTTAAAGTAAGAGTCCATGTTTCGCATCCATATAATATAACTGGTAGAATAGTAGTTTTATATATTTTCAGTTTAACGTTTTTTGAAAGGAGATGGGACATCAAATGTCTCTGCAATGCATAATAGCACGCATTTCCAGAATTGAGCCTATGTTAATTTCTTTGTGCATCTCATTCCTATTTGTGATTATTGTTCCTAGGTATTTGAACTCTGCCACCTTCTCAGAATTTCCCTCATTTGTCATTAGCTGTCCGTTTCCATTATATAATGTATTTCTACGTGTGATCATATATTTAGTTTTATTGATATTTACTTCCAGTCCTAATTTCTTAGTGTTACTCAATAGTGTGCGTGTTGTCCTTTAGTATCTCCTCGCTATCGGCCAATAGTACTACATCATCAGCATAAACTAACAGCTTATTAATACCATTGAATTTTAAGCCTTCCTCGTTCTCTAAAGATTTAATGGCATGCTCTAGTACAAAATTAAATAGTAGAGGAGATAGTGTATCTCCTTGCTTCAATCCATTCTGGATTACAAAAGTGTTCGAAACCGTTTGCCTACACGCACCCTACTCTTTGTGCCATTTAGACACATTCGTATAAGTCTAACTAATTTTTTAGGAATTCCGAACTCCAGCAGGATACTATATAACTTCTCCCTCTTAATTGAATCATATGCTTTTTTTAAATCTACGTATAGTTGATGTAGAGTACCATTATGTTCCCATTTCTTTTCTAAAATCTGCCTTATACTAAAAATCTGATCTGTTGTAGACCTGCTTCTTCTAAATCCACATTGATGATCTCCAAGAATGTCATCAATATAGGGAGTAAGTCTGCTTACTAATATATTTGTTAGAATTTTGTACGAAGTTGAAAGTAATGAGATGCCCCTGTAGTTGTTGTAATCAGTTTTATCTCCTTTCTTATAAAATGGGTACGATAATTGATTCTTTCCATTCATCTGGATGAGCTTCTTTTTCCCTAATCATACTAAGCAACCAGCGTATCTTGTCCATCAATTTTTCTCCCCCTGATTTTATGAGTTCTGCTGTGATCTCATCTGAACCTGATGCTTTATACATCTTCAATTTTTCAATCGCCATTTCAACCTCTAATGCACTTGGTTCTGCGACTAGCGATTCTGCTGTCCGTAAATTATCCTCCTCACGAAATATTTTATGTTTATGTGAATGATTCATATTGTAATTTTACATGGACTCTAATTACAATATAGGTCTAATTAATGATCTCATTTAGTCAATCTTCAACAACTTAATGACACGACATCTATTAGCCTAAAATCAATTCAATAAACGCATTCAAAAAATTAAACCATCAGTACATAAATCTGTTATTCTTCCAGTTGCATTATGGATACGGAATACAGTTCCTTACTCTAAGAAAGGAGAAAAGCTTGAGAGTATTCGAGAATAACATGCTTATGTAAAAGGTTGGACCGACTTACAAACATGTGAATGCATAACACTTACATACCATT
Organism: Diploptera punctata; assembly: GCA_030220185.1. Lineage (NCBI taxonomy): Eukaryota > Metazoa > Arthropoda > Insecta > Blattodea > Blaberidae > Diploptera > Diploptera punctata. The sequence continues at coordinate 592,263 of JASPKZ010008289.1, forward strand.
GAATGTATGATCTTTATGGGAAAACATATGTAATAAGAACGATAAAGTCTCGTATTCAGCGATGGGCTGGACATGTGACATGAATAGGAAATAAAAACTTCTAGAAGGAAAATCAGAGAGAAACGGCCCAGTAGAAAGACAGATAATGAATTGGAAGAATATTAACCAATATTTGTTAACGCTGAATTGCTTATTGGATTATTGCAAAACGATAGCTGAGGATACGGATTTTAGAGCCTATGTCCACGCGACTATCAATCTTAAGGTTCGACATTGGCTCTCAATTAGTTCAGTTAATTATTTTCGATACCGATTGTAACTTATGGCTGTGAAACATGGATACTGGCGGAGTATGATAATAAAAAACTATTAATCTTTGAAAGGATCTTACGGAGAATTTTTGGGCCAATTAGAGAAAGCGATGGCACATGGCGTATACGAATGAACTCTGAATTAAGTAATCTAATACGAAATAAAAATGTAATAAACCACATTAAAGTTCAAAGACTGTGCTGATTTGGACATAAATTGAATGTAGGAAGACAAGCTTGTAAGAAGAATATACAAATGGAAATCAATATGCACCAGAACAGCTGGACGAACAAAAAACAGATGGCAGGATTATGTTATGAAAGATGCATTAGAAATTAAAATTGGAAATTGGCCAGTCTGTATCCAGGATAGATCTAGGTGGGGAAAAATTGTTGAGGAGGCCAAAACTTCAATGAGGTTTTAGTCGCTTACTAAAGAAGAAGAATTACGTTCTATAATATATTTGTCCAGTATTCATTCTATTAAAAAGTTATCGGGACAACTAAATAAGATTGACGTGATCGCTATGGGAAATCAAATGTAATAAGAAGAGTTAAGTATCGTTAACTGCAATGGGCAGTGCATATAGCTCGATTGGCGAATGGAAGAGGAGTGTACAATTTCCATTCAGGGGTGAGGCCAGCAGCAGGTTGGTCAGCCTGGGACCTTCTAGGCCTGTCGCGCTTGGAGTTTTTTTAAGCGCTCAGAGAAGTTCAGTAATGAGGTGGGAGATTAACATCAACAATGATGATTACACAGGTGCATTACACAGGGAATTACTGGAAAACATCAGATCAGGAAAAATACGGTACGTCCGAGTGGCCATAAACTTCCGGGTTCTATATTGCCAGTGAGTTAGTGGGTTAGTTAATTAACGGTATAAATTTAATTTACCTAGTCATTATGTATGTCCACCGCTGTGGTCTCGAGGGAACGTGGTGCTTTGTCACGCAGCGGGCCCGGGTTCGATCACCGGTCGGGGCAGTTTCCTGGGTGAGGTTTTTATCGGGGTTTTTCCTCACCTTTGAGACAAATGACAGGAAAACTTTAAGGCCGAAACGGTCCCCGAAATCATATGGCCATCATCATCATCTTTCACCAGTGTGGAAAGCAATGGGAAGCTACCACACCTACTACTCCCTAGTAAAACTGCAATCATAGCATGAAAATGCTATGATTGCAGTGAAGGACCTGCCTTCGGGCAGAATTAGTATGGATGGATGGATCATCATCATCCTTCACCGGTGTGGAAAGCGACGGGAAGCTACCACACCTGCCCTCGGGCAGAATTACTATGGATGGATGGATGGATGGATGGATATATATATATATATATATATATATATATATATATATAAAGATTACCATCTACATGGAAAACTGATCTCGCTGCCCACCATGTCACCCCCAGAACAGCGAAGAAGATATGAAGAAAACCAAGGTTGGGCAACATAGAGTGTGGTCGACGGTTGGGTGGGTGTGCGGCTTCCGAAACGGCACACGCTGAAAACAGAAGATGTTTAACTACATAATAACTAAACCATGGATGGGTGTACGGCTTCGGAAACAGACCACAACTAAAATTCTGTGTATCTAATTATATAAGACCTAAACCTTTGACTCGAACTTATCATTCCTTGATAATGGCATGTGTGTTCATGCCGAAACGTCGGAATCAGTGGTCAGCGGCCTAACTTGAATCCATGACACGAAAAACCCAAGAAAATATCATACTTATATCCGCGAAAATCTGCAATATAAGATTATATATATATATATATATATATATATATATATATATATATATATAATATATTCTTCTTCCTTCCAAGTATTAGGCCTAGGCCTGTTACGATCCTATAGAAAATTTTCCCTCCAGCATTTCATAGGACGGCCCAGAGATCTCCGTCCTCTTGGTATATAATTATAAACAGCTTTGGGGATCCGATTTGAACTCATTCTTTCAAGATGGCATTTCCAATTTAGTTGGTACTGTTTAATATATTCCAAAATTGGCGTAGTCTTCAATTCTTTTAAGATATCGGTGTTCCTTTTCCGATCCCATCTGGTGTAACCCGCTGTTCTGCGCATTTCACAAGCCGTTATTCCGCTTTCATGTTGTCTATTTAGTGTCCATGCTTCACTACCGTAGGTCAACACTGGTCTAGCCAAAGTGCTATATGAACGTAATCTGGTGGTTTTTTGTACAAGGGATGGTTTCATAACTTGATTAATAACTTCCAATCTTGTATTATAATTAGTAATTTTTTCAGGGATATCCTTTTCATCCCAGATAGAGAGATAATATCCAAAATATTTAAATTGATTAGACCTCTCTAAAATTTTATTCTGGAGACAGATTTTACTTTGTATGGGGTGCTTCCCATGAAATGCCATAATTTTAGTTTTGTTAATTGATATTTCCATATTAAATTTGGCAACTATTTTTTGTAAATTATAAATTTATCTTTGCAAATAATTTTCGAAATGTGCCAGAAGAGCTAAATCGTCTGCAAAAAAAAAATAGCATCGAGTTTGAGGTTCCTATTGACGGGTATAGGCATATATCCCTGCTGTTATGTGTGTGTGTATATATATATATATTATTATTATTAGTTTTAGTCTTAATTTAAACTAATATTAACTAGTTGCATTATAGATCGTAATATAATAGACATTATCTTTTTGATCAAATTTTTATTTAGTATTTAATATTAGAGTTCATTGTGATTGTTATATTCTGATGTAATATATGTTTGCCCTGGTGAGTGGAAGAGAAGGCCACATGGCCTTAACTCCACCAGGCTAAATAAATAAATATAAAATCTAAATCTAAATATATATATATATATATATATATATATATATATATATATATTCAGGGTGTTAAAAACACCAGGAGAGGTAGTATATTAAGATATGTTTATCATTTTTAATAAGGTACCAATGTCTGGAAATGATGTGTTTTCACACAATGACCAGTTAATTATGTCTCAAGATCACTGTTAGTTCGAATGATTTGAAGACTCATTAGTTGACAACACCTCACAGGTATGGAACCTGTGATACGTGACGGAGCACCAGCTCACTTCGATGCCAATGTGAGGAGACATTTGGATACCACGTATCCAGATAGAGAGGGACCAGTCCCATGACATCCGACATCACCTGATCTTAACCCTGTCGACTACTTTTTGTGGGGCGACATGAAACGTCTGTTTATCAGATTCCAGTAGTCACGTACGGATCGTATAGTACGAATCCACGCTGCTGCAGAAATAATTCAAACGGAGCCAGGCATATTTGAACGTGTGCGCCAATCACTAAACCACCTATGAATGCTCAGCAATGAGACGGGAGGTGGATATTTTCAAACTTGAAGTGACTGTGACAGTATTGTCAAGTATTGAGTGTTGAAATCCAATTAACAGAACTCTTTGAGAATTTAGCTACCCATAGTGTGAAAACACATCATTGGTACCTTATTGAAAAATGATCAACATATCTGAATATACCACCACCTCACCTCCGTTGTCGGTGTGTGTGTTTTTTTATACATTCTATATATAGTAATATAATGTACGGTTAAAAACTATAACATAGTTACCTTGTAGGTCCGTCTCCTCAACTTAAGTTCTTTGAAAACTATGTAGGCCTTTCGGGACTAGTCCCATCATCAGCAGAATGCATTAGGTCCGTTCTTGTTGACCCTTGTTGAAGCACTGACTTTGGTTGTGAGAATTTTGTACAGAGGATTGTGTGGATTAGGTGTGTATTCATTGAGAATCAGGTTGTTGTTGATTTCTCTTAGGATTGCGATTTCCTCCAGTATATTTAGTCTCGTTGGAATGTTCTCTCTCTCTCTCTCTCTCTCTCTCTCTCTCTCTCTCTATATATAATATATATATATATATATATATATATATATATATATATTCAGAGAAAGTGTTTTCCCAGTCAATTGCGCAGTAATTAAAAAAAAGTTTGTAAATCGGTCTATGTGTCTGACAAGCACGATTAACGACAGCTGTTTCGGAACATAGAGGAAAACTATATTATATTTGTTAATGATTCATCTGCTATGATCAATGGTACAGGTAGGTGAGAAAGAGATAGATGCTGCGGTGCAGGTTTCCCCACTCTACTGTTCTCCTGCCCAGCTGCAAGCAGCACAATGGTCACAATACCTGAGACATACTTGTGTTTTCTGCAGCACTAAATCAGATTATATGTGTGGCGTAGAAATGTGTTTACAGAGTTAGTAATTATGTACAGTACGGTCACCGTCAACAATGAGGTAGACAGTAATTGTGAAATTGTTGGTGACTCACTTTAATTTTTCGGAGGATCCACCGGCAGGAGAAGAGCTTGTTATTTGTGAACAAATAAAGAAATAGTTTACAGAAGGAGAAGTTGTAATAGGAGAGGTTATAGTGAGTCCACGGTTAAAGGCATATGAAGGCGGGCAATGTTGGAAGTTGTTTCTTCAAGAAGGAACCACTTTAATATATGTTTTGTACCCTTCACATATCAGACATCACCCCATTCCTGAAATCTGGTATGTAAAGGATGAAAGAAATCCATTATAACCCACGAATTCAATAAAGTTAAGGGGTGAACTCAATTGACGTAACAACGGCTAGCGGAGATGCCATTGAATCATCCTCTTTACACGAAATTTGTAGACAATTATATTTCTATCTCTCTCACTTAGTCTGTGGCGTGAAGTGGCAACAACTTCCCATAAGAGCAGTACTATTTTTTAGACATTAAAAACCCTAAAGTAGAACATCACTATCCCTAATGTTAATCGTGTGTGTATATTTGTATGCATGTTTTTAACTTTAGAGGATTGTGTGTTTGGTATAAAAATCAAACTTATATATAAAACATATAAACTGTACCAAATGTACTGCCTTTCTCTCTCTCGCTCTCTCCGTATATATATATATATATATATATATATATATATATATATATATATATATATATATAATCTCTCTCTCTCTATCTATCATCTATCTATCTCTCTCTCTCTCTTCTCTCTCCATACATATATAAAGTCCACAGCCAAGAAAAATGAAACCAAAGATGAAGGGGGCACGGGGAATTTAGAAACAGTCCACGATATCACTCACATCTGTAGATTATTCCAGGCGTATTCAATTGTATGATTTATATTTTGTGTTTTACGGTAATTAAATGTGCTCTTCTTGTTCAGTTTCATTACTTTATATTTTAATGTCTCGTAGTTCACTGTGAGGTAAGGGTGATGATTAAAATTTTTAAGTGTGTCCGCCAGACTCGGAACTAACACGCCCGCACAGCGTCTAAATGAAGGTAAGTTATAGTACAATCCTTCATGATATAATGTGCTGAGTATGAAATACCTACTGCTTTCATACACTTCGTCTGTGCACTATATATATATATATATATATATATATATATATATATACTGCTAATTCTGGAAATATGATTATTCACACAACAATTTTTCAGATAATTTATTATAATGCATGTTCCGATACTTAAACAATTTTTCCTGCATGTATTTCGATTAAAAATACGAATCTGTAGAGATTTACAGATTATAGTTATAAAGCCGTGCTAATGTAGTTAATCGTGGAGTTTCCTCATACTTTATGTAATGCAAACATGTAAAAAGAAATATGGGATTAAAGAAAAAAACGAGGAACCTAAATAAAGAAAAAAATAACTTCATGATCTGAAGTATAAACGAACTAAAATGATTTTTCAACTTTCGAATAAAAACCTGAATAAATTTTAATTCTCTATGCGATAACATCCCTTATAGATATAATTTCCTTTACTATTTATGTGATGGAAATGTCTTCATTTCAGTCATTTCTCTTTTTGTCAAAGTGTCTAGAATCCACCAAGAAGTCAGATCTGGTTTTTGTATTCTTAAAAAATAGTGGAAAATTAAGAATCTGAATGAAGGAGAGGACTCAACAATTTACAAGATTTTTCTTAAGAATTCATTCAATTCGTGAATTACTACTGGATAACTATATGGATCTTTATAAGCAAACTTCCAAATCACTTGTAAAAAGGGAAGAAGTGAAATAATTATCCCCAAGTCAATCTCATTCAATTCAATTTTAAGTGACATGGATCGGCGTGGATTTTCATATAATCAGGAATATTTATGCTTGCAATGCAAAAAAATCGCCATTTTTATCAATTTAATGTAAATTCATAACGATGAAAGCTTGATAAAATTAGAACCCGGATATTTCTAGCTAACTTACTTTACTTACTTACTGGCACTACCGAACCCGTAGGATCATGGCTGCGCTGATATAAGCTATCAATACATCCCTATCCTGAGCTAATGTTTTCCAATCATTCCCTGTATAATATACTTCCCTCAAATCATAGTTAATGTTATTCTCCAACCTCATTCTTGGTCTACCAACTGGGCGTTTTCCCCCTGGTTTTCCTAAAAGAAGCTTGCATACACGTTTTTCATTTTCCACTTGTGCCACATGTCCTGCCCATCGCAGTATATGAGACATAACTGTTGTTATTAGATCTGGCATCCTATAAAGACAATGCAGTTCACTGTTTTGTAGTCTTCTCCATTCACCTGTCTGTTCATCTCTCTTTGGTCCAAAAATTTTCCTAAGAACTTTATTCTGAAAAAATAGTAATCTCATTTCCTCCCATAAGTAAGAGTCCGTATTCCGCATACATGTAATATAACTGGTAGAATAATAGTTTTATACATTTTCAGTTTAACGTCTTTTGAAAGGAGTTGGGACGTCAAGAGTCCCTGTCATGCTTAATAGCACGCATTTCCAGAATTGAGCCTATGTTTAATTTCTTGCTGAACGACGTAAATTAGTCACTCGTTGGCAATCACATATATATTTTTATTCATCGCCAGTAAGGTTTAACAGAAAGGCTAGTTGAGGCATGAGAATCCCGTGATGGCTATAGATATCGGATTGATATGGAAATGCATGTTCTATCTACTTTTTCCCTTTAATATGGAAAAGAGATAAGTAAATTTCGTCATCATTTGTTACTGAATACTAATTTCATAGTGTAGGTATATAATAGCATATTATTTTTTGTGTTGTATATTTCGTATTTTGTGTATGAACTAAGCATACATGAAACAATTTTAAATATTGGATCGTAATTTTCAAATACCGGTTTTAACAACTTTTATAACATACTTTTGACATTGCAAAGGGGATTAAATTCAATCAAAGCACATTTAAAATTTCTACATGAAGCAATTGTGGAATAAGAAAAGATTGTTGCCCCTTCATTTGACCCTAGTAGTCCTTGTGAAATTGAAAAATAATCTAATTGTGTGCCTGTGAATTATGTGGAAAAATTGGGTGAAAAAACAAGCAGTGTTTACAAAGAAGTTCTGGTTTCTGTTTTTATC